>CM030360.1:30170641-30746222 GCA_017893485.1 Hemerocallis citrina
CGAGCCCATCCTGAGCAGGATTTCGCCGTCACAAGGGCAGAATTTCAGCAATTTCAGGAGACAGTCCTCCGGGTGCTCAACGCTGCCTCCAATAATGGCCGTCGGGCTCGCAGCCCTCGACCAGGTCCTTGCCACCCTCATCGCTCCCGCAGCCCTCGACCTGCTCCGAGCCACCTGCGCCGCTCTCGAAGTCCCAGACCGGCTCCGAGCCATCGCCGCCCTTCTCCCGACCATCATCGTCGCTCCTGAAGTTCGCGGCCCGCTCCGAGTCATCCCCGCCGTTCCATTAGCCCACCTCCTACTCAGAGCTATCGCCGTCGCAGCCCCAGCCCTCCTCAGCATGAGGAGTCTCGAGGCTCAGCAAGACATGACCGAAGGGAGGAATCAGTCTACCGCTGTCTCTACGAGATGGAGAGGTGCCTCGGCCGAGACGAAGAACGACGGGCCAGGGACCTCTGCCCAAGCAGGCCCCAATTCTCCCGTGCCATCATGGAGGCCCCAGTTCCAGACAACCTTAAGCCTCCACATTTCGAGACCTACACCGGGGAGTCGGACCTCGCAGATCACATCGAGAGTTTCAAAACTCTCATGATGATTCACCATGCATCCGACGCCCTCCTTTGCATGACCTTTCCGGCCACACTTAAGGGGCCAGCCCGGGAATGGTACTCTCGACTTGCGCCAGCATCTATCTTTTCCTTCGACCAATTCGAGGGTCTTTTCTCATGCATTTCGTGAGCAGTCGCCGTGCCGAGAAAACGAGCGACTCCCTGCTGTGCCTCAGTCAAAAGAAGGGCGAACGATTGAGGGACTATGTCAAGCGCTTCACTGCTGAAGCTAGGTCCATTCCTTCCTTAGAACCCTCGGTCGCCACTGTCGCCTTTCGGTCTAACGTCCTCAACGCTGACCTCAGAGCATCCCTCGCCAAGAAGCCCCCTCGAGACTTCTCAGAGCTCCTGCTTCGGAGCGAGAAGTACATCCGAGTGGAAGAAGCTCTCCACCGCCCAACCTTTGAGGCCTCATCCTCCGCGAACAAGCAAAAGGGCGCAGAAGGAGCTAAGAAGCTCCAAAAGGACAATGGGGGTCAGCGGCGTCCTCCTCCTCGGTTTGAGAAATTCACTTAGCTTAACGCGAGTGTATCCGCCATCCTGATGGAGATCGGGAACGAAGGCCTCCTGCCGCCTCCCCCAAGGATTAATACTCCGGGAAAGAAGAGAGATCGGAGCATGTGGTGCCATTTCCATCGGGACCACGGGCACGACACAGATGAATGTCGGGCCTTGAAGGATGAAATCGAGGCCCTCATTCAAAGAGCACAGCTCACCCGGTTCGTGAAGAGGGACCGAGCCGATCCGCCCCCACTGCCTAGGGGGGCTAGCAGGCAACCTAAGCAGCACACGGAGACTCCGGAGGCCGAAGTAGAGGGCATCTTGCACCTAATATACGGAGGCCCAATGGGGGGAGACTCCAACCTCTCCCGAAAAGCCTTCGTAAGGGAGGTTAACTCCGTGCATAGCCATCCTCCCCCAAAAGGCTTCGGAGTCCCGATGACATTCTTCGATAGGGATCTGGAGGGTGTCCGCACACCCCACTGCGATGCCCTCGTCATCAATCTCCGAATGGTGAAGTTCGACGTTCGTCAAATTTTGGTAGATAGCGGAAGCTCTGTCAACATCCTTTTCTTGGAGGCTTTCAAAGGCCTCCAGCTGTCGAGGGACGGGCTTAAGCCCACTGGCTACACTCTTCACGGGTTCACTGGGGTTCCGGTTATGGTCGAAGGAGTTATAACCCTCGACATAACGGCTGGAAAGGCCCCGGTAACTCGCACGAAGCCAGTGGACTTCATGGTGGTCGACGTCAAGGCCGCCTATAATGTTATCCTGGGTAGACAAGGTTTGGCTGCTCTTCAAGCCATCCCTTCAGCCTACCTCATGAAGATGAAGTTCCCCACGCCCTCAGGAGTGGGAGAAGTGAGGGGGAGCCAAGAAGCGGCTCGGAAGTGCTATATGACCTCGATGGGGGGTCCAGTTCTCTCTTTGGAAGCACTCGAACTTCCTCAGGAAGGCAGTCAAACTATCTCCGAGCCCGTCGACGAATTGGAAGAAGTGGCCTTCTCCGAAGAAGACACCACTAAGACGTTCCGCGTCAGCAAGGCTCTCTCCCCCTTCATTAAGCAAGACATCTCCCAGTGCATACGGGAGAATCGCGATCTCTTCGCCTGAACTGCAGCAGACATGCTCGGGATCTCAGAGGAGCTCTGAATACACTATCTGAGCGTCACCCCTGGGGTCAAGCCTGTCCAACAGAAGAGGCAGAAGTTTGCCCTCGAGAGGCAACAGGCGATCAACGAGGAGGTTGAGAAACTCCTCAATGCCTGCTTTATTCAGGAGGTAAACTACCCTGAATGGCTTTCAAATGTGGTGATGGTCAAGAAGGCCAATGGGAGTTGGAGAATATGCAATGACTTCACCGATCTCAACAAGGCGTGCCCGAGGACCCTTTTCCTCTTCCCAGCATCGATGCGACCTCCGGACACGAGCTCCTCAGTTTTATAGACGCCTTCTCAGGGTACAACCAAATCAGGATGTTCTCTCCCGACATCCCGAAGACCTCGTTCGTGACGGACTAGGGCCTCTATTGCTACTGTGTTTTGCCCTGCGGCTTGAAAAATGTCAGAGCTACCTATCAGCGCCTGGTGAACAGGGTCTTCCGAGACCAAATTGGCCGAAACATGGAGGTTTACGTCGATGACATGTTGGTCAAGAGCACCCGAGGACAAGATCATACTCTCGACCTTCAAGAAGCCTTTGGGGTGCTCAGAAGGCACAATACGAGGCTAAACCCAAACAAGTGTGTGTTCAGTGTCTCATCGGGCAAATTTTTGGGGTTTATGGTCAGCCAGAGGGGCATAGAGGCCAACCTCGAAAAGATCCAAGCCATTCTCAAAATGGCTCCCCCCTCCAACGCCAAAGAAGTACAGAGGCTCACGGGGCACCTCGCCGTGATTGGGCGATTCCTCTCCAAGTCTGGGGAGAAGTGTCTCCCCTTCTTCAAATCCCTCAGGGGGGCTAAAGGCTTCGAGTGGGGACAACAGCAATAGGAGTCCTTTGACAAGCTCAAGGAATATTTGGCTAACCCCTGCTCCTGAGCAAGCCAGCACCTGGGGAGGTCCTCTACCTCTATCTTGTGACTTTGGAACAGACGCTCAGCGCGGTCCTTATCAGGAAAGAGGAGAAGACGCAGAAGCCTATTTATTACTTGAGCAAGGTGCTCCGCGATGCCGAAGTTGGAGAAGATGGCTCTCGCCCTGGTTATGGCAGCCCGAAAGCTCCGCCCCTATTTCCAATCACACTCGGTGGTTATTCTTACCGACCAACCGCTGAAACAGGTTCTCCACAAGACCGAGACTTTCGGGCAGTTCATGAAGTGGTCCATCGAGCTGAGTCAGCAGGACATCAGCTACCAGCCTAGAATGGCGATAAAGGCCCAAGCTCTGGCCGAGTTCATCGTGGAGAACACCATCCCCGACTCATGCGAGTCGTGTGCCGACCCCTTCGTCTGGACCGTTTATGTGGACGGGTCCTCTTGCGCCGATGGGAGCGGGGCTAGCGTCATCCTAATTGGCCCTGATGCTTTCGTCCTCCAGTACTCCCTCCGCCTAAACTTCCCGACATCCAACAATGAGGCGGAATATGAGGCCCTCAAAGCGGGGCTCTGCATGGCTCGCAAGGCAGGCACCAAGCCCGTAAGGGTCTTCAGCGACTCCCAGTTAGTAGTCAACAAGGTGTCCGGGGAGTACGAGGTGAGGGACGGCCGTATGGCCAGGTTCTTGGCAAAGGTGAGGGAGCTTCTAGCTCTATTCAAAGATGTTCAATTCCAGTGGGTTCCCCGAGAGGAAAACGCGCAAGCGGATGCCCTCTCTAAGCTCGCCTCCTCGTATCTCCAGGATCTAGAACAGACCGTTTTGATAGAGGTCCTTCTCAAACCAAGCATCAACGAAGATGGCTCGGAGCCAAAGAAAGCCTACCCCCTAACACTTGGGAAAAACTGGATGAAGCCCCTCATTGAGTACCTCCGAGATAGAGTCCTTCCCGAAGATCTGAAAGAAGCAAGGAGGATCAGGACACGAGAAGAGCGGTACACACTCCTGGACGGGGTCATGTACAAATGCTCCTACACCCATATCGATGGTTGGCCCTATTTGAGGTGCCTTTCCCCGGAGGAAGCGCTCTACGCCCTGAAAGAGTCCCATTAAGGTCTATGTGGCGTGCATTTGGGAGCGAGATCCCTCGCCCGGAAGCTCTTGAACTACGGCTACTTCTGGCCCACACTACTAAGTGACTTCGAGGAGTACGTCTGCCAGTGCGACTCCTGCCAGAAGTTTGCCCCAATCTGTTGCCTGCCCAAGAACAACTTACTTCCTTGGCGAGTCCAATCCCCTTCGCAATGTGGGGGATGGATTTGCTCGAACCCTTCCCTCCAGCACCAGGCCAGCTGAAGTTCCTAGTGGTAGCAATAGACTACTTCTCAAAATGGATGGAGGCTGAATCTCTTTCAACAATAACCAAGCACAAGGTGCAGAAGTTCTTTTGGAAGAACATCGTCTGTCGGTTCGGGGTGCCTCGCATTCTTATAACCGACAACGGGACCCAATTCACGGGAGCGACCTTTCGAGAATTTTGCACTAACCTCGGCATTCAGCAGCGGTTCTCCTCAGTAGCGCACTCCCAGTCCAATGGTCTGGCGGAGAATGCAAACCGACAAATCCTCTCCGGCTTGAAGAAGAGGCTGGACAAGTCCACTAAAGGGCTATGGGTCGAACAACTCCCTAATGTGCTTTGGAACTATCGCACCACAAAAAGAGCTCCAACGGGAGAGTCCCCTTTCAACCTCACGTACGGATCCGAAGCTCTCATCCCATTGGAGGTGGGCCTGCCCTCACCTCGACTCATTGCCTACAATGAAGCACAGAACGCAAACCAGCTTCGCAACTGCCTAGACCTCATAGACGAGGTCCGGAAGAGAGCCGCAATCCGCCAAGAGACTTACCATCGTAGAATTACTCAAGCTTACAACAAGAGAGTACAACCCACCAACCTAAAGGAGGGGGACTTAGTGCTGAAAAAGTTGTCAATTTCCGATCCAAGTAAGAGAGGCAAGCTGGCACCCAATTTGGAAGGACCATATAAGGTCTCCAGAGTTATACGCCCGGGCGTGTATCAACTCGAAGACCCGGGGGGCAGGAAGATACCAAGGACATGGAATGCATAACACTTGATGAAGTACCAAGAGGGTGTCTAAACACCACTCTAAGCAACTTCCCCAGGAGCGCTCCAGAATACATGTCTCAAAATCCTTACTTGTATTTTTTTTTATCAAAATGTAAAGGTGGCTCGCAACTTAGAAGCAGCCGCCCAGTTGTTCTCAATAAAAAGAAATCTCTTCTTCTCAAGTTTTCTATTTTTGGGTAGTCTAACTTTACTTACAATTTTTTTTTTTGCAATTTTTGCACTAAAACGATGTTCTTGGAGTCCAACACTTGGTTCGATTCCGCTTCCACTACTTGCTTCTAAGCGAGTAAAAAAGCAGATCACCATTCGGAATTGCTCCTACAACCGTTGATTCTTTCTTTAAACGATGAGTTTGGAGTCCAACACTTGGCTCGATTCCGCTTCAACTACTTGCTTATAAGCGAGTAAGAAGTGGTTTGCCATTCGGAATTGCTCCCACAACCGTTGATTCTCCTTTAAACGACGAGTTTGGAGTCCAACACTTGGCTCGATTCCGCTTCAACTACTTGCTTATAAGCGAGTAAGTAGTGGTTTGCCATTCGGAATTGTTCCCACAATTGTTGATTCTCTCTTTAAACGACGAGCTCAGAGTCCAATACTTGGTTTGACTCCGCTTCAACTACTTGCTTCTAAGCGAGTACAAAGCAGATCACCATTCGAAATTGCTCCCACAGCCGTTGATACTCTCTAAACGACAAGTTCGGAGCCCAACACGTGGTTCGACGCAACTCTTTGCTAAATTGCTAACGAGTAAGTACCAAGCATCCTACCATTCAAGATTGCTCCTATAGCCATTGACAACTACAAATGCTAGCGAAGCACGCAAGTTCACAAAACAAGTACTATTTCATTCGAATTTGGGATTACAAGTCTAATTACAAGACCAACTGCTCATGTTTACATTGAGATACAAAACTTGTGCAAAAAAGTCTGCAATATCACAAGGGAGACGCCCTAACGCCTCCTAGGAAGTGGGATACTTCTCTTGAGCAACAAACGAGGTCGATGAACACCTTGTCGCTGCGAACTTACACCCGTGGAGGTCTCTAAGCCGGCGAGCCGAGTATTGTCATCGAGAGTTGCACCGACTGAGGCCCCGCTCGATGAGCCAGCCACTCCACTCTGTGCATCTCCAGGACGCCCCAAGGTGGGAGGCGAACGTAACGCCAACTCGTGAAATGACCGTCCCTGTAAGTACTCTCCTCGGGCACAAGAAGTGGTCATAACGTTGCTTCCCTCTGAGAGACGTCGCAGCCGGTGAACCTCCGCCTCTAAATCAACGATTCACTCCCTCAGCGAGTCGTCTGTTACCTTGACACTTAGCCGAGGCATTCGACTCGTGTTGCCTGCACGAGAAGCTTCAGTGATAGTTCGCCAAAGCTGCACCGTCTCCAAACTCTTCTCGAGCACCATGTTCTTTAAACCGTCTCTCTCAGCTCTAGCCTCGAACAAAGACTGTCGAATGGACTCTAGCTTCTTGCCTAGCTTGCTGGACTTCGAGGGACTTCCCTCCTCCACTTTCTGAGCTTGCTCCTTCAGTCGCTTCAGTACGGAGGTGTGACGCGTCAGTGTCAGCTTGTGATGACCTAGTTCTGCCTCGCTCTTAAGGAGCCTCTATCGACTTCGAGAGAGAGCCAACCTAGCCGCTCCTAGGTCAGACCGAAGACGAGACACCTCGGCTGCTTCCACCTATGGCGGTGCTTCGACTATTTGATACGGCTCGGTGATCTGAAAAGGCAAGGACACGACAACACTAACCTTGAGAAACACCCACAGTAATGGCTCACATATGAAACAACTCAGGCCCCAACACTTAGTCGATTTTTGCCAAAAGACAATCAATGAATTCAAAATGTCTCCAACACTTGTTCAAAATAGAGAAGTTCATTCATTTAAAAACTTGATTACTACAAAAGAGCGGTGGCCAGTCCGCTATAAGGCAATACAAGAGGCAAAGGCGACAAAATAAGACAACTGAAGTCAGAGGGCCACCTTGAGTGGTAGCTCGGTGATGGGCTCCACGGTGGTCGTCTCCCCAACCTCCACTATCGCTGTCTGGGGGTCGGCTACAACCTCATCGCCCCCTTTCTCCTCCTCTTCCTCCTCTTCATCCTCTTTGCCTCCCTCTTGGTCGGCTTCGAGGGCCTCGCCACTGACCAGGCCCCACAGGCTGTACCCCGACCTGTCGAAGCCGGGGATGCAAGCCTCGACGTGCTCGAGGGCTGTGGCGTAGGACTGCTCCATGTTCGCCATCATGTGCTTTTTTGCCTCGGCCTCTATCGCCGCCCTCACCACTGCCACTGCCACGTCCTTCTCCCTCTCCATGTCTTCTAAGGCCTTCTTCGCCTTTTCCCTCCCCTCATCCGCCCGAGCCGCCTCCGAGGCTGCCTTCTCGTTTGCCTGCGCCAGGGCCGTCTCAAAGTTTGCCACCTGAGCTGCCAGGAATTCTGAGCGGCGCTGCTCCACCTCGTATAGCTTCACAACCCTCGCCCTCTCGGCTCGGTCCCTGTCGCACGATAGCTTCAGCTCCTTCTCTTGCTCGGAATATTGCTCGAGGAGGTGGCTGAAATGGCACGTGATCTAAACATAAGCGAAAACAAAACAATGAAAAGCTGAGCAAGTGACTTAGAAATTTTTTTGGATTATCGACGAATCGATTAGGAGACTTACCGACATCGTCGCCCGAGCTATCTCAAAAGCGTCGTCGCCTGTTGTCCCCGCCTTTAGGGCCGCCCGGTCCTTCGGGGTCGACAGATGGCGCAAGGCCTGCATGCTCATGGCCGAGTCCCCCAAGAAGCCATCATGGTTCATCACCCGCCAGTCGGGGACGAAGAGCTTCTTGTGCCCCTCGGTTAGGATCACCTCGGCCTTCTCGGTGAGGGGCAGAGCCTCAAGCGTCAATGCCACAGAGATGGAGAACGCTTCGGTTGAAGGCTCGGACGGGGTTGGTTGAGGGAGAGTAGCAGCCGGGGCAGACTGCTGAGGAGACGCCAGATCTACAGTCTCGACCACGGCAGAAGGCATTTTGGTTGGTCGGCCAGACGCAGGTCCCGCGGTCGTCCTCTTCCTCTTCTTAGCGTCAGAGTCATTGGCACCGCTCACGTTCCGCTCCGCCATGATGGCCTTAAAGTCCATGTTCGGAGCTTCTGCCAAAGAGAAAAAACAAAGTTAAGATGAGGAGGATGTAGTATTCGGGTCGATCGGACTGAGATCCGACACGTGGAGGACCTCCTCGGTCATATCCTTCCAGCTCAGGGTCGGAAGGTTAATCAGCTTCATCGCAACTTCTGCTTCGGCCGGAGTCAACATCGGCTCAGCCTTAGCCCACTTTGGCACATCCTCCTTCCACCTGATCGGGAAGTCCCACGCCGTAGTGCTTCGGATCAAAAAGTACTTCCCCTTCCACGACTTAATAAAGTCCGGATTCTCTATCAACTTGACACCTTTTCGTGGCGACAAGTAGTACCGATGCTCCATCTTGTTCATCCGGTTGATCCGATACATACTTCGGAGAACGACGAGCTGAGGCTCCACCTTCGCTGCCCGACACTGAAGCAAAAAGCCGAGCACGTGGCGCCACATGTTCGGCATGAACTGGATCGGACTCAGTCCATACCATCGCAGCACTTCGGTCACGAAGCGGTGAAGGGGCAGATGCAGACCTGCATTTAGTGCGTCGTAGGCAAAGACGCACGTATCAGGCGAGATGACCGTACACGCTCGCATTCTTGGTCCGGGGAGGATTAGAGTGTACTCCGGGGGTATCATGAAGCTCCTTCGGATTCGGAGCAGGTCCTTCTCTGTCAGAACCGAGGGAATGTTGTCGACCTCGGTGACCTCCTTCGGCTCGTTCTCCACATACGACTCCGACCTCCCATAGATGGCCTTCGTCAGCATGTCGCCAGTATACTTCCTGATTCTCCCATGGCCTGATATCTCCAACGGCAACCGACCCATCTCTCCTCCCCTCCTGACAGGCTCTACCACTGTCTCGACTATTACCGACTATACTACCTCTTTCCCTTTTCCCTTGGCAAGCGGAGCAGCTGGCTCGACCACAGCCGACCCTGCTACCTCCTTCCCCTTCTCTTGGGCCAGAACAACTAGCACTCACTGCCGACCCTCCTACTTCTATCCCCTTCTCTTGGACGAGCGGAGCCTCTAGCGCCTGTTCACTCTCACCTCCCGAGGAAGAGGCCTCACTACCCGAGAACACTCTAGACATCTTGAGAAGTATATATATCTAAGTGAAAATATATATATTTACCTTAATGGGACGTTCTCGGTCGGAATAGTTCATCGGAAATCGCTTCGCCTCATTGCGACAGCTAGCACAACCACCCAGGAACGAAAATCACCGCTAGCGGAGCAACTCGAGAACAAAAAATGTTTCTTGGAGTAAAAAGTGAAAGAATGGGAGAAGTGTTGAGGGGGGTGAGAACTTATAGTAAAAAGAGCGACTCTTGGGCTTCTAACGTATTGAGCCCCACTCAAGCCCATTAAGAATGTCAAACGATGAAATTCTTAAAGGCGGGAACAACCTACGGCAGTGCTGTCTTGAAGTTCGTGCCCGAACCTAACCAGACACCCCAGATCTGGCCACGTAGCTCGATGGCCATCGAGGTGCCGAGCTACCGAGGTGCCCATTCGGAGAAAGACGCCCCCGAGCTACCGGGGCACCGACCTCCGTATTGGGGAAAAAATCCTCCGAGCTCCTTGGACCATCAGATCGTCCAGATGTTCGCGCCAACGGCTGATGGATGGCTCAGATTTCGCCACGTCCACAAAACGACAAAATCACATTTTCTCGTGATCTGAGCCTCATGTGCCGTGATTCGAGCCTGATGGACCCCCCAGATCTGGTCACGTAGCTCGGCAGCCATCGAAGCGCCGAGCTACCGAGGTGCCCATTCGAAGAAAGACGCCCCCGAGCTACCGGGGCACCGACCTCCGTATTGGGGAAAAAACACCTCCGAGCTCCTTGGACCGTCAGATCATCCAGATGTTCGTGCCAATAGCTGATGGATGGCTCAGATTTCGTCACGTCCACAAAACGAAAAAATCACGTTTTCTTGTGATCTGAGCCACTTGCGCCATGATTTGAGCCTGATGGACATCCTAGATCTGGCCATGTAGCTCGGCAGCCATCGAAGCACCGAGCAACCAAGCTACGGAGGTACCCATTCGGAGAAGAACACCCCCGAGCTACCAGGGCACCAACCTCCGTATTGGGGAAAAAACACCTCCGAGCTCCTTGGACCGTCAGATCGTCCAGATGATCGTGCCAACAGCTGATGGATGGCTCAGATTTTGCCACATTAGCAAGATCAAGTTTTCTCGTGATCTGAGCCTCTTGTGCTGTGATTCGAGCCTGATGAACATCCTAGATATGGCCACATAGCTCGGCAGCCATCCAAGCGCCAAGCTACCGAGCTGCCCATATGGAGAAAAACAACTTCGAGCTACTCGAGCCGTCAGATCGCTCAGATATTCACGCCAGCTGCTGATGGATGGCTCAGATTTTGCCATGTCATAAATAAGGCGATTAATTCCCTTTTCTATTTTATTAATTTGGATTATTTATTTAAAAATTATAAAAAATGATTAAAAATTCAGGAAAATTAATTAAAAATTTGGGGGAATATTTTTGAGTCCCGGGATAAATAATTATTGTTTAGAATGATTAATTAGTGCTCCCGGAGAGCAAATCATTGCTTTGCAAAATTGAATTAATGGTTCGAAAAAAATATAAAATTGGAAAAAATCACAAAAAATCCAGAGCAGCTAAGAAGCAACTTTGAGCATGCTACCAGCTCAGGAAAGTACCGTCACCCCGCCGACAGGACTCAAGCACCCTTTGAGAACTCTGATAAAACCCTATCCGCCATTAAAACAACAAAACTACTCCCACAAGACTGTAACACAGTCTTTGGGAGTAGGGGGCTCGTGATATGGCTAAAATGGGGTTAAATCGGAACCGTTCAGAATGGGCACGAATCTTGAGGTCTCAGGGACGAGATGGTAATTTCACCTACAGACAGGTCCGAATTGGGTGCCGTATCTCTCCTCTTGGACCTGCTAGCCTATGAACGTATCTGTTAGGCAGAGAATGGGTCTCAACCCATTAGGGACCAGATCAACAGGATAGAAGCAGATCCTGACTTGTCCCTATCTTGAGGGGATGGTTGTAACCAACCCCAGCCAGCCACACCGGGAAGTAGGGATTCACCCTTATTCTGAAAAAGATCTCCATGGCAACTATAAAAATCCCCCTACCTCTTACTGTTAAAGGTGATCACTCCTTGTACACTAAAGCTCTTTTCTCTTCATTTTTCTGTGTATTGACTTGAGCATCGGAGGGTTCGTCACCGGGATCCATCCCAGTGTCTCGAACATTTGTGCAGGTTCAAGGGAGCGCCAAGGAGTCAACTGGTCAACAAGAAAGAAGAAGGGTTCCGTTTGTTCGAGTTCCTTACGAAACTACAAATCTCATCTATTGTCCCCACACCAGAATCCAGCGACAATGGTATTGAAATAAAATCCGAAACTAAATAAAATTGATGTCCTTATCATTCTCTTCGAGTGGGAGAGAGCTCGACCCAGTCGAGCCAAAACAACTGATCCTGTCATGGTGCTTCAAAAGATCTGGATCCAGTTGCGGGAGCTCCTCACGATCACTGTAAGTGTCATCCGACTTCGACTTGTTCTTCCACCCACTGTTTTAAATTTTCTCTGATATGATCGAAATTTCGGCCGATATTTCATTTTAGCTAGCTTGCCGATACGAAATAACATATTTTATACTCTATATCGTTTTGGACCAAAATGTGTAAATTTCGGCCGAAATTGCCGAAATATCGGCCGAAATATTGCTAAAATTAGCGAAATATTAGCCGAAATAGACACAAATGTTATTGTGAATACTAGATTTTCTCGTGGGCACATGCCTACGGCACGTCTTCAGAACGATGCAGCATTTGAAAAGCCTTGTAAATAGTAAATCAACAATTATGTAGCTCAAGTTTGAATAGTATGACAATAATTAGTTATAAATAAAAGCTCATGTTTCCATAAGTGTGTGTGTGTGTGTGTGTGTGTGTGTGTGTGTGTGTGTGTGTGTGTGTGTGTGTGTGTGTGTGTGTGTGTGTGTGTAGAGAGAGAGAGAGAGATAATTAAATAAATAAAGTAGCTGTTTTGGGGGGGAATTTGAATTTGAGTTTTGGGGGGAAACTTGTAGGGGAAAATGAGTTCTGTGAGGTTAAATCTGGGCCTTTGATTTTGGAGGGATTGAAGGCGAGCCACTTGATAGCTTTCTTTGTATTTTATTATATAGATATATAAAATGTTTGTTTTACTTTTTGTATATATGTCTTTCAATATAGGACCTTAAGCTAAAGATAATGTGAGGATTTCATCTCGCTATTATTTGTATATATGCAAAGTCAAGTAAGTTTAATAACTAATATATTTTTTTTAATCTATGCAAATTCAATTTAGTTATATACTTATATTACATTCTTTTTTATATTGTTGTTAAATTCTATGAATATTTATCGTAATTGATTCATATTATTAGTTACATTATATAATATTTTATTTGATAAATGACCTGTAGGATATATAATATCTTATTTAGTAACTAAAAAAAATATTTACTGAGTATAGGAAATGAACATCCGATATGATCACATTTTTCCGAGATCTCCTCCGATATCTCCGATTCGAGCCGACACACCCCTTGCCGAGACGAGTCCGAAATCCGAGATTTAGAACCCTGCTTTCACCTTACCAAATACTTGTGCATACCACCATCTATTGTAGAGATTATCGGATCATCTAAAATATTATTCAATTCTTCTGTCGGTGGGTGAATAGTATCAGGTAGAGAAGTAAATGTGGGAATCTCACCATTAGGCTGCAGGGTGGGCTCATCTATAAGAAAATTTCTATGGTTGAATTTTAAGCCTTTATAGAGTACTAGATTCTCAATATTGAAAGTCTTATTTATGCCAAAGCCTCCAGGAAGGTCAACGACATAGGTATTATCATTGATTGTCTGTAGAATCTTAAATGGGTCTGCAGCACGTATGTTCAAGTTCTTAACGGGTCCAACAGGAAACTGTCCGGATGAATCCGAACCATCACTTCGTTACCAATATCAAGAGTTTTAAATTTTCTTCTTGTATCTGTTATTAACGTGTAGTTAAAATTATTCTCATTAATTTCCTTGAAAATTTCTCTATGCAAATCATGAATGCAGAATGAAAATGTGGATGCAGACTCTGTGACTCTGTGATGTTCTAACACGGGTAAAATCTATAGGCTGCCAAGTGACTTGGGAAGTAATGAGTGACTCATGTACACTCAATGGAGGTGACTGGACAGACTGAATACAATTGAGAGACTGGTCATTCTCTTTTTCATCAAAGTCATTACTTACATTAGGTTCATAGGTAAACTCATTATCGGGCTCATCAGCGATGACTGCAGTACCCTCTACTATATTGATCCTACTTGGGCTGGGACAGTTGCCAGCAACATGGCCGCATCCCTTACATTTATAGCACTTAGTGAGAGGATCAATCTTAGAATAGTCTCTTTCAGTGTTCTTACCCGTATTGTCATTTCTAAGTGGATAGGAATTTGAAGTATGTTTGTTTGGGTAAGACTTGTTAGGCTCAGGTCTAGAGGGATCAGGAGGATTCATTCTGGAGGAATGATCCATCGAATCGCTGGACTTGTAATGGGAACTTGCTTTAAGGGAATTCATATCGAGAACAAGAGCATAAGCTGCCGCTAATGAGTCCACATTTCTATGAATTAGCTTGTTCCTCAGATTGGCTCGTAATCCAGCCCTGAACCTAGAGAGAGTTTGTTCTTCACTCTCTTTACCTAAAGCATTGCACCGAATAAGGAAGTCATCAAATTTATCAATCTATTCTTGTGTGGATTTACTTCCTTGATAAAGTTGGTTCCACGAATCTAGCAATCGGGTATGGAACGATAACGGTACATATCTCTCAGTGAGTTTCTCTTTCATGGCTTCCCAAGTAGCTATGGGTGCCAGGCCTCGGCCTCTGTGGGCAGTTCAAGATTGGTCCAGTATTGTTGAGCTTTACCCGTTAATTTTATAGTGGCAAATTTAACCTTCAGGGTTTCACTCATGTCAAACCATACAAAATAGTGGTCCATGGCACAGATCCAATCAAAGTAAGCTTGGGGTTCCATGTGGCCTTCAAAATGGGGAACGTCAGCCTTAACGTTCTTCTTATATTGTTCGTCAGGGTCATGTTCTTGACGTCGATCATCACGAACATTTTCTTGAGGGATCTGAGATTGGCATGAAGCTCAGGGACAATGGTTTGATTTAACTCCACTTTCTAAAGCCTTTGATTGATTTGGGAAGAGTTTCTTGAATGACAGCTAGGGTAGCGGAGATATCAGAGTTGTCCATTTCATGTCGGAAAAGTCTAGGGTTCCTAATTGGGTGATTTGGAAGGGATAAGAAAGGCTCTTCAGGATCTATGATGGTGCTGCGAAGACGCATCCACCAAAAGTGGAAACTAGGGGTCGTGTGTGTCCTAAATTTTTTTTTTTAAATTTATAAATGAATCTGAAATGACCTAAAATGAAGAAAGAAAAATAAATGACTACACAATCCTATATGAATGCAAAATTGATGCATACGATGCAAGAACTAGGGTTTTAAGAACCTTCGCTCCGATACCAAAATGAAGTAAAACTAACCCTAAATAGAGAATTTTCAAGAATCTGAAAGAATTAATTTTACCAACATGTAATGCGGATCTAAGTTAGAATTTTAAATAGTTAATCGGTTTGATGGATTTTCAAGAACTGAATCACGTTTAACAATCCCAATTAATAATTCAATTCTAACAATCAATAATTAAATTCCTAAGCGTTCTTAGCAAGTAAAAAATTCAATACTGATTGGTACTCTAATTAGGCAAGTGGAACGCTCACTCTCAATATTTATGGTCGACAGTTAAATCGAATAATATAATAGAGATAATAAAGTAGTATAACACAAATTTTTGAAAAAAAAAGTGGAAAGAGTATATCGAAGGTTCGTAGAACAATTGGCACGACTGAAGATGAAACCACTGTTGGAAGAACAGTCCGCGGGATCTGGCGATGGGTGGTGCGTCGGCTGGCTGCGTCTGCCTCGGGGGGTAGGGGAAGAAGACGATGGACAGAGAGAAGGGGAATCAGGGATTAAGGTTTTTTCGTATTGGATTTGGTGGATTTTGGTGATTAGGGTTTGGGTTTATTTGGGGAATTTTTTTTTTTTTTTGGGATTTTAATTTGGGGTAGATTTTAGAGTAATCACTAACCCTAAAATTGTATTAGGATTTATCACAAACCCTAATAATAGGATATGAACTGTATCACACCAAAAGAGATAGAGATGAAGAGAAAAACTCAACACAATAATTTTTTTTAAAATCAAGAATGACATATCTTTCTCATTAATCTCAAGGCCTATATATAAGCTCAAAACAAATCAAGATACAAATCTCAGAATATTCTCAAAATCTCAAAAATATTCTAATTCATAAAAAAAGATAACATATGGCTATAATTAAACAAATATGGTACTGAAATAAAATCCTAAACTAAATAAAATTGATGTCCTCATCATTAAAAGATTCAATATTGATTCGTACTCTAATCAAGTAAGTGGAACACTCAATCTCACTTGTTTTTGTGGACGACAGGCAAATCAAATATTATAATAGATAACAGAGTAGTATAACACAAATATTTAAAAGTGGAAAGAGTATACCAAGGGTTCGAAGAATGCAGTGTAGATCTCGGAAGAGCACAACAATCAAAGATAGAGCAATGGCAGCGAGAATCTCAAGAGCACTGACAGATCTGGGCTGGCATCGGCACTCGGGAGGAGCACAGGACGCCCACGGTTGCTGGGCTGGTGGTCGGCCTGGTGGCGAACGGCTGCGCTGCTTTGTCGACGGGAAAGGGAGGCGACCGATGTCGATGGAGAAGGGAAACAGGGATCTGGGCGTCGACGGGGCAGAGGGTAGGTTGCTCTTTGACGGCGACGTCGACAAAAGATGGGATGGGAATGTCAATGGCGACGGTGGGGGAAGAGGGGGAAAGGAAGTCGCTGATGCCTGAGGGTGTGGGGAAGTAGTTGCAGGTTGACGGCGGGAGGTGGTCGTCGGGGTTGCGGGTGGTAGAGACGATGGCGAAGAGGGGGTACGGGCTAGGGTTTTGGTCGGGGTCGGGAGTAGGAGGAAGAAGAAGAGAAGAGGGTTAATTAAGGTGGGTTAATTTGGGAATTAATTTTTTTTTTTTTTGGTAGATTTTAGAGTTAATCACTAACCCTAAAATTGTATTAGGATTTATCACAAACCCTAATAATAGGATCTCAATTGTATCACACAAAAAGAGACAGAGATGAAGAGAAAAACTCACCACAATAATTTTTTAAATCAAGAATGACATATCTTTCTCATTAATCTCAAGGCCTATATATAGGCTCAAAACAAATTAAGATACAAATTTCAGAATATTCTCAAAATCTCAAAAATATTCTAATGCATAGAAAAAGATTACATATGGCTATAATTGCCAAAAACAAATATGGTACTGAAATAAAATCCTAAACTAAATAAAATTGATGTCCTCATCAGTCTCACAAGTACTCATCAGTCTCACAAGTACGACCTTTTGAAAAAGTACAAATATTGTTCCTCTTGTCCTTGTTCTCTTAAAGAAGAGTACAAGTATTGTTCCATCTCTTGCAAGGTATGAATTATAAGACACGCTGTATGTTAATTAATTTTTTTTCCTTTCAAAATTTTGTAATTGGTAAAATTCTACAGGTGAGTAAGTTGTTGAGAACTGAGGGAAGCATACTTAGACAATTTCGATGTCATTCAGACCTTTTGCCACCATCAAATCCAGTATGTGATGGTGAACAATTTTCTGCTGAGCCAAACAGTAGGGCCCTCACTATTGGTAAATCAATTCGACTAAGACAACTTCGATATCATTCAAAGCTTTTGCCACCATCAAATCCAGTGGCGGATGGAGCCTTGGGCCAGGGGTAGCGGCTGCTCCCCCTGGATTTCGCCAGGCCCTTAAAAAAGCCCAGTAAAGAAAAAATTCGCTCCCCCTAAAGCAGCCCATTTCGCTCCCCTCCCGCTCCTTTTTCCCCCGATCGCTGCAGCCCTTCTTTCTTCTTTTCTTTCTTTCGTTCTTTCAGCTCCAAAATCGAAAACGAAACCCTAGCTCTCACTCTCAGCCTCTCTCAATCTCTCCTTTCTTCTCCTGGCCCTCCACGGCTCCACGGTTCTCAACCAAGAAGCTCTTCCGATTCTCCATCTTCTTCTTCCTCCTTCACTGAGTTCACTCCAAGGTTCGACCTTTCTCTCAATTCCTAGATCTTCTCAATTTCAATTTTGCTGTTATTTTCTCATTCAGATCTGCTAATTTGACCTAGTAATTTTTGATTCTGTTGAAATTTTTGAATTTCATGATCTACAGATCTAGTAAATTCCTCTCGAAGATTCGACAAACCGTCCAAACTTCCTACAAACCCATCAAAGATGTATAAATTAGTTTTCGGTTCTTAATTATAATTGATGAATGAGATGACTTTTGTTTTAAATTATGCTATTTTCTACAATGGCAGACTGTTTTTAGCTAAGTAGCTTAAATATGTATCATTAATTACTCACTAGTTTAATTTGTTGCTTGGCTATTTGTACGGGACAGTACTATAGTTTAACAGATTTTTTTTCCCAAAAATTTTGAACAAAGAAAATTCATGGTCAAAAGTTTACAACTAATTTGTCCTGTTTGAAATGAAGAATGAAATTTGATTAGAATTAAGTAACTTACAACCTCTTGCATACTAGGAGAAGTATTGGCATCACTCTTATTGTTAGCAGGGAGAGGGGAAAAAGAAGGTGGCTAAGAAACAGTTTGTTTTCATCATCAGATCAATTACTATTGTAGAGGATTAATTCTTGTATTAATGTATTATGTAAAGTTAGAAATTACTGATCTTGTGACCTCTTATGAGATTAATCCATTAGTTACGTGTGTGAGAGTTTGTTTTCATTATAGAATTATGCTAGTGTGGATCTATAAGAAAGACTACCATTCTTTTTTAATTTCACAAAATCAACTATATATTGATTATTATTGCCTGATATTATGATCTATAAAGCATTTTGGTTGTTGTTATACATGAATTATATTATGGCGATTCCTGTAAATTTTAATCTAAATGAGAGGAGAAAGGGAAGTAAATGACAGAACAATTTAGATCTTTGATTATATGTGGTATTTATTCTTATTGAATTTTCTTTACTTTTTGGAGATATATTGGATAATAAGTAAATGGGCAGGCACTGGACCGTGTTATCGTGGAGGCGCGAAGGGAACGAATAAGGCTTTTGCTTAGCTTGTCCGACGATTTACCATCATTTGGTGGGAAGAGACAGTATGTTAAATGGGCATGGGAGGAAGGCATAGGCTTGAGCTCCTCGAATGATTCCTTCTTCTTTGATCCATCCATTCGCAGCTATTTCAAGAGTTACCTCAAGGTAAAGAACACAATCCTTAAAGTTCAGTGTATTATCGTCCATCAAAATTCTTTTACAGATTGCTAAATAATTCATTTGAATTTTCGACTGGATGTGGTAAGAGGTTAGGATAGGTAAAGTGAGGTGTCAGGGTCGAGACCAAGCTTTGAAGCAGTCATTTATTAAAATGGTTTGGGTGTATGAAATGAGAGGTTGATGTACTACGCTAGTTTAGCTAGCCAATAATGTATCAATTGTTTGATCTTTGTTAGTTTTAATGTTCTGTTTGCAGACTCTTCTAACAAGGAAAAATCACTTGACGGGAATAGAGTATAGAGATGATCCTACCATCTTTGCTTGGGAATTGATGAATGAACCTCGATGCACATCTGACCAATCTGGAGACACTCTACAAGTAAGTCTTTTCCCATTACATCTTGTTATAGGTCCAAAATTTTATGATTAAGTTCTTTTATTTTTATATAGTTTGTGATACTTAAGGCTCTGTTTAGTATTTGCTATGAATAAGGAGTTTTGTGAGCAAGCGTTTTGTAGCAAAACTGTTTCATAATTAAGAGTTTTGTTGCGAGAGGAAATGTTAATTGATAAAATGTAAGTCCTTCGTCCCTCTCCAGAACTTCGGAGTTCCAATGTAATTGTAGGGAAATTAGCAAAAGTGTTCCATGTTAGGGTTATTTCACATGGTTTCAAAGCCCCCATCCCTCTCTGTAAACTAGTGATGGGGATATTATCTATATTGAAAATGTTGTGCACAACTGCTGTTTTTTCTTCCTTCTGTTATTCTCTTCTTTATTGAAAATTAGCAAAAGCCTACTAGGAAGGGATCTTAGTTTTAATTGCATTTACAATTGAAAGAACTCTTGATATGGCTCCTACCTGCCGAATAATCCTTAGTGATACCTGAATTTGTTGCCTGTATTGTTACGGGTTGAATTAGCTCAATAGATGAAGACTATATGTGAGCTATGGAGTAGATATGAATGTATCAGCTGTGTAGTTTGCCTACTTTTTGTTTGTAGTCTTACACTGTCTCCTGGAAATAGGAAAAATTAATATCCTTTGATCAACTAATCAATATCTTCACAACTAATCAACATCATCTAATATAAATTAATATTCTTTGATCAACACCTGAATTGAGTCAATATATAGACACTTCAATATAGGCTCTAATGTGTAGGAACTAAATTAAGGATTTATAAATTAGATTTTTGTTTGATACTAATTTAATTTTTTAACAATATTCAAACAGTTATGGATAAATTTTTGAAAAGAATATCAAGGGAGGATGGTGATTCAAGTGTTCGACCTCCTCGTCCTTGTGTAGAGCTGAACGTTGATGACCTTGCATCTGATCCTGGAAATAGGAAAAATATTTATTCATTTGATGCTAATGATAGAGAGATAATTCGAAGGCATTATTGGCAAAAAGGTCCGTATCAACCAAAGTCCCATGTCTTCCCTTCTAGGAATTTTGGCAATGAGAAAAGAAAGTTTCTTCCTAATTGGTTTCAAGAACACCCTAATAGGAGTTGGTTGGAGTATAGTGTGTCTAAAGATGCTGCATTCTGTTTATGTTGTTATTTATTCAAGCCTGAAAGTGGTTCTCAAAGTGGGGGTGACAAGTTTGTTGGTGAAGGATTTACAAATTGGAAGAAAGGGCCACACAAATTCAAAGAGCATGTAGGAGGTCATAATAGCATTCATAATTCATGCATGAAGAAGTGTCTTGATTTAATAAATCAAAGACAACATATAGATGTTCAGCTGGTAAAGCAATCAGACAAAACTCGAATGGAGTATCGCACGCGTTTACTTGCTTCAATTAAAGTTATTAAATTACTTTTGCGTCAAGGATTTCCATTTCGCGGACATGATGAATCTGATGAATCAGATAATCGGGGAAACTTTCTTGAAATACTAGAGTTTTATGCTGAAGATAATGAAGAAGTGAAAAAAGTTGTTTTGAACAATGCTCCAGAGAATAATAAGTTGACAAGCCCAATAATTCAGAAGGATATTGTGAAAGCAATAGCAATTGAGATCACAAATGTAATCATGGATGATCTAGGAAGTGATCTGTTCTCTATTTTAGTTGATGAATCTAGAGACATATCTGTGAAAGAACAAATGGTTGTATGTCTTCGTTATGTGAATAAAAAAGGTTGTGTCGTTGAACGTATTCTTGGAGCGGTACATGTTTCTTCTACAACTGCGATATGTTTAAAGGAGGCAATTGATATTCTTTTTGCTAATCATGGGTTGAGTATATCACGATTGCGTGGACAAGGTTATGATGGAGCTAGCAACATGAAGGGTGAATATAATGGTCTCAAAACATTGATTATGAGAGAAAATCAGTGTGCCTTTTATGTTCATTGTTTTGCTCATCAGTTACAGTTAGCACTTGTTGGTGTTGTTCATAAGCATAGGACTATTGCCACATTCTTCAACTTAATTACCAAACTGTGCAATATTGTTGGAGGTTCAGCAAAACGACATGATGTTCTTCGGGATAAACAGTTTGAGAGATTGATTGCGGGAATAAGTAGTGGTGAAATTGAAACAGGGCGAGGATTGAATCAAGAAGCTACACTAAAGCGCTCAGGAGACACACGTTGGGGATCGCACTTTAATACTCTTTTGAGTGTAATTCACTTGTTTCCCTCAATAGTTGAGGTACTTGAAGTTATTGATGAGGATGACCTACATGGAGATGCAAATATGCTATTGAAGTTATTTGATTTTGAATTTGCATTTAATTTGCATTTGATGAGAACCGTATTGGGAATCAGTAACGAGTTATCTCAAGCATTACAGAGAAGGGACCAAGACATTCTAAATGCAATCAATCTTGTTGGTGTAACCAAAAGACAATTACAGAAATTGCGGGAGAACGAATGAGAGTCTTTCTTAGAAGAAGTTTGTGAGTTTTGCAAGAAAAATGAAATTTCATTTCCAAACATGGATGAAACTTTTGTAGCACCTGGGAGATCACGCCGTCGAGCTGAGGAACTGACAAACCTTCATCATTACCGTGTAGAGATATTTTATGCAGTGATCGACTTACAACTTCAAGAGTTGAATCATTGCTTTGATGAAATAAATACCCAGTTGGTGTTATGCATTGCTTGTCTTGATCCAAGAGATTCATTCTCTGCTTTTGATAAGGTAAAGCTACTGCAATTTGCAAAGTTTTACCCAGTTGATTTTTCTCCCACTGATTTGATGGCTTTGAGTTTCCAACTTGATACATACCTTGAAGATGTCACACGTGCTGCCGAGTTTTCTAATCTGACTGGAATTAATGATTTGACTCAAAAAATGGTTCAGACTAGAAGACATATTGTTTATCCATTGGTGTATTTACTTATGAAGTTGGCATTACTCCTACCGGTGGCAACGGCAACCTGTGAAAGAGCATTTTCAGCTATGAAGCTTATAAAAACTTCTCTTCGCAACCAGATGGGAGATGAATGGTTTAATGATTGTTTGATTGCATATGTCGAGAAAAGGACGTCGAAGTCAATCAAAAATGATGATATCATGAAAAGGTTTCAAAATATGAAGTCGCGTAGGGGAGTTTTGTAATATACCTATGTTTGTTTAATTGCTTTTGTAATATTACTGTGATGTGGATATTTAAAGTCTTTTATAAATTTGTGGTTTTTATTCTTTCGCTCCCACTGGATGAAAATCCTGCCTCCGCCACTGATCAAATCCAGTATCTAATGATGAACAACTTTCTGCTGATCCAAGCACTGGGGCCCTCACTATTGGTAAATCAACTCGCGCCATGCAGAATGATACTGAAATTTGTAAGTTTGCAAGGAAAAAAAGAAACAAGAATGGTGAGGCATCTCGTTCTGGCTAAGTAGTCGTGCGCAGAAGAAAAGGGGTTCCTCACCAG
Source organism: Hemerocallis citrina (assembly GCA_017893485.1). Classification (NCBI taxonomy): domain Eukaryota; kingdom Viridiplantae; phylum Streptophyta; class Magnoliopsida; order Asparagales; family Asphodelaceae; genus Hemerocallis; species Hemerocallis citrina. Next base: position 30,193,444 of record CM030360.1, read on the forward strand.
TCACCATCTGTTCACATAAATGGTATGTTTGATAAGAGAATATGAGATTGGTTGACTGGGTTTTGGATATAAGTTTATGTGAGGTTGCATATTTTTATAGGGGAATTAATTAGTTAGTCTTCTGCATTATAATTTTCTAAATAATCCACTGTATGTTCTTAACCTTTTAAATTCATTCATGATTTACCATTTCTTACTTTTGTAGTTGGGACACTTCTTTCATGGAGTCATGCCTATGTCGAATGCGTGTCGGAAACAGACACTCTATGGACACTCCATGGATACGTGTCTGACATTTCTCATACATGTAGTCAATTTTCTAACGCCTTTTATGTTGGACATGTCAGGCACTTCGTGGTTAGCGGTTACTAATTTGAACACATAATTAACAAATAGCAAAAAACTTTTTCACATTTCTTAGACTTAACTCTTATTATGCCTATGCTCGATGGGATTTTCTCCGATTTTATAATGGATACTTTTCTTGGGACAATAAATCTCTTAAATTGATTATGAAGCTCAAAATTACATTCTTTGATGCCATTTGGGTCAAATTTTTGTTTGAGAAGTGATAGCATGCCACTCTTAATGCAACTCTATTTGCAACTCCCTCACATGATTGGTGCATACATAATTTTTGAAGGAAAAACAGAAGTACAGTTAGGGGACCATTTACTTTTTCTAAGTGGACCAATCAAAGAGAGTTGCAAATGGAGTCGTACATAAGGAGTAACATGCTATCATTTCTCTTTTTTATTTAGTTATGGTATATAGTGTTAAATCATATAAAGCTATAGTCAAGTCCTTTTGTCTTGTTTTAGTGTTTAGTCATTTGGGTTAAATTTTTATTTAGTCGTGGTGTATAGTTTTTAAAATTTGTTGTGCCCTGTAGGTAGTAGGGCTGGCAACTGGCCGACCTTGGGCTGGTCTCATCTAACCTTGGCCCGAGCCCACATTTAAAAATGGGTCCATGCGTGGCCCAATTTTCCTTTGGACTTAAAAAGTTGGGCTCGAGCATGGATTTGATATAAACCCGAAAAATGGGTTCGACCTAAGCCCCTAATAGTTATGCACTTTTTGATATATAATTTTCTAGTATAACAAAACTGCATTTAAAATGATAGTACTACTACTTCAAACTTTTGTAAGGTTAATATATAGTTTTGTTTGTTGTTGTTGTTGTTTTCAATTTAACACTATATTGTAAGGCATACTCATTTCAACTTACACACATACCTGGTTTTTTTGATAATCATGAAAATACATGATACATACATAAATATTCATATGCATATATGTGTGTGTGTGTGTGCGCGCGCGCAATCGTGTACATACATATGCACAAATTTGATCCGCGCCGTTGGACCTAGATACTTGAGCCCTAGCCAGCACGAATTGTGTGATGATTAGTCTAGGCCCACTAATAATCCGGTTGGATCTAGTTGGGGCTGGGTTGGGTTTGACCTAATTGCCACCCTTACCAGTACACTTTCATGCCTCGTACCCGTGTCCATGCTTTCTAAAATCTGACTGGGCTGTAGATTTGCATGAAGAGTTTTATTTTTTCAAGTATTTTATTGCTTAGATAATACTTATAGACTCTATTCAGAAAGCCTTCTTTAACATTAAATTTTTTGCATAGCTATCTTTAATTGGATTATGAGTAGGGCTGCAATCGAGCCGAGCCGAGCCGAATACCTTCAGGCTCGAGCTCGGCTCGTTTATGAAATGAGCTAAGTTTTGAGCTCAAGCTCGGCTCGAGCCGAGCTTTGACCGTATTCAAGCCGAATAGTTCGTGAGCTTAGCCTAAAAAAAAAAAACCCCAAGCTCGAGCTCGGCTCGTTTACGAAACGAGCTCAGTTTTGAGCTCGAGCTCGGTTCGAGCCGAGCTTTTACCGAGCTTTGACCGAGCTCGAGCCGAATACCTCGCGAATAGCTCGATTCGTTTGCAGCCCTAATTATGAGTGTGACATCAATAACATTGCAAAAAAAAAAAGTAGGGCACCTTGTCGCAAGCAAGTGTCCCATTCTAATATGTAACGGTGTAGATTAGCCAACCTATTCCGTCGCCAAAACACATAGATTTCAAGAGTTTATGGAAGTTAAGAAAATGAATTTTTTTCCTGGCAAATTGGACAAAACACCGAATACTACAGGAAAAAAAAACTGATAATCTTGCTAATGTTGCATTCCTTATATTTATATCTGCCTTCAGCTTTGTAAAATGCGGCATGCTGCTGCATTAACTGTACACTGAATAGTCACATACGTATAGACACTTTTTTTAATATATTTGGACTGTTACATAAAATTGGGATGCAGATATAACTCCCGCATATTTATAGCTATTTTTGCATTATGCGAGCAATGTCTAGTTCAGATTTTGGACCTGGTACCCAATCCATTAAATGTATTTTCTCCATTTCTAATTATACCTTCGCTTCTCCTTTGATTACTTCTACTACATCTTTGCTTGGTTTTTTGATTGTTTTGTTTCATTTACAGTGTTGATTTACTCTCGCATTATTGAGTACTTACTAGGTTCGGGATGCTTATCTTGGTAAAATTGTCAATTGGATTTATTTGTATGCATGTATAACTTATCATCTTACATATTATGTATTGTCCAGTTTTTCTTAATCACAATTTTCTTCTTTTTTTTACTTTTTCTTTATTACACGAACTTTCTATCATATGTTCCAATTACTGCACTTTATATTGAAATCCTACACATGCATGTATTGTTAATCCTCCATGCCGGTCTTTCAATCCTGGAGTTGATACCTTCTCTAGTCTGATCTGATCAATATTGTCAATAAGAAAAACATACCTACTACTAAGGTCTGTCACCTGGACTGAGTACCAATTTTGTGCATAATTAATGATCCGGGTAAATATTAAATGCTAGGCCTGAATATATTCCAGGGGTAATATACTACAGATATCTTTTGAATTCATATGTTAATACTTATGACCATTCCAACATGTCCATTCCCACTTTATCTGACTACTAAATGTTACTCCAACCAACCTTCCAAAAGGGAAAAATAACTGTAATTCTCATATCGATGAAGGCATACACCTAATGTTTTTTTTTCCCCCTCTTCTAAATCAATTGATAAATCTTGTGGAGAACTTTTTTCTTACTTTAGTTCCTCCATCAACTAGTGTCAATGTAAATAAACTCGATGAAGGTGATACGGACATTGGTTCTGTTTTGTTTTATTTTGAGATTTAGCCCTATGTAGTAGTTTTGCAATTTGCACCCTTTATTTTATGCATTAGAATATTTTGAAAATTTGTATTGAGATTTGTTTTGACCCTATATACAGGCTTTGAGAATAATGAGAAAGTATGCTACTCTTGATTAAAAAAATTTACTGTGTTCAGTTATTGCTCTGCATTCTTTTCTTGTGTATGTGATTTCATAAGAAATTATTAGGGTTTGTGAGAAATTCTAAGAAAGTATTAGGATTTGTGAGAAGCTCAAATTACACCCCAAACTCCAATTAATTAAACCCTAATCTAATCCCCTCTCTCTCTAGCTGCCAACCTCCTCTCTCTCTCCTTCTTGGTTGAATCTCGAAACCCAACCCCCAAACCCCCTCGGCGTCCCTGTCCTCCTCACCCTGCTCGCCCCCCCATCCCGGCCTCACATCGTTGTCGCCTCGACCTCACATCCCCGTCCACCTACAGCCCCGACAGCCACCTCCCTTTCCCTCTCCTCTTCTTCCTTCATTGATCCGTAACCCCCCACCATCGACAGCCTCCCACCGAACCTTCCCCGACTCTAACTCCTCCAAATCCACATCAAACCATAACCATAAATCCCCTCCACTCCACCTCACCTTTGCTGCCCTAACCCCATCGACGGCTTCAACCCCGACGACCTCCCACCATCCCCCTTCCCCCCCAATGTTTTCGCCAACTGTCAGACCCTCGCTCTGCCGACGACCCCCTTCTTTTTGAGCCATCGCCGCAGTCACTCATTGCCTCAGATCTGATCTTGGTTTTGATTGGATTGTTAGTTGCGTTTGGTGTTGGGCGAGATTCAGACCCAGCAACATCGTGACAGTGTCTACGAACCCGGTAATTTCTTTCCTTTCTTCATTTATTTGTGATACTATCTATCGTCTCTGGGATATTATTGATTTATCTGTCGTCCACAAATATTGAGAGTGTGTTTCTACTTGCCAATTAGCGTATGATTCATTGATGAACATCTTACTTACTAATCACGTTTAGGTATATTTTTTGATTGTTAGGCTTGGATTATAATTGGGCTTGTTAAATTATTTCATATCTTGAAAATACCAAATTAACAGTTTAACTTCTGACTTAATCTGCATTACATGTTAGTAAGCTTAATCTTTTAAAATTCTTGGAAATTCTCTGTCTAGGGTTAAGTTTACATCATTTGGTATCAGAGCGAAGATTTTTAACACCCTAGTTCTTGCATCATTAGGCGTAAATTTTTGCATTCATTTAGAATCATTAGGGTTACAATTTTAGATTATTTCATATTAAAAAAAAATACAGGTGCATTTAGAATACGTTTCCCAAAATTTTAGTAAACATACATCCCCATGACCCTAAGTTTTTCATCATTGGTGAATGCGTCTTCGCAGCACCTTCACAAATCCCGAAGAGCTTTTCTTGTCCCTCCTAAACCACTCAATCAGAAACCCTAGAATTCAGCAAGCCTCTCCTTAAACTAAAATGGACAACTCTGATATTTTCGCTACCCTCACTGCCATTCACGCAACTCTTGCCAATATCAATCAGAGCCTTGAGAAAGTGAAATTGAATCAAACTGTTCCCCTGAGCTTCATGCTAATCATCAGACCCCTCAAGGGAATGATCGTGATGGCTGACGTCAAGATCGTGACCTTGACGAACAATACAAAAAGAACGTTAAGGCTGACGTTCCCCATTTTGAAGGCCACATGGAACCCTAAGCTTATGTCGATTGGATCCGTGCTATGGACCACTACTTCGTGTGGTTTGACATTAGTGAAACCTTGAAAGTCAAATTTGCCACGATAAAATTGACTGGTAAAGCTCAACAACATTGGACCAATTTCGAAAATGCCCGCAGAGGCCGAGGCTTGACACATAGCCACATGGGAAGCCATGGAAGAGAAACTCACAGAGAGATATGTTCCCTTATCATTCCATACCCGATTGCTAGATTCGTGGAATCAACTTTATCAAGGAAACAAATCTACCCAAGAGTATGTGGATAAGTTTGATGACTTCCTCATTCAGTGCAATGCTTTAGGTAAAGAGAGCGAAGAACAAATCTTCTCTAGGTTCAGAGCTGGACTACGAGCCGATCTAAAGAACAAACTAATTCATAGAAATGTGGACTCATTGGCAGCAGCTTATGCTCTTGTCCTCGATATGGATTTCCTTACAGCAAGTTCTCCCTACAAGTCCAGCGATTCGAGAGATCATTCATCTAGAACAATCTCTTCTGAGCCCTCTAGACCTGAGCCCCCCTCTTTTCAGCACCCCAATAAGTCTTACCCAAGCAAGCCTACTTTAAATCCCTATTTACTTAAAAATGATAACACGGGTAAGAATACTGAAAGAGACTATTCTAATATTGATTCTCTCACTAAGTTCTATAAATGTGAAGGATACGGCCTTATTGCTGGCAACTGTCTCAGCCCTAGTAGGATCAACATTGTAGAAGGTACCGTTGTCATTACTGATGATCCGACAATGAGTTTACCTATGAACCTCATGTAAGTGATGACTTCAATGAAGAAGAGGATGATCAACCTCTCAACTGTATTCGGTTGATCCAATCACCTCCATTTAATACATCTGAGCCACCCATTCCTTCCCAGGTCACTTGGCAGCCTATAGATTTTATCCATGTGTTAGAATATCACTCAGAGTCTGCATCCACATTTGTATCCCGCATTCATAATTTGCGTAGAGAAATTTCCAAGAAAATTAATGAGAATAATTTTAACTACAATTTAATAGCAGATACTTGAAGGAAATTTAAAACTTTTGATGTTGGTGACGAAGTGATGGTTCAGATTCTTCGTCCATAACGGTTTCTAGCTAGATCTGTTTAGAAATTAAACACACGTGCTACATGCCCATTTAAAATTCTGCATAAAATCAATGATAACGTCTATGTCGTTGACCTTCCTGAAGGTTTTGAATTAAGTAACACTTTCAATATTGAGAATTTAGTACTCTATGATGGCCCAAAATTTATTCCTAGAAATTCTCTTATAGATGAGCCTATCCTGCAGCCTAATGGTGAGATTCCCACATTTTTCCCTTTACCAGATACTACTTACCCACCGACAGACAAATTAGATAATATTTTAGATGATCAGATGATCTCTACCAGTAGAGATAGTGATATTCATAGGTATTTGGTGACATGTATGAACAAGCTGAAGTCGGAGTACACTTGGATTGTTTGTGAAGAGCTCTAGCACTTGGATCTAGATCTTTTGGAGCACTATAATATGATCACTGGTTTTGACTCTACTGGGTTGAGCTCTCTCACACCCCGAAAGAATGATGAGGATATTGGTTCTGTTTTGTTTTATTGAGATTTAGCCCTATGTAGTAGTTTTGCAATTTGCACACTTTATTTTATGTATTATAATATTTTGGAGATTTGTATTGAGATTTGTTTTGAGCCTATATATAGGCCTTGAGAATAATAAGAAAGTATGCTACTCTTGATTATTTTTTTTTACTATGTTGAGTTATTGCTCTGCATTTTTTTCTTGTATGTAATTCCATAAGAAATTATCAGGGTTTGTCAGAAATCTTAATAAAGTATATTATGATTTGTGAGAAGCTCTAATTACACTCCAAACCCCAATTAATTAAACCCTGATCTAATCCCCTCTCGTTCTCTAGCCGCCAACCCCCCATCTCTCTCTCCTTCTTCTTGGTTGAATCCGGAAACCCAACCCCCAAACCCCCCGGCGTCCCTATCCTCCTCACCCTGCTCGCACCCCCGTCTCGGCCTCACATCGCTGTCACCTCGACCCCGCATCCCCGTCCACCTACAGCCTTGACAGCCACCTCCCCTTCCCACTCTTCTTCCTTCGTCGATCCGAAAGCCCTACCATCGACCTCCGTCGACAACCTCCCACCGACCCTTCCCCTACTCCAACTCCCCCAAATCCACATCAAACCCTAACCATAAATTCCATCTACTCCACCTCACCTTTGCTGCCCGAGCCCCGTCGATGACTCCAACCCCGACGGCCTCCCGCCATCCCCTTGTTACCTGCATCCCCCCAACCCTCCCTCCCCCCTCGGACATTTTCGCCAACTGGCAGACCCTCGTTTCGATCCTTTGACTTCTGCCGATGGCTCCCTTCTTGTTGTGCCATTGCCACAGCCACTCGTTGCTTCAGATCTGATCTTGGTTTTGATTGGATTGTTAGTTGTTGTTTGGTGTTGGGCGAGATTAGGACCCAACAACATCGTGACAGTGTCTACGAACCCGGTAATTTCTTTCCTCTCTTCATTTGTTTGTGATACTATCTATTGTCTCTAGGATATTATTTGATCTATCTCGTCCAGAAATATTGAGAGTGTGTGTTTCTATTTGTCAATTCGCGGATGATTCGTTATTGAACATCTTACTTACTAATCACGTTTAGGTATATTTGTTGATTGTTACGCTTGAATTTTAATCGGGCCTGTTAAACTATTTCATATCTTGAAAATCCATCAAACCAATTAACACTTTTAATTTATGAGTTAATCTGCATTACATGTTGGTAAGCTTAATATTTTAAAATTCTTGAAAATTCTCTGTCTAGGGTTAAGTTTACATCAAAAAGCCTCCACAGCATAAAAACAATGGTGATAAGTAATTTATTTCCTCTTGTCTTAAATTTTTCTCAGCTGTTGTACTCTGTGATCTCGATTTCAATGTTTCATAATATAGGTCATAGGGCTCATCATTTAATTTTCTTTTAAATTTGTGTAATTTTTTTTATCACTTTTGTTCTTGTGAAGGTACACATTACTTCTCTTTATTGTTCAAGCATTTCCATGACTTTAAAATATTATTGTACAGTACATTTCAATAACACCTCCTTAATGTCGCAGGGTTATCTGGTTCAGTTATTTATATCAAATGTATAAAAGAAAATGGTGTGATAAACTAGTGTCAAATTAGAATTTTATTTCCTGTATGTGCAAACATCTCCTAAATTAATAACATGTGATATGGGTAAAAATAGAACCAAATCGGGATCGTTCAAATACCGCATGAATCTTAAACCTCTTTGGGGTAAAATAAAATTTCACTAGAAACATGTCCGTAAACGTTAGTTGGACCTTTATCAAATCCAATCACCCAAAACAGACTTGTCTAACTGAGTTGTCATAACAACCCAACATAAATGAGTCCATGATTATTTAAATATGATTTAAACTCATAATTATCCATAAGAGATGGTTTAAAAACCATATCTCTTATCATGAGAAGAGTTTTAACGCTATCTCCACAACCAGTCTTATCTCTTCATGAAGAAGAGATAACCAATTCTATCCAAACACTGGGAAGTAGAGATAAATCATTAACTTGAAACTGACTCCAAAAGCGACTATAAATAACCCATGACCTCCACAAAAATTAGGTAATCAGTATTTTGCTACAAAAATTTCTTTTATCTTTTTTTAGTTCTGACTTGAGCGTTGGAGGGTCTGTCGCCGGGGTCAACCCCGATGTTTCAGATTTTTGCAGGTCAGTCAGAGCAATCATCACTATCCAGATAAGATCAAATGGTTTAAACGAGTCAGATTCAGGAGTCAAGATCAGTTGGAAATAGTCAATATCGGCAACAGTAAAAAAGTCAGTTTTTTATTCTTTCTAAAAGAATTCACATCATCTGTTTTCTCCCACATAGAAAAAAGCAGCAACAGATTGGCGTTGTCAGTAGGAAACAAAAGGAAAATCTTACCAAAATTCTCCGGTAAAAATAGTTTTTAATTATGCCTCCAAAGGGGAAGGAAAAGGCAGCGGCCTCAAGCCGACGAGCCAACCCTCTTCCTCCAACTCCTCATAAGGACCTCCCTCCTCCCATCTAGCAAGATCAACCTTCTCAACCGGATCAACCTCTTCAACTGGAACAACCCCAACAGCCTACCCAGCCTTCCTCCAAAGAGGCTCCACAGGGGGGCTCCCGAAGAAGTCAGCGCTAGGTGCATCGCATTGGTGAGAACAGAGGGTCGGTCTACACATCCATACCCTCTATGGTGCCATCTGCGATCCCTCAAGCACAGCAGGACCTCTGCCATATCATAATCTCTAGACAGCAGGGGTCTACCGCCTAGGCCGCATGAATGAACTATGAGAATGGGACGAGGTCCCTCATCTAACACACCGAGAAGGCACGTGGGGCCCCTCTCCTCAAAGCCGGGGACGTAGAAGACGAAGAAGCCATCACTCTCCTGGAGGACGAAGAAGCTATCAATCTCCAAGGGGACAAAGAAGAACCTCCCCGCGAGGGAGAAGGAACCCAACTCCAACAAGTCGATCAGTCCCCAGGAGAGGATGAGAGGAAGAAGTACATGTTACTAGAGCAGAGTTCCGAGAATTCAAAGATGGAATCCTCCAGGCCGTCAACATTGTTCCTTGCAAGACCTGACAAATTAGCCTTCACCGCTCCATTCCTCCACGACATGAGGAGCCCTATGAGTCCACTAAATTCGAAGAGCAAGACAACGTCGTCCTCTAATGCCTCCAAAAGATGGAAGAACGTATCACACTGCTGAAGCCAGAAGAGGGAAAACATGAACATACCGCCCCATCCGACCCCCCTTTTAGAGAAAAATCATCGAGGCTCTTGTTCCGGTCAACTTGAAGATACCAACCTTTGAGTTATACAACAGGGAGTCCGACCAAGTAGACCACATTAAGAGTTTTAAAACCCTCATGATGATCCACCAAGCATCTGACTCCCTCATCTGCAAGACTTTCTCAGCAACCCTGAAGGGTTCCGCACGGGAGTGGTTGTCTCGTCTCTCTCTAGGGTTCATCTTCTCCTTCAACCAACTTGAGGAGCTCTTCCTCACGCACTTCATCACCAGCCGCAAGACAGAGAAGACAAGTGCCTCCCTACTTGACCTGAAGCGGAGTCCCTCCAGAGTTATGTTCAGTTCTTCACAGCCGAGCCCTGATCCATCCCTTCACTTGATTCAGCCGTAGCCACAGTTGCTTTTAGGTTCAATGTGAATCATGACCACCTCAAAGCTTCTCTTGTCATAAGACCCCCTTGGGACTTCTTCGACCTCCTTCAAAGAGTTAAGAAGTACATTTGAGTGGAAGATGCTATTCGACCCTTAGAGTAGAAGGTGCCCTCATCCAGGAACAAACAGAAGAGCACCAATGAAGACGGACCAAGGAAGACCCAGAAGGATACCACAAGCCAGCGTCGTCCACCTCCAATGCCCCGCTTTGAGAAATACACTTCGCTTAATGTCAGCATCTCTACAATTCTCATGGAAGTTGATAAGGAGGGACTCCTTCAACCTCCTCCTAAGATGAATGCCTCAAGCAGAATAAGGGATAGGAACAAGTGGTGTGCTTTCCACAAAGATCATGGGCATCTCACAGATGACTATCGAGCCCTCAAAGACGAGCTAGAAGCTCTGCTTCAACGTGGATAACTTGCCAATTTCGCCCAAAGAAACAATACCGAACCTCCTCCCGCAAGAGGAGTCAACAAGCGACCAGAGAGGCCTAACGAGTCCCATGGCTCGGGATGCATGGAGGTATTCAACTCTATCCATAGGGGACCTATGGGAGAATTGTCTAACATAAGAAAAGCATTTGTCTGTGAAGTGAACCCAGTGCACAACATCCCCCATCCCAAGAGCTCGGGGATTCCGATCACATTCTCAGATCAAGACCTCGAAGGTGTTCGAACACCTCTTTGTGATGCACTTGTAATCAGCATATGTATGGCCAATCATGAGGTGTGCCATGTCCTAGTAGATAACGACAGTTCGGTAAACTTCCTCTTCCTGAATGTATTCGAGGGCCTTAAGCTCAAGCGAGACCGTGTTAAACTAGCCAGGCACACCCTTCATGGATTCTCAGGAGCCCCAGTTCAGATCGAAGGGATATTTACCCTTGATGTGACCGTGGGTAAGGTCCCAGCTACTCACACGGAAGCACTTGATTTTTTGGTTGTCGACATGAAGTCCACCTACAATGTCATCTTTGGTCACCTGGGGTTAGCAGCCCTTCACGTGGTTGCCTCAACCTACCACATGAAGATGAAGTTTCCCACAACATCAGGGATAGGGGAAGCAAAAGGAAGCCCAGAAAATGCTCAGGCATGTTGCACCGCCATAGTGGGGGGCTCGGTCCTCCCCCCTTGATGCAAAGAACTACCCCAAGATAGGGACAAGCTAGCTTTGAACCCATAGACGAACTAGCAGAAATCTCATTCTCCCATGAGGATCAAGCTAAGTGTTTTCGGGTAAGCAAGACACTCCCCCATCAAGTCAAGGAGCAACTTATCACTTGCATTAGAGGGAACCGAGATCTTTTTGCTTGGACCGCCGCAGACATGCCAGACATATCTGAAGAGCTAATCATGCACCGGTTAAATGTGTACCTTGATGTAAGGCCTGTCCAATAGAAGTGCCGTAAGTTTGCCCCCGAAAAGCAGCAAGCAGTCAAGGAGGAAGTTGAGAAACTCCTAGCTGCCCGCTTCATTCAAGAATTTAGCTACCCCGAATGGCTAGCAAATTTAGTAATGGTCAAGAAAGCCAACTGCAAATAAAGAATCTGCATAGACTTCACCGACCTCAACAAAGCATGTCCGAAGGACTCCTTCCCTTTACCCAAGCATATAGGCCTTGATCGATGCCACTTCAGACCACGAGCTCTTAAGCTTCATAGACGCTATCTCGTGATACAACCAAATCCGAATGTTCCCACCCAACATCCCGAAGATGTCCTTCATCACCAAATCAAGGCTTCTACTGCTATCGAGTCATGCCCTTCAGGCTGAAGACACCGAAGCCACATATCAATGCTTGGTAAACCAAGTATTCAAGGAGCAAATCGGTTGAAACATGGAAGTCTATGTAGATGATATGCTCGTAAAGAGCCTCAGGAAAGAAGACCACGTGGCTGACCTCCAAGAAGCCTTGGATGTACTGCGGAGACACAACATGAGACTAAATCACTCGAAGTGTGCCTTCGGGGTTTTCTTGGGAAAGTTCTTAGGGTTCATAGTAAGCCAAAGAGAAATCGAAGCCAACCCTGAGAAGATCAGAGCCATACTCGACATGTCTCCCTTGACTACCATCAAGAAGTACAAAAGGTCACTATTCGCCTCACTACCATTTGACGCTTCCTCTCTGAGTTTGGGAAGAATTGCCTCCCGTTCTTCAAAGCTCTCTGAGGAGCGAAGAATTTTGAGTGGGGAGAAGAACAACCGGCAACCTTAGAAAGTCTCAAAGCACACATTGTCAATCCTCCACTCCTTAGTAAGCCCACACCGGAAGATGTCCTCTACCTTGATTATTGCAGATCAGACCCTCAGTGCCGTCCTCATAAGGGAAGAAGACGGGGCATATAAGTCGATTTACTGCGTAAGCAAGGTACTCCATGATGGTGAACTTCAATACTTGAAGATGGAGAAGATAGCCTATGTAATAGTTACAGCTTCCTGGAAGCTTCGACCCTACTTCCAAGTGCATTCTATGTGGGTCCTCACCGATCAACCACTCAAACAAGTCCTCCATAAGCCAGAAAGCTCAGGGAGACTTATGAAGTGATCCATTGAGCTAAGTCAACATGATTAACTTACCAACTGAGACCACCATTCCAGAAGTACTTCTCCATCAAGCAGGTACCCCAAGCCAACCTTAGCTCTATGTCAAGCCCTATCCCCTTTGCAATGTGTGGAATAGATTTGCCCGGACCATTTCCTCTCACCACTGGACAACGAATCTTCCTAGTGGTCGCCATCGCCTACTTCACAAAGTGGATCAAGGCGGAACCACTTGCAACCATCACAGAGCATAGGGTCCAACGATTCTGTTGGATGAACATAGTCTGTCGGTTCGGGATCCCCGCACACTAGTCACTGACAATGAAACTCAATTTGTTGCCAAGGCATTCCGCAAGTTTTGCACCGATCTGGGGGTTGAACAACGCTTCTCATCCAGCTCCCACCCCCAGACCAACGGTCAAGCCGAGAATGCCAATCGACAAATCTTGGATGACCTCAACAAAAGACTTGGTGAAACACCGAAGGGGCTATGGGTCGAAGAACTCTTAAGCGTGCTCTGGTCCTATAGAACCACAAAGAGAATCCCAACAGGAGAATTTCCATTTAACCTCACCTTCGGCATGAAAGAACTCATCCATTTGGAAGTAGGATTACCTTCCCCTCGCCTTCTCTCCTTCAACGAAGAGCAGAACTCAAATGACCTCCGGGCTAATCTAGACCTCGTTGAAGAAGTCCGCCCTGCAAAGACATATCGGCCAGTAAAGGGTAGATATGTTCTATAACAAGAAGGTCCGCCTGGTCAACCTCAAAGAGGGGGACTTCGTTCTTTGAAAGCTTGAGATATCCAACCCACACAAGAAGGAAAAGCTCGCCCTAACTGGGAGGGACCATACAAGGTCTCACAAGTAGTTTGCCTAGGAGCTTACTAACTTGAAGACCTGAAAAGAAGAAGATATCGAGAACATGGAACACCGAGCACTTGATGAAGTACAATGAGGGCTGATGAAGCACCTAATGAAGTACAACGAGAGCACCATACCAGGTCTCACAAGTAGTTCCCCTAGTAGTTAGCTTCGAAACATGTAATAAAGATCGACAATTATAACGGTCACAGTATGTAATAAAGGCTAGCATCAAAACAGACGCTTAATTTTATTTTTCAAATAAACTTTAGTCTTTTATTTTGCAATTTTTTTGTAAAATTTCACCGGATGCAAACAATGAGTTAGACATATGTTCGCCCCCGAGCAACACCAACTACTCACAGAGCACCCCACCGGACAAGTGCATCGTCCATACTCGTGATTTTTAAAGTCGCTCTAGCTATTTACCACCGAGTAAGTGTGCAGGGCACGCCTTGCCATTCAATTACTTCCAAAACTTATCATCAACCTGTTCGGAGTCCATACTCATGGTTCTTAGAGTCGCTCTTTCCACTTGCCACCGAGCAAGGGTAGGGCATGCCATGTCATTCGATCTGCATCCAAAACAACCTTGGACAAGTGCGAAATCCATATTCGTGGTTCTTAGAGTCACTTTAGCCGCTTGCTTCCGAGTAAGTGTGGGGGGCACGACTTGTAGCGCCCCGAATTTCTAATATAATATCTTAAAAAATACGTGGCACAATCCCAACATCAACTTCAATGTAACAGTATACATAGCCCAAAAACACAAATAATTTTATTCCAAACTTTTATTACAACAATCTTTACAAACACAGCAGAATACAAAAACACCTTGAATTACAACACAGTCTTTCCACAACACTACTTTACAAATTTACACAAAGTTCTATTACATCAGTTTATGTCAAAACTAACTAAAGCATCCATACCTCCAAACTCTAAGCAACAACCTGTAACACATGAGGCTAGAGATGATCCCTAACCCCCAAAACTAAAGGGGTCAGCCATAAATAGTGTGAGTGACATAAGAACAAACAAACAACATAAATAATTAGTAAGCAAGGATTCTTAAACGACATGTAGTGAACCAAAATACATAAAATATAAAGTAGCAAGAAATGTAAACAACAAGTGATACTAAACCAAGTGTCAAGTGTAGGAAACAAGAATAGCACATGCATAAAACCAAATCAAGAAAACACAAATTCTATATGCGGACTCTCTAATGCGTACTTGTCGAAGTCTATGCATCCCACTCTACATAGGTTCGGTACAAGCCCTTAACGTCTTCACTTCATAGGGTCCAATCCCCCGCTATGCAACTAATCGTAACACGATGACTACTACGAGATAAAGATAAGCTGTGAGTAGTAGCCCATGCCCCGATAATTCCGGAGATAGATCCCACACCTCAGGTGTTTTACCTGGATAATTCCGGAGATCATCCCACACCTAAACATTGACACATCACCACATGAATACCACATGTGCTTCGCCTCGACTCCGATAATTCCGGAGATCAATCCCACACCGCAAGTAACTACTTGGATAATTCCGGAGATATATCTCACACCCAAAGTAAGATACTTGGATAGTCCCGGCGATAGATCTCACACCCAAAGTAAGATACTTGGATAATTCCGGAGATTAAATCCCACACCGAAAGCCATACTGAGGTACTTGACCCATGTTCTCGTTCATCATATCACCACTAGTGCCTGTTCTTATTATTTTTGGGTTACTTAATTACTCAACAAATTTCCTAGAGTTGGTGTACCTTACCGGACTTAACTCAAAACTGAACAACTGAAATGCTTCAACAGGCCTCAACAAAATAACTCAACGCCGGTATACTAGGGTCACACACATCCTCTAGAGACTCAAACTCAAATATCTCAACCAATCTTACTTCATAAACTGCTCAACTTAACATCTTGAAAACATAAGTTCAATAGAAGATAAGGCATAAGTAGTTATAGATCAAAATATCTAGAGAATAAACTATTTGAAAGAACCTTTATAAATATAAAAATACATCAGTACCAGTCGACTATAGAAAGCATAAGTCGACCGTCCAGAAAGAAAGTTCCATGATTTTAAGAAAATAAGCTAAGTGTTATAAGTTGACTTATAAAAGTCATAAGTCAACTTAAAAGAGATTATAAGTCAACTTAAAAAGTCATAAGGCGACTTGCCAGAGAGCAATTCCAGAAATCTTTAAGAAAATATTCTAAGTGTTATAAGTCGACTTGCAAAAGTCGTAAGTCGACTTACCAGAGAAAAATCTACGATAACTTTGAAAAATAAATTCTAAGTGTGCCAGTCGACTGAAAAGGGTCTAAGTGGACTGTCCAGAACGGATTTTCAAGGAAACTAAAGATCATAGCAGCTGGGTCGTATCAGTCGACTGAAAGGTCGTACCAGTCGACTATCGGCCTACAGTCTGAAGGATTTAGGTCATACATATGTCAAAACTAGGATTTTTAAGAATCAGTCATATAACAAAATAATTTTTTATTATTTTCCAAATCTTATTAATACCAAAGTAATTAGATTTAAACTTAGCATTTGAGAAATCCAAATCCAAACAACATCTTTTACAAAAAAAATCACAAATCCCCAATTTAAATCCTCATAACTCAAATCCTCAAAATATGGTCCTCTAAACCATTAATCATTCACAAAATTCCTCAACTAATTCTCAACTATTTTCTATAGTTGATTCATAAGCAAACAAATTTATCCTCAACATGGTCAAGTTGTTTTTATCCAACTCACCAATAATCTAAAAATCTCATCTTTAATTTAATTAATGCATGACATCTATTAAACTCAATCAAATCAACAATAATCCAATATTTTAGCCTACCAATAATTTATATTAGGTTCTCAACAAATCTAAAATCATTCTCATACGAATGTCTAGGGTTCTTATCAAAGATCCAATTTTTCGTTCATACATCGAACTTACATATTCAATATCCAAATCAATCTAAACATTCATATCACTCTCATACGTCAAACACAAATCAAAGAAAGCAAACAAAACAACAAACAATTATGTCATTCACCTACAACATACACAAAACAAATAAAACAAAACAATGTCACTCACATAGTTGGAGAGATCAAGCGAATATCACGAAGCAAAATGAAGAATTCTCTATTTTGCAAAGAATCCAAGATCTCCTCTTCAATCACCAAGAAAATAAGAAATATAATAAAACTTGTGTTGTACAGCGAATGACGGCTGCACACCCTCTTTTATATAGGCCGGGATTGAAAGATTAGGGTTTTAGAAACATATTTGCAAAAGAATCCTTCCAAATATAACTTTACATATATAACCCCTTTCTTAGTTGAAATAGGTTAACTGAATCAAAACCAACTCAAATCTTTTTATCACTGAGTTGTCCAGCAATCCAGTACAGCCCAGTAAATAAGAAAAATTCAGATTTACAACTCAGGGTGGTGATTTTGCACAAAAGCCCTCCCTTTTGTAATATTTGCAAATACATCATAAAATATTCATAAAAATTCAGAAAAATCAGAAATAATATTTAATAATACATATTATATTTTCCAATCTAAATATTTGACTTTTACTTTTCAGAAAACATTTGCACAAGATCCAACATAAATTTCATATTTGCAAAAACACCATATTTGTATAAATCTTTACCAAATTAACTCCAAATAAAATTTAAATGTACTTTAATTTAAATGATGATCATGGAAAGCCCAAAAATCAGTAAAAACAAATTTTTATAATTATTTCAGATCCGAACGGTTTTTTACATAAAAGCCCCTCTCTTTCGAGATATTTATAATAATAGTTTCTCTACTCGGAAAAATCCCAAAATTTAGAATATACTCCATAATAAGTATGAGAACTCATTAAAAATATAAAATTGAATATTTACACCAAAAATATTTGCACGTGTTTCGTACGTGGAAAAGGATAAACCTTCAGAAAATATTTATTAAATCTCCAGAAAATCATTTTAATTCATTTTCAAATCTTTAAAATAATATTTGAAAATACGGGGTACTACATCACTCCCCCCTTAGAAAAGTTCTGTCCTCAGAACTTCTCTAAGTCAAGAAACAAAAATACAAAACTTATAAGATAGTTTCGAAAACTTACTCCATCATTATTTTTATAATTGAATTTAATTACTAAGCAAAAATAAAAATAACATATAATTATATTTCAAAGAGAAAAGGTGAAAACCAACATGGCAAAGGATCGGAAATCCAATAACATGCACAATAAATCCCAAAACGCGAAAAAAATAGTAAGACTATTCCCTTAGAATAAGAAGTCAAAAGTGAAGAGATAAAACTCGAATAAAAAAAGGTTGATAATCACACAAACAACGCAGGAACACATACTTAAAATATAAAAATATATATATATATATATATACAAGAAGACTTAAAAGAAGTTCATTGAATATCACAAAAGTAAGCGTCAAATCATTAAATAGGACGTGGAAACAAAAGTAAGTGAGAAATCTAAAATGTTAAAGAATTGGAAAATGGTAGCAATAATTAGTAATTACAAAAGAACGAAAGTTTAGACCACACGTAGTTGATGTATCCAATCTTAACACAAACATAAAAATTTTGTAAACACAAGTAGAGTAAAATCGACTATACTAGTTCAAATTACATGGAAACGTAAAGTGTAATTTGTATAAATAAAATATCATAAAGAAAATATTTCTTTACCATTAGTTTCATTATATAAGTAAAATTCTTAAAATATCAATTAGCAATAAGTAAAAGAAATAGTCAAAAGTAAGAATTGATCGATCAGAAAAACTTGTTAAACACATAATACTTGAATAAAAATGGACATAACGAAGTAAAAATCCCAAAAGGACAAATATTAAGAAAGAATAAAATAAAGACGTACAAAATAATTTGGGTAGTATGCAGATTTTGAGAATCTAATGAAAATTAAGTGAAAACTAAAATATTGTTATGAATAGAGAAAATGCGAAAGAGAGCAGAAATTGTACCAAGAAACCAGAAGGACCAAACTCCAAAAATAATACAAGTGAGCAAGATAAGATACGAGAGTGTTTCAAACTGATTTAAAGATATATAGAGTAACAATGGTTAAAGAAAATTAAGTAAAACAAATCAGTAATGAGTTAAGTTTGAAAATCTCATAAAATGGTATGAACCAGTACAAAAGAATAAGACATTGATAAGTAATATACACATAAAACACTAGTGGGGTAATTATAGTAGGAATTCTTTAATGTGGGTTTGCCTCATTGATGTCCAACTGTAGACTTGCCTTCTCGACATCAAGTTGCATGTTTGCCTCCCTGACATCAGGTTGCAGGTTGCCGTTTGGATATTCGGTTGCGCATTTTGCCTCCCCGATATCCAGTTGCAATTTGCCTCCATTGACGTCTAGTTGCATGTTTGCCATCTCGACATCCAGTTGCAACAAAACAATGAACAAGATGATACAATCTTCCACACGCACTTGGATATTGATTGCTTAGTTTAAGTACGGAAATACGTTTTGAAATTCGTGATATAAAATAGTAGCAAAAGTAAGAAATGGAGTTGAAAGTCATCTAATGGAATATTAAAATAGAAGCATGGATTATAAATCCCAATGGTACAAAATAATAGTAGTGAAAGAAATTTATAAAAGTAAGAAGAAACGGAATGAAATACATGCCTAAGCACAAATACAAATGTGAATGAGAAAATACATATGTAGTATAACAAATTTACACAATAAATATATCATAAAATATACCATAATGTAGGAATTAAACAATTGTAAAATGATATGCATAGTAAGTGTGTTGAAATATGTGGTACATATATAGAAATTTGTAGGAAGTACATGTAGAAATCAAGAATGTAATGATAATAAAATTTAAGTAAAATATAAGTAGTGGGTGTAATGCCCTGATTTTTCATTTAATGAAAAATTATTTTATTTTGTACGTGGTGTGCACATGCAATATTTTGGGTTGAATTAAATCTTATAATTATTTTCATTGTGATGGGTATAAATATTTAAATCTGTGCTTTCAAATTATTTTATACAAAAGCCTTCTTTTAAATGGATGAAAAGCCATTTCTTTTAAAAAGCCTTTTTCTTTTAAAAAGCCCAAAATGTAATTCATTTATTTTATTTTATATTAATTATTTTGGCCCATAAATTAAAGCACATGGACTATTTTTATACAACTTGTCATGTAGAATACAATTTAAAGACTATTTTATTTTTATACAAAAATTTAATGTACAACTTTTGGACCTAGTTGCATGCACGTGCATTGCACGTACACGTGCAAAATGCACTCTTCTCTAGACCGGTTGTGGTTCTTTTGGAGGGAAATCAAATTTTGTAATGGTGATCATGGTGTGGTGGTTACTAGGTTGTGGGTAGTTAATGTAACTCCTACTTTCATCCTAGCCCTCCATCTTACAACCAACCAATTGATCCTAGCCCTCCATTCTCTTTGATTTTTAGTATAAATACCCCCCCCCCCCCCCCCCATGGCTAGTTATTCTTGTGTAAAATTATTCTCTTCCAAATCTATAGTCTAAATTATATTTGTGTGAGTTAAAAGATTGAGTTGCGTGTGGGAGTTGTGCTTGCATTCAAGAAGGAGAGAAGGCCGGCTATCAAAGGGAAGGAGCTCTCGGTTTTTGGAGTGCTTGGAGGCTTGTGCGCGCGTGTACAAGGAGGAGAAGCATTTTGTTGCAAGAACTTTCGTCTAGGAGGCTGTTAGTAGTGTTTGTTCTCTCCAAATTAAGGTGGGTAAAATTTTCTATATTCTAATTAGGGATGCATGCTAGATTAAATTGAATGAATGAGGCATGAAAAATATTAATAAGAGTACGCTTTTAATTGGACATTGACCTATGAATTGGTTGGAATGTGGGTGTGCAAATTGTATGTGATTTGAGTAGTAAAAATCTAAGTTGTATGGATTAATTATAACCATGGTTTGTTAAAGAAGGTCTCATTATCTACACCACAATTATATATACAAAGTTAGTAGATTGGCAATACTACTTCAAGTGAATAAATAGATCTTCTGTGTTAATATGGGCATGAAGAAATTGAAATATAAGTTTGTATGTTGGATAAGTGATTAAGGACAGAGAATTAATATGAAATTGGTTGATAAAGAGATTAGAATGCTAATTGCTAAGAAATGTCGAAAAGAGAGAAAAATGTGGTAGGGATAGTTCATATTTCGAATTAATGGTATGAAAATATGTTTTAATTGTTGAAAAAATTATTTTTTCATACTGATATGTAAATTAGACAAGAAATAATTAATCTGGAGTTGTACAGTAATTTTTATGAAAATAAAATGAAATGGGGACTAGTTGAACATCGAAACATTTTAATAACAGAGAAAATGGTTTTAAAAAGAATTTCGAATTACTACTCGACAACCTGAGTGCGTAGCTCAATTGGTCGAAGTGCGCGGCTTGTTTCTCAGAGGTCACGGGCTCGAATCCCTTCAGTTACATACTTTGTATTTTTTTGAGAAAAAAAAGGATTAAAGTGTGCGGCCGAGAGTATTTATTACTCTCAACGTCCTTTATACCGTTTAGCACCTTGGCCTAGTGGTCTGTGCCTTGGCCGTTGTTCCTGGGGTGTTGGGTTCGAATCTTGCCCTCGGCAAGATTGAAAAATCAATTTTTTTTGGGGTTTTTAATTGTCCAAAAATTATGAAAAAAATATGACTATTCTCCTAAAAATATATGGGACTTTATAAAAATAAATTGGGAATTATTTGCATGAAATAAACTATGATTTGAGAATAAAATGCATAAATAGAACTATGGTTCTATATGTATACTTTGTGAAAAATTATACCTTGCAAAAAGACTTGGAAATGAAGGATTAGAAGATTAATATAGTCGAGAAAGAAATTTTATTTTGTGATGGTTATGAATTATTCTCATATGTGAATAGTGCGAAAAATATTAAATGCGAATATTCGTAGTGAAGTGAAATTTTGATGTGAAGTTGATAATCGATAAAGCATATGAATTTCATGTATAGTTATGGACTATTTGAACGAATTAGAAATCATGATTTGAAAAGAAATATACTTTTGAGTATGATGACTCAACATGGAAATTTATGAATTGGAAATGCTCATTTTGAAAATTATGAATTGAAAATTGAAACAAATAGAGTAGCTAAGTCTCCCCCGGCATTTGGAAATAAATGAAATGAAAATTTGAAATGAAAGACCAAGGTTGGTCGTGTTTGAATGAATGAATAAGTCCGGTTTAGTGGAGAGGCTAACTCTAGAGCTTTGATTTTTGTTCATGATTTTGATAAGAACTAAGGATTAGTACATAGTGGAGACGTGATGAAAGTAGGAGAAAAACGCGAGTATGAGGGCCATCGGATTAGCGGTGTGAGAGTGATCCACAGGCTGCCTGCTTGATGCGTCAAGACATGGCGTGGGCACTACTCCAGAATTATTGTCCCGGTGGCGACGCTTGTGGAATGTTCGAGTGGCTATGGGCGGTGCCATTATTCCATGGCGGAGGCTGAATTGTCCATAGGTTTCCTGCTCGATGCGTCGTGTCAGTGCGTGGGATTCCCCTCCAGGCTGCCTGGACATGGGCTCATAGATCATAGAACATCTAAGATACCTACCGTAGTTACAGTAGTAGATTAAGTCATGGCGAGGGATTGAACCCTACAAAGATGAAGAACGATTAAGGGCTTGCCCTCGGACCTATGTAGTATGAGATGCATAGAATCCGAACAAGTGCGCATTAGTATCATGTAATATAAAGAAATGTGTTAAGGACTAAGTGCACAATCACAACCGACATCAATAGGGTAGTCCCTTTAGTTTGAAATGTGACAAGTTTGTGTTTGCTAAATATGGAAAATTAAGTTATACTATTTCCGGCATAGAGAGGATGGCCGTGTATAATGATCGTCGGTTGAATAAACTGATGTACCCACAGTCTTATATGCAGGTAAATAGCTTGATAAAGATTAAAGAGGGACAAATGCTTACAGATTACTCAATGTTGTTGTATATTTGTTTTCATTGTTGTAAAATTTTACTTCCGCTGTGCAATGTAAAGTGTAAAGTTTAATGTAAACTCTGATGTAAAGTGAAAAGTTTAAATTTCCTTATAAAATTGTACTAAAGGAAGCGAAAAGATCCTGTAGAACATCTCGAATTCAGTGTATTTGGGATTCGGGGCGTTACAGTGGGTGCACATAGTACATTCGCAAAGTATGAAGCAACAAATTTAATAAGTAGCTTTTAAATAGTGGAAAGAAATTATAACAAAAGTGGTCAACTATAAGTAATAATAAGGGTATCGAATATAAGGTGCAAAACATAATTAATAATAAAGATTTAAATGTGCAAAAACATATCATATTTATATGAGTAAAATATTGCAATCAAGTTTAAGTGCTTCAAAACAAATAAGACAATACAAAATAATGGAAAATATAGTATCGAAAAATCCAAGCATACATAATAAAATGAAAGTAAATATGCAAAAAAAAATTATAGTATAGCAAAACAACAATGAAAGGAAATAGAAGTAGCAATAATAACTTAACACGTAGTAATTCAAAACTTTAATGTAATATGTAAATGTAATATCAAAGTATACGAGTAACGAAAAAGCACATGAAAATAAGATAAATAAGACGTCAAGAAAGAAATGGGTAAGAGTCGCAAAATAAAAATGAGCTTGTGAAATGCTAAGGGATGCACTATTGAATTACAGCAAAAGTTGCCAAATAATAACTTGGACAAAAGAATAAAAAGTAAAAACCAATAGTAAAGTCAAAGAAACAGTTTTAAAAGAAAAACAAGACGATTAGTATAAGTTTAATGTTTGCACTAATGAATAGAAATAATATAAACTCGGTTGGAGGTATAGAAACAAAAAATAAATTCAGTTGCTGACAATAAAAGAAACCGAATAAAAGTAAAATAATTTAATTACACAAAAGTTATTTAGTAAGCAAACAAATAATAAACAGTAAAAGTGATAGGATACAAGAGTGATCACAAAATTGAGGTGCACAAAATATACAAGAGAGCAAATAATTAAAAGAATCTAGCGGAAGATAATTAAATTTTATAACTAGGAATAAATAAATAAATGAAAATTAACTTTGGCGAAAATCATATAATCCAGAAATTATATACAGTGGGTAAGATAGCAAAACATATAGTAGATCATGAATAAGTCAAATAGAAATTATATAAGTTGAAAGGGTAATACCTTACATACTAAAATATCAAATACAAAAAGCGAACAAAAGATGTCAAAAATAGCTAGTGAGAAAATATTTGCTTTATGCAAAAATAATTAATACACTTGCGACAAAGAGATTTCATTCAAGTCTAAGCATGCAAACAGCCTAAATCTCATTACAGGTCTTCATGACCAAACAATCAAATCACACATATCAGATGTCCACCAGGGTACTCACACTTCTAATGTCCACATAGGTACTCACACTCTAGTGTCCACACCTAGGTTGGTTTTCATACTATGTCTATTATTACTATTGAAGCATGCTCTGATACCAATCTCTGTAGCGCCCCGAATTTCTAATATAATATCTTAGAAAATACATGGCACAATCCCAGCATCAACTTCAATGTAATAGTATACATAGCCCAAAAACACAAATACTTTTATTCCAAACTTTTATTACAACAATCTTTACAAACACAGCGGAATACAAAAACATCTTGAATTACAACACAGTCTTTTTACAACACTGCTTTACAAATTTACACAAAGCTCTATTACATCAGTTTATCTCAAACTAACTCAAGCATCCACACCTCCAAACTCTAAACAACAACCTATAACACATGAGGCTAGAGATGATCCCTAACCCCCAAAACTAAAGGGGTCAGCCATAAATGGTGTGAGTGACATAAGAACAAACAAACAACATAAATAATTAGTAAGCAAGGATTCTTAAACAACATGTAGTGAACCAAAATATATTAAATATGAAGTAGCAAGAAATGTAAACAACAAGTGATACTAAACCAAGTGTCAAGTATAGGAAACAGGAAAAGCACATGCATAAAACCAAGTCAAGAAAACACAAATTCTATATGCGGACTCTCTAATGCGTACTTGTTGAAGTCTATGCATCCCACTCTACATAGGTTCGGTGCAAGCCCTTAACGTCTTCCCTTCATAGGGTCCAATCCCCCGCTATGCAACTAATCGTAACACGATGACTACTACGAGATAAAGATAAGCTGTGAGTAGTAGCCCATGCCCCGATAATTCCGGAGATAGATCCCACACCTCAGGTGTTTTACCTGGATAATTCCGGAGATCATCCCACACCGAAACATTGACACATCACCACATGAATACCACATGTGCTTCGCCTCGACTCCAATAATTCCGGAGATCAATCCCACACCGCAAGTAACTACTTGGATAATTCTGGAGATATATCTCACACCCAAAGTAAGATACTTGGATAATCCCGGAGATAGATCCCACACCCAAAGTAAGATACTTGGATAATTCCGGAGATTAAATCCCACACCGAAAGCCATACTGAGGTACTTGACCCATGTTCTCGTTCATCATATCACCACTAGTGCATGTCCTTATTATTTTTGGGTTACTTAATTACTCAACAGATTTCCTAGAGTTGGTGTACCCTACCGGACTTAACTCAAAACTGAACAACTAAAATGCTTCAACAGGCCTCAACAAAATAACTCAACGCCGGTATACTAGGGTCATATACATCCTCTAGAGACTCAAACTCAAATATCTCAACCAATCTTACTTCATAAACTACTCAACTTAACATCTTGAAAACATAAGTTCAATAGAAGATAAGGCATAAGTAGTTATAGATCAAAATATCTAGAGAATAAACCATTTGAAAGAACCTTCATAAATATAAAAATACATCAGTACCAGTCGACTGTCCAGAAAGAAAGTTCCATGATTTTAAGAAAATAAGCTAAGTGTTATAAGTTGACTTATAAAAGTCATAAGTCGACTTAAAAGAGATTATAAATCGACTTAAAAAGTCATAAGTCGACTTGCCAGAGAGAAATTCCAGAAATCTTTAAGAAAATATTGCAAGTGTTATAAGTCGACTTGCAAAAGTCATAAGTCGACTTACCAGAGAAAAATCTACGATAACTTTGAAAAATAAATTCTAACTGTGCCAGTCGACTGAAAAGGATCTAAGTCGACTGTCCAGAACGAATTTTCAAGGAAACTAAAGATCATAGCAGCTGGGTCGTATCAGTCGACTGAAAGGTCGTACCAGTCGACTGTCGGCCTATAGTCTGAAGAATTTAGGTCGTACATATGTCAAAACTAGGGTTTTTAAGAATCAGTCATATAACAAAATAACTTTGTATTATTTTACAAATCTTATTAATACTAAAGTAATTAGATTTAAACTTAGCATTTGAGAAATCCAAATTCAAACAACATCTTTTACAAAAAAAATCACAAATTCCCAATTTAAATCCTCATAACTCAAATCCTCAAAATATGGTCCTCTAAACCATTAATCATTCACAAAATTCCTCAACTAATTCTCAACTATTTTCTATAGTTGATTCATAAGCAAACAAATTTATCCTCAACATGGTCAAGTTGTTTTTATCCAACTCACCAATAATCCAAAAATCTCATCTTTAATTTAATTAATGCATGACATCAATTAAACTCAATCAAATCAACAATAATCCAATATTTTAGCCTACCAATAATTTATATTAGGTTCTCAACAAATCTAAAATCATTCTCATACGAATATCTAGGGTTCTTATCAAAGATCCAATTTTTCATTCATTCATCCAACTTACATATTCAATATCCAAATCAAAAAACATTCATATCATTCTCATACGTCATACACAAATCAAAGAAAGCCAACAAAACAACAAACAATTATGTCATTCACCTACAACATACACAAAACAAATAAAACAAAACAATGTCACTCACATAGTTGGAGAGATCAAGCGAATATCACGAAGCAAAATGAAGAATTCTCTATTTTGCAAAGAATCCAAGATCTCCTCTTCAATCACCAAGAAAATAAGAAATATAATAAAACTTGTATTGTGCAGCGAATAACCGCTGCACACCTTCTTTTATATAGGCCGGGATTGAAAGATTAGGGTTTTAGAAACATATTTGTAAAAGAATCCTTCCAAATATAACTTTACATATATAACCCCTTTCTTAGTTGAAATAGGTTAACTGAATCAAAAACAACTCAAATCTTTTTATCACTGAGTTGTCCAGCAATCCAGTATAGCCCAGTAAATAGGAAAAATTCAGATTTACAACTCAGGGTGGCGATTTTGCACAAAAGCCCTCCCTTTTGTAATATTTGCAAATACATCATAAAATATTCATAAAAATTCAGAAAAATCAGAAATAATATCTAATAATACATAT
Source organism: Hemerocallis citrina (assembly GCA_017893485.1). Taxonomy (NCBI): domain Eukaryota; kingdom Viridiplantae; phylum Streptophyta; class Magnoliopsida; order Asparagales; family Asphodelaceae; genus Hemerocallis; species Hemerocallis citrina. The sequence goes on from CM030360.1 coordinate 30,220,589, forward strand.
TATATTTTCCAATCTAAATATTTGACTTTTACTTTCCAGAAAATATCTGCACAAGATCCAACATAAATTTCATATTTGCAAAAATACCATTTTTGTATAAATCTTTACCAAATCAACTCCAAATAAAATTTAAATGTACTTTAATTTAAATGATGATCATGGAAAGCCCAAAAATCAGTAAAAACAAATTTTCATAATTTATTTCAGATCCAAACGGCTTTTTACATAAAAGCCCATCTCTTTCGAGATATTTATAAAAATAGTTTCTCTACTCAAAGAAATCCCAAAATTTAGAATATACTCCATAATAAGTATGAGAACTCATTAAAAATATAAAATTGAATATTTACACCAAAAATATTTGCACGTGTTTCGCACGTGTAAAAGGATAAACCTTCAGAAAATATTTATTAAATCTCCAGAAAATCATTTTAATTCATTTTCAAATCTTTAAAATAATATTTGAAAATACGGGGTATTTCACGACTCGCTATTTGATTTCTCTCAAAACGGGTTGTTAACCTATTTGGAGTCCATACTCATGGTTCTTAAAGTCTCTCTAGCCACTTGCCACCAAGCAAGGGCAAGGCACGCCTCTCCATTCAATCTGCTCCCAAAACAGCCTCAGACAAGTCTAGAATCTATACTCATGGTTGTTAGAGTCGCTCTAGCTATTTGTCATCGAGCAAGTGTGTGGGGCACGTTTCGCCATTCGATTGCTCCCAAAACTCGTCGTCAAGCTGTTCAAAGTCCATACTCGTGGTTTATAGAGTCGGTCTAGTAGCACGCACCCGAACAAGTCAGGGACTAAACTCGCCACTCGATCTGCTCCTAAAATGCTTTAAAAAAAAGCTTGGAGTATGCACCCCTGGTACGAAGTTGCTTTAGCAATATACAACCGATCGAGTTAGAGCATAACTCACCATTCGGGGCAAGCTATCACACACGATAGCCACCCCGATCAATTAAAACGGGGCTAAACCATTCCTGAAGGACACTCCCACAACTTGCCACAACAAGAGTGTAAGAGGTCCAACCCTCTACTAAAGTTACCACCACTGCTCTAAACATAAAGAGATACTACTTAAGGAGACAATGCTTGAATACTTAAAAGATTTTTTATTTCACATCAACATCTCAATACAAGCTCAAAAGAAACAATATTACATGTCTCCACAAGATTACAAATCTCCTTCAGAGTCATCTTTACTCATTTGTGGGAAGGGGATATTCCTATTAAGGGACACACGTGGTCTATGGCTCCCAGTGGCTACCGAAGCACCGCCTCGATCCCTCGAACCATTTGAAGGGAAGACCAAACCCGCAGGCTGAGTCCGAGCCGCATGGCCGACAACACGTGTTGCCCCTCCAGCTGAGGCAACACTCGATGAACCAGCCACTCTGCTTTGGGCATTTCCCAGATTCCTTGAGACCCCGTGCGGACCTAAAGCCAATTCATGGAATGACCTCCCTTGATTTAGCTCCTTACAAGTGCAAGATGTGCTCCTTGTCCTAGTCCTCTCAAGAAGCTGCTTCAACCGATGGATCTCCGCCTCCTGCTCGACAAGCCTCTCCTTGAGGTGGGCATCCTTCACCCTATCTTTCCAACGTATGCAAACCAAACAGTTCATACGAGTTTCTCCCGAGAACTCGGGGACGACCTCTTTCAGATGGGAAACTTCCAAGCTCTTCTCAAGAACCACATTCTTCAACTCATCCCTCTCGGTTGTTGCCGTAAGCAAGGAGCGACGAAGGGATTTAATCTCTGAGTGTCTCTTGAAAACCCTCTCATCAAGAGGGACATCATCGTCCCATAAGCGCCTCTCCGCATTAGGCGGGGACGTCTCCCGTGGATGGTCACCAAGATGGTGTGCCTCGATATTCCTCCCAGTCAACACTCTCCTCAAGTGGTCGAGCTCCACTTCCGTCTTGAACAACTTCTCCCGTAAGCAAGCAAGCCCTTACTCTGCCATGCGTAGCCTAGCACGGAGATGGGTAGTCTCGCCATCACGGGAACCACTCCCAACATCCACAACAACCTGTTAGTATGTAACAGCAGGGGGTCACCACAAAATCAACATTTTAAAAGATTAAAATTAGTCAATTACACAATTTTGTTGTTGGATGATTTACGGTTAAAACTCAATGAGATCATTTACAATTCTGTACATACATAGTGTTATGGTACTAATTACACCCAACGGTGTGTATTTTCATCTTGGAAGGTTCATTCTTAACTTTGGATTCTAATCAAAAGTGAGTAGTAGCGCTTTAAAGTAGCCCAATTCGATTCTCTCTGTGTGTGTGAGTATATATATGACAAAATGAGAAATCCTGCAACGGTTCCTCCTATGTCATGCTTAAAATTGTAATATCATCCTTTCAAATGCATGATCCACACCGTTCAAAGTGTTTTAAACATCATAGAACATAGGAGGATGTAATGTCTTTAGGCTTGAACTTGTTCTACCAACGTATTAAGTGAGCTTAAATGTTCTATGGCTAAAACCGTTCATTTGCACCCACATGATAAATGAGCAAAACTTGCTTAAATGTTATAATTTTACACCATTCTATGTTTTATGACCCGGTGATCAATTGTAATGGTGTGGATCATGAATTTGAGACAGTTCTAGTAACGGTAAGAACCCGTTTAAACGGTATGTTTAAACAATTTTTGAGCCTACCGTTTCATTTATGGGGATGGTGGTTGAAAAGGGGGTCCTCCTTTTTTGTTTAAAAACTGATCAAAATGGGTTAATTGGGCACTAAACAGATTGATTTTTTTTTGATGCTATAGGATGGAGCACAAAGCTCCATCCTGTTAAATATATGTATTAAGATAATAAACAAAGTTTACATAACCGATTAACAAAATACATCCCCACGGCTGTAAGAAACAAGGAGACCAACATGAATCTTCGAAACCAGAAAACATGAGGAAAGAAAGAACAAGAACAACCATTATAACTACTGATTGCTTCAGAAAGATGCCCATGAAGGAGAAACTCATAGAGACGCAACATTAAAAAACAACCCAGACAAACCGGTGAGATCAGGCCAAACATCCAGTACGCGAAACAGATTCGGGTTTAAATGGGGGTTTTTATATAAAAGTTTTTGGGCTTGGATTTTGAATTTTTATCAAATAATTCTATTAAAAACAGATCATTACCTATATAGCGAATCTGACCCGTTAAACTTTGCAAGTTTCCTTGATGTTACTATGGAAATATCAAATTTATTCTTATTTATGCATATGAAATGTCATGTGATAAAAGCTTTAATATTCAACATTTTCCATAATTTTTCCCCTCTATTTCTGGATTTTTAATATATTTTTTCCTTCACGTTTCCTATTTATAAAATATTTTTATATTAGATATAGAAAACTCATTTTTCCCGTATAAACCCCGTTTATATGGAAGGAAACCCAGCGCCCGACCGTTTTGATCCTCTTTCCGTTTTTTATAACCTTGATGTGGAAGTACGGATTTTAATCCGCTATAGGAGGAAATTTCTTCCTATGCGACAGGATATCCCATATCTCTGATTTGTCTCTCTATATGAATATTCATATATACATTTGTGAGGATATAGGGTATCTGGTGGTATATGTGGAAATTTCCTCTAGTGGAATGCTAGAAACCTTATTTCCACATCCCAAATTCATGTTCCACACTGTTCAAGCTAGAAATCGATGTTGATCGTGTTTCTTTTTTATTTCCTTCTTTATTCAACCGCTACCTTATGGTCCTACATAAGGTGGCCTCTCATTCCCATTAATCCCTATATATATATATATATATATATATATATATATATATATATATATATATATATATATATATATATATATTGGAGTTATTATTGAAATCACTTCGACATCTAGACTTACCAAACCTAAAAAACCTACTGTACCTGCCTATTTTTGAGGGATCAAATCCGAAGCTGAAATTCAATTATCAATTGTTAAATATTTGATTGAATCATATATGAAGGTGACATTGTCAAAAAAAAGACGGGGTTCGAACAATTGAATTATTTGCTTATAAGAATTTAATAAATGTGATCTTGAACCTTGGTTGGTAATATTGATATTGACTTTCCAAGCACAAGAAGCAACATTGACGTGGTCATCTCATAGCTGAGAAGTATTATAACTTGTGCCAAATTGGCTTTTTTAATGAATCACATTCGATTATTCCTTTGGCCTCACTGTACCATGTTGAGTGAGCCAAAATCTTTCATTTTAGGCTTGTGGTAAGTTATTTATTATTTTTGGATAACTGAAAAACTTTTCATTAGTTTTGTTTTTTTACGTTAGCATCCAATTTTTCTTATATGTAATATGATAACTGAGGTTGAAAATTGTCTTTCCTTTGATCTTTTACTGTATCATGTTTTATTTGCTATATTTGTAGGGCCTTATAAAATGGGTAGGAGCGTATGTAATGGTAGTTTGGAATGAAACGATAAACATGAATCTCAATATTTTTTACTTACCAAATTTTTTTGGCTGGAGGAAAAGTTTGGTTGCCATTTTAGGAACCCAAGAACTCTGATTCATCCTCTTCTATAGCTGAGACGGGCAGGGCATACATAAACTTGCATTAGTTAGGTAGACCCAGCATACAAATTGACTTGTAGATCAAGAATTATTCGTGGCCATGGATCCTGTTTGGTGCAAGCTAATTGGAGAACAGTTTTGAAGTTTAACTTTTGTTTTTCATGTTAGATTGTTTGGGAATACTATTTATTTAGCATCTTCTACCATAAGTAACATTGGGTTTTTATGATACCTTTGTGTTTAGGTAAACAAAAAAGGTGATCAGTTTTGGTAGTGTTGGCAACCTTGGGGAATGCTATATTGCTGAGCACATTTACCTATCCTCACTTTGTTTTACTTGTATATATATTTATTTGCATCATTCGAATATTTGTATTTTCCATTCTATGTACCTATAAATAAGCCCATTGGCATACTAAACACTAGAAAGATTCCCTTTTACAGTGTGAGAGAAGTTTTTTCCTTTAAGGACACGACCCTAGTCCTATTCGAACTATAAGGGAAAAAAGATTGTGCGGGTTTCACTGATCAGATCATTGGTTTGGGCTTCTTATCTTTATATACTGGTTCCCTGATTCAGTGGACTCCATATTATTTGAACTTTTATAAACGTAACTAGGAATATCTAACAGTTATGGTCTAGTTCTTTTCAAGGCTTATACTGCCTTAAAGTTTGGGCTTCTTATATTTGCATACGTTGTTCCCTGACTCAGTGGACTCCATAATATTTGAACTTTTATCAACATAAGTAGAATTATCTAGCAATTTTGGTCTAGTTCTTTTCTAGGCTTATACTGCCTTATCGTCTTTCAAAACTTATTTGCTTAAGGGGTTTTATCTGTAGATTGGATTGCTATAATATATAGGTGAACTACCACAGGTCATTAGAACCCAGGGGGATATTGGTTAACATTGAATTTTTACGTTAATGGCTGATCTTCTGTGTAATCTCTTCATATTCCTAGTCATCGTGCATAGTCTTTAGCATGGTATGTGAATATAAGGTATCTGGAAGCGCTGAAAACTAACTGTGCTTCTTTTATATTTCTGTTGCTCCATAGCAGTTATTCTGTTAACGCGAGTTTGAGAGGCTAGCGGTGGGGGCTTAGGAATGAATCTTGTCTTGATGTAATAGTTAGTTTACTGCCTAACAGTTTTAGCTTTCAATAGAGGTGCTTACCTAATACCCTTTACAAATTATAATAATCTACTGATTCTTTCTTAAGGTAGGCTTTGTCATGCATGAGTAACTATATTCATGATGAGATTTCAGGAAGATTCATCGGATTTAATACAAGTTGTAGCTGAGCTTTTTTTTTCATTCTACATATAAGAGCGATCATTGTAATCCTATTAGTAGTGTTTCTAAATTTATTTTCTGCTTAGTTGTTGTTGTTGACTTCAATCTCTTTGTTAATACTTTTCAGGGCTCGTATAAAGGCTCCTGGCCTGCAGCAAGAAAGTTGATGGCTAAGGAGATGCCCTGATACATGCTCCAGATGATGGGTCCACTGAGGCTTAAAAAGTTTGGTTTTCGGATGCTTTTTTTTTTTTTGAAGGAAAAGGTGGAATATGGACACCCTGTTTCATTAATAAGAAATTAACAAAACAAACCGAGTATACTGGACCAAATTACAACCTACAGACAGAAAAAAAAAGAACATGAAGCGACATGACCAGTACATATAATCAGCTCTCACTCTAAACACCCTTAGAGGGTGGGTTAACCAACGGCTAGGTCGAAACCGTCAGCCAGTCTCCGACCGACTCTAGTAATGTTCTGGACCCCGTCTTGGGCCCAGTCGCACAGCGAGTACCAACTAATTATATGTCCGTCAAGTAAGCTTCGTGCACCCACCTCTACGGTACGCGCACACCCACCTGAAGCAAATCACGCGGGATTTAAAAATTCGCCGCTCCCATCCTTCTTCCTCACCAAAGCAATTTCACACTTGGCCCAATCGAAGTCACAATGTAACAGAGAGCCGTGGAGAGGGTACTTTCCTATGTCATGCTTTAGCTCTCACCAGCGATTTTTTACCAAATAAAACACTCGCTCACCCTAACAACGGACACAGAAAAAGAGAGCCGTGAAGAGGATATCTTCTCCTCTCACACGCTTTTACTCTCTCTAGTGATTTCTCACAAACCCTAACAGACACCTGCACAGATAGTGAGAAACACATCTTCACTCTCTCACTCTTTCTCTCACGCAAAACCAAAAACAATCACAACTAACTGAAGTATCACCTTTCCCTCTCGCCCCTACGAGCGATGGACATTGTAGATTGCAGGTTCACTGATGAGGGCGTAGTGGTAGCACTGTTGCGAATCCTGTGGCAGTTGGTAAATAGATGTCGAATACATGTTGTGACTTCCACACTGCCAACCAAAAAGGATACAACTGTAACACCCCGAATTTTAAATAAGGACAAATTCGAGATTCCACAGGATCTTTACTTCACTTCGTACAATTTTATAAGGAAATTAAAAACTTTTCATTCACAATACATCAGAGTTCCTTTACACTTGGTTTTTACATAGCGGAAAACTTACAACAATTGAAAACAAAAATATAACTTATACAACTTTATAAATTGAGCCATCGATTGCATCATATTATCATTTCTCCTTCAAGAATAGTCCATTACCTGCATATCAATCTGTGGGCACGTCAGTTACTTACAACTGACGAAATATTATACACGGTTATCCTCTCTATGCCGGGAATAGTATAACGATCTCATACTTTAACAAATCACAAAAAGATTGAATGAACAAGTAAAGTGTCAAAAGTGATTATTCTAAACATAAGTGTATGTCATGTCTTAATGCCTAATGCATACCATTCTACGCTAGGATGACACTAATGCACACTTGTTCGGATTCTATGCATCCCATACTACATAGGTCCGAGGGCAAGCGCCTACGTTCTTCACAATACAGGGCTCGATCCCTCGCCATGAAAACTACCCGGTAGCAAAACAAAGTTCAGATTATTCCACGAATTTGAATCTCAGCCTTGGAGTCCACCGCCGGCTGTTATAACAGATTCCACATCGTGCGAATCGTCCCGTATGTGACCCTCTAACCCAGTATATATATATACATTGGAGACGGTAAACACAAAAACCCATCCGTCCGACTACTCAAGATCCCGGAGTCCACCGCTAACCCGTCCTCATAGTCCCAGATTAAAATATAATAATCCGTCTCCCACAGGGCAACCTCAGTCCACCAACTGGGTCTATAGTCTTGGAGTCCACCGCCGACTATATAGAGCACCCCACTTACGTTTCCCTAAGTTTACTACATCTTCACTTATGTGCCTAAATTTTCTTAAGTTCAAGACATGAATAATTTCTACTCATAGAATCAGTTTTACCTCCTACCGGACTTAATCAACAAATACAAGATGGCTCCTTAGCCATATCTCTAAATCATTTCTCAAATCTTTTCTTTCAATAATGCCGGTACCGAGGTCTTACTAACTCTAAATCATAAACTTTCATGTACAAGAAGCATGGTTATTCACACCCTTTCATAATCATGTATTAACTTATTATATTCATGTCCTAACTTATCCATAATCTAATCAATGTCTCATTTTTGCATTACCCATGATTCATTCATTCATTCATAATTTCCCATAGAAAATAATCCTTTTTCATGAACAGAATTTTCATCCATTATCAATCTTTTTAAAAACTTAAGCACATATTCATAATCAACCCAAACCAAGTATGTCTTAAATCAAGTGAGTGTATAATCACATCAAAATCACACGAATGAATTAGTATTCAAAAAAATATAAAGCTCGCATCCTCAAATAATTTATTTGTGTCAAAAGCTCATTAACAATTTAGACTCATATGATATGTCTCAACCATCGCAAAATATTTCTTAAATCAAGTAAAAGTAAAATATCTTTCTAATTCTCTTATCAACACTATATTTTTCTTCTAAGGATTTAAATCATGCTATTCACTAATTTATTTTAAATACAATTCTCATTATATCTCAATGTTTCTTTTATTCCTCAAGAATATACATGGAAATCTTTAAAACTATTTTTAATAGATTCTCTATAACATTTTATGAACACAATAATTTTCCCACATTAGACTCATTAAATCAACTCATTAAATCATTTGAAGAATACTCAAAAACAATAAAAAAGGGGGCTTGGGGTTTTGATCCCGTGAACGCACAGCCAAGGCGCAGGGAATGGACCGAAAGCCAAGAAGTCCAAGGGGACTCTGTGTACCATGGACACACCCAAAGTCCTTTATGCACTCTCTAATTGTTATAATTGTTTCAAGCAAAATAAAGATTAGTTTGGTCTTAACAGGTTTCGAACCCACGTCGGCTAGGTGACCCGTGTAGCTCCAAACCACTAGGCCAAGAGCATCTATTGGTATCAGAGCATGCTTCACAAGTAGTACAAGTTTATAAGGAACGATAAAAAGGGACGATAAATTTGGGAACAAGCCCAAGGAGTCCTTCTGTCAACCGGGTGTAAACAGCCCTAAGCGACACGGTATTTAAGCGTCTTCGGACCACCGCTAGCTGGGAACCGACTCCTACAGCTAACCCAAGTAAATCAGAACTTGATAGACTAAAGATTTGTTTAGGAAGAGTAATAAGATCCTGTGAAATCTCGAATTTATCCTTATTTGAAATTCGGGATGTTACAACAACTCCACCTCTACAATTTCTGCAGCACACCTCATGGGGGGACCCTGTCTGCGGGCCCAAGCCCCACCTTGTGTTGTAACGATGCGCACCTCATGGGGGGACCCCGTCTTCAGGCCTTAGCCCCATAACCGAGCTGCACATCATACTTCACACCGAGACAACCCCGATCCCAAGCACCTCCTTCACTCCTCCCTCACTAACAATATCTAAATCAAAATCGTTGTCGTCTCAAACTTCGGCACTACCATCACACGTACTCTCTCTTCTTCACATACACAACCAGCATCTGAACATCCAGATCGCAGCTGCAGATCACCGCGGTTGGCGTTGAGTGCGAGGACATGGTGGCGGTAGCGATGGCACTGCAATCGGCGCCGAAGAAGGGGACAGCCATGATGCACAGTGGTGGATGGGCAAACTCCTCTTCCACCGACACACGGGTAGCCCCGGACCCACGAGCAGCTCCCGTCACACGAGCAGCCTCCGACACATAGCTATGCCCAGTCACTCGAGCAGCCCCGGTCAGCACCTGGTGGCCTTCGACGTCGACCTCAGTCACGATCGGAGATGGAAGAGCTCGATCGGTGGAGAGGGAGGAGCTTGGAAGAGGGGGGGATCGCGCGGAAAAGGAGGAGGTTGGAGGAGAGGGGGGGAGATCGGGGGAGTGTCAAAGCACCGAATTTGGGTCCATTCGTAGCTCGTCGGTGGAGAGAGGGGCCGATCTGGGTCTGGCCCGTTCTGAGCCATTGGTAGAGCGACGGGGCTGTGTAGAGGCGATGGGAAGGAGATGACCTCGAAGGAGGGACGATGGCTACCTTGCGATGGGGCGGTGGCAACAAGCCCAGGCCACCGCCCCCCACCAAGCTTAGATCTAGGGTTAGCTTTTGGGGCTTAGTTTCTCTCTCTAGACTTTTCTAGAGAGAGAAACTCTAGAGAAGCATTTTGTAATGTTGACTGATCTTTGGAAAGATTTAAGGCCATCTTGTTGCTATTCTTCTCAGCGATTCTTTGTCTCCATAAGAGGGTTAAATGGTAGGATCTGAATGTAGTTTTAATTGTGTAGAATTGTCTGTCATGTGGGTTATGAGGTGAAAGCCTCAAGAGTCAGGATTGATTTTAGTTCAATTGTTTAACATTTTGAAAACTACCTGCTACTGCATTTGTGTTTAAGTTTGTAGTTGTTTGATTGTTAGTTAGGGATGTAAAATGGCCTGGCCTGGGCTAAGCCCAATCGGCCTCCTTAAGGGCTGGAACCCTCTTGTTTCTAATTTTATGAAGCCTGTATCCAGCCCTTAGACTGGGCTTTTATCCGGTCGTAGGTGCAGACCAGACCTAAGCCCATGTGAAAATTATACGATATTTTTTATTTTGTTAAATAACTAATCATTTTTTACGTACTGTTATTAAAAGATTTAAAGATTCTAGATTCCAATAATATCAAAGTTAGTTGTTTGACTCATTAGGTGATACTTGATAGACCATTCTCTATTGTCTGGGGTTGGGGGACTGATCGCCACAGAGTGAATGTCAATACTACACTTGTGGTGTTACCAATATTTTATTAATAAATTATGTTTTTGTAATTATATTACTATAATAGAAAATAACTACTTGAATAATGGATACTTACTATTGTTCTAATCATGATTGGTAGTAAATATAATTTGCAAATATAATCGTAATAATTTTGTATCAGCTATAGAACTATTATACAACTATGTATGCAAAATCTAGTAGACAGATTAGAATTAATTTGAGCTATTATACAATTATGCATGCGGAAGTTAGTAAAAATGTTAGAATTTATTTGAGCTATAATAGTGTAAATTTAGACGGGCTTATATATGAACGGGCTAAAGCTCAGGCTTTTGGGCCTAGCCGGACTTCAAACTCAAGATCCAAGCTCAACCCTTATGTATGAAGGGTTGGGCTGGGCTTTTTAGAGGGCTGAATCAATGAGCCTATGAATAGGCTTGGGTGTTTGGGCTTTTTTTACATTCATATTTTTAGTATGTCTGATTAGCATTGGTATAATATCCGATATCCAGATCCGGCATTGGATCGGAACCGACCCGGTCTATGCAGGTTCAGGTCCGGGATCTAAAATAGGACCCGTTGTACTTTTGGGTTCGGGTCCGGCACCAGGTCTGCTCAAAATAGGACCGACCCGGACCAGTCAAAAAACCCCAAAAAATAAACATAAAAATAAATATCATACCTTCCTCCTTCCCCTCCTTCATCCTCAATTCCAAATCCTCCTCTTCCAAACCCAAAACGCATGCCTTCTTCTTCTCATCTATTCTAAATCCTCCACTAATCGCCTCCGCTAGCTGCACACGCTCCTGCTCCTACCCGAACGGAAGGGAATCTTTTAACAGGATTCGGAACTAGATCCGGTCATCACGAGTCCGGGTCCGGGTCAATTTTTGGACTTATAGGGGACCGGGTCCAGGCAGTGAAGGACCCAACCCGACCCGATCTGATACCATTGCTATGTTTCATGATGATTGTCACGCCCCGCTTTCCAAAATACGGAATACAAGTACATAACATAGGCCCAGCGAATGATGTAAACACCATCCATTAGCTGTACCAGACTAACTCAATAATATGCAACAACAAACACAACCACGCAGGAAGATATAACCACATGGATCAAAGATGACTCCAATAAATAAAATAATCCAACAATAATAATATCCAGCACAAAAAGAATCCAACATCTGGGAAAAACAAACTCCGGGAATATAAGCCCAAAACAAAGTACAAAGTCATAACAATGTTCAAATAAATAATCTAGCAGCAAAATAAATCTAAGCAGTGCAATTCAGCTCCATCTTTAGAATCATTGCTCACCAATTTCTTCTGGTATAGCTCCTTCAGTACCTGTAAATACTTGATCTAAAAAGAAAAAAAAGAGTGTCCTTAGAGAAAACAGAGGACAAAGGAAGCATGTATATCAAAGAAAAAGGAATAGGATCAAAGTCAAAGAACAAAGCAAAAGAACGGCAATAATGTCAAAGGTCTATGTTTTATTAGTACTATACAGTATCAAGCATGAGATGATAAATGCAGGTTATTAATCATTTTATTAATCTATGTAGTGCACGTACTGCTGTGTCACACTCCATAGTTTCGGCACAAACACACAATGTACGTTTTAGACTGATGGTGAATTCACGGTTCGTGTACTCGGCCCAGTAATCGGGGTTTAATGTTCAGTGTCAGTAATCATCAGTCAGTATTTTATGGCCATCAGTACAGGTCAGTACAGTAGGGCCCGACCGAGTATAGTTTCCGATTGTTCACTTTCAAGTCATCCCATAATATCCTGGCCTGTTAACATTTGATTTCATCCTATGTGAGCATGCAAGAAGGTGTCAATGTGTATGTACTAAGTGTGACTAATTCTACTCGTTACAGACAAAGTATGAAGCAAACAAGTCAATTATACACACATCACATAATCAGGACAGCATGACCTTGCTATACTAAAACATGAATTATTGCTACTATAGAAAAGCAAAACTGGATCCGTCAAAAGTTCTAGAAACTAGACTTCCACAAGGTTCCAGCAAATATATATAAGGCATATAAAAGATACAGAAACTAGGGTGAAAACCATATTCTTTTCAGGTTTATGTTCAGGCAGCAAGCTATAAATTGTGTTCACCTATTTGTTTCATGTCAGAAAACTCATCAAATAAATCTATAAAAATTCTGGGTCATTCCTATACATGTCTAGGTTCAGCCAAATTTATTTCAGATTTTTATTTTACTATTAGCATGGTTAAATAAATTATGAAACAGCAAGATACGAATGCATTTGTGAATCTAAAAGTTCTGAGACAGCTGTACTAAAATGATGATATCTAACAGATTACACATCAGAATTCAAATCCGTAAAAGGATAGTAAACTAGACATCTGAGGCTCAATTTCATGTTCAGAAAGTTATTTCAAAATATGACAGCAACATGGTCGAAAATCTGATTCAAAAAGAAACACACAGAAGTCGAGGATTTATTTTGACATGAATAAGCAACAATTAAATCATACAACCATATATTTCATGTAAATTAATGATCAAAGTGCCAATAGATGTTTAACATGCATAATTTCAGTTTCTTAGATGCAATTTCACAGGAATGGTAATCAATCAAATTCAGTCTAATAGGTTCAGTTCATCAAACGAATCTACAACATGGATTTAATTATTTTCATGTAATTGTGCATATGCAATTAAATAATAGGGACTAGGCTTTATATCAAAGCGAGCGGCACGATGTTAAGAATATCTCGGGTTAGCTCGTGTAAACCCTCAACAAACTTAACGGAATTTCAAATAACAGCATGATAAGGAAAATGACTGGATCTACTTGAAGAGACCAAAGGATTCTTGAACAAAATAAAATACTGGTTGAAGAAGAGACTTGTGTGTTAATTAGTAGATTCGAATAACTAGAACAATGGGATGAAAATCCTGGGCAATGAACCAAAACACGGCGAGCCATGAGCAAAATACCAAACAACAACCAAGTCTACTCAGCAAAACAGCAACTCAAGATCCCACACCGGATCCAAGCAAACAGCAAACACTGAAGTTGGGATCTCTTCACACAAAACACTAAACACTGAAAGTGACCAATCCTGCTTCACCTTCTCAACGGCAGAGGAAGAGAGAAATGGCGGGAGAGAGGACGGCGACATCTGGCGATGCTGTGGTCGGGAAGCGACGGTAATGGAGACCACGGCAAGGGCGGCGACGGCGGTGCTGCGGTCGGGAAGCGACGCAACGACTACGGCTTCGATGGGGAGGCGACTGTTTCTCGATGAAAACAGAGGAGGCGAACAGCGGGGGTGTCCGGCTTGGACGACGACGAGGATGTAGGGTTCTCCGGTGGTTGCGAGGGTGCACGGAGGGGGTCGACGAAGGCAAAGGACGAGGAGCAATGTCGGCAAAGACATCGGTAATGGGTTTCGGTGGAGTTAGGGACGGTGGGTCTCGATGGCGAGGACTGGGGTGATCGGAGGGCGATGGGATGGAGGTGACGAGGGGACGGTGAAGAGGATGGAGGTCGAAGGTGATCGGAGCGAAGGAAAGGAGCGACAGGAGTATATGGGTTTGGGCAGTTTGGGGTGAAGACGAAACAGAGAGAGAGATGGGATCGGGGAGAGAGAAAGCGGCAGAGAGAGAGGGGATAATTAATTAGGGTTTAATATGGGGTATTTATAGGAGATTAAGCAATTGGGTTTTGGGTTGTGGTTTAGTGGATTTTGGGTACCAGTTTTGGCTCCAAAAAGAGAAGAACAAGCATAAAACAATGAGATGAACATAAAGAGGAACAAATCAAACTCGAAATAGGAAGAGTGAAATTTTTTGATGAACCAAGAATAGCGAAAGTCCACCCAAAGAGCACAGAACGATCAAGAGAAAATAAAGAGCCCAAGAAAAGCAAAGATATAATATTATAAAAGAATTCAGATACAATAATGAAGGAAGGAAATAAAAATATAATAAAAATCCAAAATAGGGGTTACAAATCCTACCCACCTTACAAGAAGAGTTTCATCCTCGAAATTCATACAAGAGGTACATAGGGTGAACCCCGAAACAAAACAAAACAAGGCAAAACAACTACTCAAACAGATGAAGAAACCTTTCCCGAATGTCCTCCTCCAACTCCCAAGTTGACTCACATAGCGAGTGAGGATTCCAAGAAACTCGAACCAACTTGATGACTCTATTCTTCAACACCTTCTCTCGGCGGCCTAAGATAGAGGCTGGTCGAATTTCACAGGACAAATCCGGCTTCACAGACAAGTCTGAGTAGTCAACCACATGACTGTCATCTCTGATGTATTTCCTGAGCTGAGAAACATGGAATACATCATGGACACCCGCTAAAGCTGGCGGCAACGCGAGCCTATAAGCTACCTTGCCCACACATTCCACAATATCGAATGGATCGATGAACCGAGGACTTAACTTGCCCCCACCTCCAAAATGGATAACACCTTTCCAAGGTGATACCTTGAGGAACACATGCTCACGTGCCTCAAACTCTAGAAGTCTACGACGACAGTCCGCCTACTTCTTCTGCCAATCTTGAGCGGCCTGCAACTGCCTCCGGATCTGAGCCACGACATCAACTGTCTTCATGATCAACTCAGGACCCAAAAGCTTCCTTTCACCGATATCATCCCAACAGACTGGCGATCTACACTTGTGCCCATACAAAGCTTTAAATGGAGAAGCCTTGAGACTCACCTGCTAACTGTTATTATAAGAGAACTCGGGTAAGTGAAGATGATCTTCCCACGAACCTCCAAACTGAAGAACGCAGGATCTCAACATGTCTTCTAGGGTTTGAATTGTCCTTTCTGACTGCCCATCCTTCTGAGGAATGCTGAACTGTAGCTCAACTTAGTACCCAAGCTCCTCTACAGATTCTCCCAGAACTGAAACCTGAATCTCATATCTCTATCCGATACGATGCTGACAGGAACTCCATGCAGACGAACAACCTCTTGAACATACTGCTCGGCCAAACTCTTCGTGGGCTGACCCACACGGAAAGAAATGAAGTGAGCACACTTTGTCAGCAGATCCACGATCACCCAGATAGCATTATGACCCTTGGGACTCCTCGGCAAAGCGGTCACAATGTCCTTCGTGATATGCTCCCACTTCCACTGTGGAATTGGAAGATGTTGCAAAAGTCCCGCGGTCCTCTAATGCTCTGCCTTCATTCGCTGACAGATCAGGCACTGGGCGACAAATCTAGCCACATCCCTCTTCATGCCATGCCACCAGAAGTGTTGCTTCAAGTCCCTGTATATCTTGGTACCACCAGGATGAATAGAATACGGGGACCGATGAGCTTTCTCTAGTAGCTTCCGTCTAACTTCTCCTCTAGGTACACACAACCTAGAGCCAAAACAAAGCGACTCATCAGCATGAATGACCAAATCAGAACTCAATCCGGCTTCCACTTCACCTCGGAACTGTTGCAACTGCGGGTCACCCACTTGGGCTTCCTTAATCTGCTCAATCAAGGAAGACTGCAACTGCAACATCATGAACTGCCGATCTGATCCAGGAAGCAACACATCCAACTCCAGCCTCCTCATGTCCACTATTTCCTTCTGCACAGTAAGGAACATAGCGGAAGGCCTCCTACTCAGAGCATTCGGCACCAAGTTCACTCTGCCCGGGCGATACAGCAAATTGATGTCAAAATCTGTCATCAATTCTAGCCATCTCCTTTGCATCATGTTCAACTCCTTCTGCATGAACACATACTTGAGGCTCTTGTGATATGTGAATATCTCCACTCTATCCCCAAGCAAATAATGCCTCCACAACTTCAAGGCAAAAACCATGGCCGTGAGCTCCAGATTATGCATGGGACTGTTCTTCTCATGAGGTCTCAACTGCCTCGATGCATAAGCAACAACCTTGCCTCGCTGCATCAGCACTGCTCCCAGACCTCCCAATGCATCACAATGGATCACAAAACCATCCGAACTGTCGGGTATAGTCAGCACAGGCGCTGACATCATCCGACGCTTCAACTCGGCTAAAGCATCATCACAAGCTTCATCCTAATCAAACTTCTGCTCCTTCTTGGCCAAACTGGTCAGAGGCCCAGCAATCTTCAAAAAATCCTAAATGAACTTTCGATAATAGCCGGCCAAACCAAGAAAACTCCGCACCTCAGGAACAGACTTCAGAATAGGCCAATCCTTGACCGCAGAAATCTTTGCCGGATCCACAGAAACACCAACACCAGAAATAATGTGGCCTAGAAAAGCAACCCGATCCAGTCAGAACTCACACTTATTGAGCTTCCCATACAGCTGGTTCTCCCTCAAGGTCTGTAGAACCACCTTCAAATGCTAAGCATGATCTTCTCTATTCCGAGAATACACCAATATGTCGTCAATGAAGACCACGACAAACTGATCCAAGAATGGCAAGAACACCCGGTTCATCAAACTCATGAACACTGCTGGTGCATTAGTCACTCCGAACGGCATCACCAAGAACTCGTAATGCCCATATCTCGTCCGGAAAGTAGTTTTCGGAACATCTTCTGACTTCACTTTGACTTGATGATACCCGGAATGAAGATCCAACTTCGAGAACACCGAAGCACCTCCTAGTTGGTCGAATAAATCGTCAATCTTTGGCAATGGATGCCGATTCTTGATAGTGACATTGTCCAACTCTCTGTAGTCAATGCAAAGCCTGCGGCTTCCATACTTCTTGCTTACGAATAGAGCTGGGGCTCCCCAAGGCGAAACACTAGGCTGGATAAAACCCTTATCAAGCAGCTCCTGAACTTGCACCTTCAGTTTTGCCAATTCAACCGGTGCCGTACGATACGGACTCTTGGAAATAGGCATCGTACTTGGCTGAACATCAATGTTGAACTCCACATCTCGGCCTGGCGACAAACCGGGCAAATCCTCAGAAAAAACATCAAGGAAATCCTGCACAACTAAGGGTGCAACAACCCCATCAGAGCCCAATGACACCAGCAAAACACCTTGGGATCCATCGAGTTCTTGACACGCCCTGACGGTGTCTCACCCGCATGGAAAACAAACTCTGGTTGACCAGAAAGCCTGAAAGTCACCTTCTTCTCCCGACAATCACTCACGGCACAAGAAACAACCAACCAGTCCATGCCCAGAATGACATCGAAACCGGAATGGGAAATCACAATCAAATCAGCCCAGAAATCTACACCACCAATTAGCAACGAACTCTGCTTGCATACCCTAGAACAGACAATGACACCTCCACCTGTGGTGATGTCCCAAGCTGTGGGCATAACATCGCTAGCCAAACCATGCTGATCAACAAAACGGGAGAAAATAAAAGAGTGGGTAGCCCCAGAATCAAACAAGACATGAGTTGGAAGGGAGAAGACTAAAATAACACTTAGAAGAAAAGAAGAAGATCAAACAAAAGAATAAGGTGCTAGCAGGATATATACACGAGTAATTGAACAAGGAAGGAAAAATAACATGCAGAAAACAAAGAAAAGAAAGTACAACTACTGTGATATACCTGCAACCACTCCAACAGCAACCTCCGCTTCCTCAGCTGTCAGGTTATAAGCTTGACCATGACTCCCGGTCTGACCTCCTCTACGAGTCACATGCCTCTACTTAAAGGTCTGCCTCTGCGGGGGAAGAGGCGGTCTAGCCTGACCACGAGCCAGTGCTTCCTGCTGAATGGTACCTCCAGCCTGAACATTTGCCCTACTCCGGGGGTAGTCCCGAATCATATGATCATTGCTGCCACAAGCAAGGCATAGACGATTAGCTACCCTGCAGTCCCGCTGTGAATGCCCAACCTTATGATAATAGCCACAAGTCTTGACAGTCCTTGGAACAACATGTGCGTACGGCTGTGCCCTCACAGGAGGAGGTGGAACTGGCCTCTGAATATGTCGTCCGGTAGGCCAAGCTGCAATAGGGTGCGAAACAGTCCGCTGGGGAACACCAGATCTGCTAAGGGTCTGCTACTGAATCCAAGCATCATCCAGGACATCAGCATAGGCACGAAGCCAAAGAGCAGCCAAACGGTCCTGGATGGGAAAACTCAAGCCCGACTGGAATCTGCAAGCCGTATCCTCATCAGTAGCTATGAGGGCAGGAGCGAAGCGACTGAGTCGAGTAAACTCTGCAGTATACTCGTCCACGAAACGGTTTTCCTAATGAAGACAATGCTCAAATAAATACTGTCACAAGTGAAGTAGGCAACAACAATGACATTTAAGAACACTATCTAGCTGACCTGTGTTAGGAAAACAAATTGTCGTTCCATCTCCACCTTAGTAACACTGGGAAAGAACTTCGCCATGAAGCTCTCAGAGAAAGTGGCCCACTCGATGGGTCACGCCATCCTTTCGGATTCAACCCACCACCAGATGTGAGCGAGATCCACCAATTGGATGCAAACCACATCCACACGATCCGCCTCAGCAACACGAGCAGCGATCAGCAGCTGCTTCGTCCGGATAAGCCATTGCTCGGCCTCCAGCGGCGGCTCAGTACTCGAAAACTTATCCGGGTGCAGCCTCATGAAATCCGCTACTGTACCAGGCTTAGGTGGCAGTGGCCCAGGAGCAGCTCCAGCGGTAGGTCCATTGGCTGCCAAAGTGGCCCTCATCAGCTCATTATGCTCTGCTGGAGATCCATCATCTGTTGAATCGTCTGGAGAATAGCAGCATTGTCCGGTTGTTCATCCCTCAGGCGAGAAGAAGAATTCCCACGAGCCATAGCGTAAAATACGAGCAAAGATGGTCAGTACCCAGATGATGTGTTGGTTATTATGCATGCATTCATGTGATCATCGTGGTGTGCACATTACTGAGTTAACCCGGCTGGAGCCAGACTAGACTAATATATCAATCAAAGCCAAACCTCAATAAAGTTGGTCATGTTTGACTGATATATTATCCAAACCTGGTGCTCTGATACCACACAAAATCTTGTCACGCCCCGCTTCCTAAAATACGGAATACGAGTACGTTAGCATATGATGTAAATACCATCCATAAGCTGTACCAGACTAACTCAACAATATGCAACAACAAACACAACCACGCAGGAAGATATAACCACATGGATCAAAGATAACTCCAATAAATGAAATAATCCAACAATAATAATATCCAGCACAAAAAGAATCCAACATCTGGGCAAAAACAAACTCCGGGAACATAAGCCCAAAACAAAGTATAAAGTCATAACAATGTTCAAAGAAATAATCTAGCAGCAAAATAAACCTAACCAGTGCAATTCAGCTCCATCTTTAGAATCATTGCTCACCAATTTCTTTTGGTATAGCTCCTTCAGTACCTGTAAATACTTGATAGAAAAAGAAAGAAAAGAGTGTCCTTAGAGCAAGTCGTGGACAGCAAGTAGAGAAAACAGAGGACAAAGGAAGCATGTATATCAAAGAAAAAAGGAAAGCATCGAAGTCAAAGAACAAAGCAAAGGAACGACAATAATGTCAAAGATCTACGTTTTATCAGTTCTATACAGGATCAAGCATGAGATGATAAATGCAGGTTATTAATCATTTTATTAATCTATCTAGTGTACTTACTACTGCGTCCCACTCCACAGTTTCGACGCAAACACACAATGTACGTTTTAGACTAATGGTGAATTCACGGTTCGTGTACTTGGCCTAGTAATCAGGGTTTAATGTTCAGTATCAGTAATCATCAGGTAGTATTTTATGGCCATCAGTACAGGTCAGTACAGTAGGGTCCGACCGAGTACAGTTTCCGATTGTTTACTACCAAGTCATCCCATAATATCCCAGCTTGTTAACATTTTATTTCATCCTATGTGAGCATGCAAGAAGCTGCCAATGTTGTTTGATACTAAGTGTGACTAATTCTACTCGTTACAGACAAAACATGAAGCAAACAAGTCAATTATACACACATCACATAATCAGGACAGTATGACCTTGCTGTACTAAAACATAGATTATTGCTACTACAGAAAATCAAATCTGGATCCGTCAGAAGTTCTAAAAACTCGACCTCCACACGGTTCCAACAAATATATATAAGGCATATAAAAGATACAGAAACTAGGGTGAAAACTATATTCTTTTCCGATTTTATGTTCTAGCAGCAAGCTATAAATTGTGTTCACCTATTTGTTTTAGGTCGGAAAACTCATCAAATCTATATAATAAAACACAAAGAAAGCTATCAAGTGGCTCTTCTTCAATCCCCCCAAAATTAAAGGCCCAGATCTAACATCACAAAACACATTCCCCCCCCCCCCCCCCCCCCCCGCAAAAGTTTTTTTCCAAAACTCAAATTCAAATCCCCCCACCCAAAACAACTCATTTATTTATTTAATTATTTCTCTCTCTCTCTCTCTCTCCTATTCAAAAAATTAAGAAAATAAAAATTTTTAAAATTAAAAAAAATAAATAAAAAACTAAAAAACTAAAAAAAATAAAAATCTAAAAACTTTTAAAATAATTCAAAAAATTCAAAAACTTATAATTTTTTTAAAAAAATTTAAAAGTTTTAAAAATAAAAAATATTAAAAATTTTATAAAATTCAAAAAAAAAAATCAATTTTTTTTTGAAAATCTTAAAGCAAATCCAAATCCAATGCCGAACCCCAATTAAGAGGTCGTTGTCGATATCTGATCCACTGCAGATTCCGTATCGGTGACTCCCCTCTACCAAATCGAGCGCGAATATCAAGCGACTCCGTATCGGTGAATCCCCTCCACCGAATAAAAAATCTCTATATGCGATGCAACGACTCTAATTTCATTTTATTAAACAAATTCTCATTCTAATTTTTAATTTTGTGTGCAGGGATTACTCAGTTTTTTGCTTACTCGAATTTTGTGTATGCATGGGATCTAAGTTCAGAGAGGTATGAATGTTTTTTTTTGTTAAAATTTTTTAATTTGGTGATTTATTTAATGAGTTTTTTATTGGTTTTGATTTAAGGTGTACACAAGTGAGAGATGGATTATTTAGTGGCCTCAATTTGGGCTTCCAAACCATAGCAGGACAGGTAAGTTGACCAGTAACCTAAAATAACTTGACAAATATGCAACATTAATTTCTTTACTACAAGAGAAAATACTATCGTGAAATGTTCCCTTCACTGGTTATTAGAAACCATGGATAACATAACATATAAGAACTTTTAGTATATGTTTGGATATATAGGATTGGGATGACTGGAGTTTACCAGTGAAGGGTGCAAACTCTCCACTCAAGAAAAACAGCTAAAGTAAATTTGTTATTTATCCATTTTGATTTTTTTTTTTTTATAAAGGTGCAATGGGGAGACAAAGTGGAGATAAAAGAAATGATTAGTTTGGTTTAGAGTTTTGAGAACTTCATGTATTTCATTTTGGTTGAAATAATAAGAGGTATTTTAATTACAAACTGAGTCTCAGATAAACAAATATTTAGATTATTAGTATTGTAGATACCTTCATACCTGCACTTGCGTTAACATTGTATTTAGATATGCTCATAGTGGTTATGAGATTAGAGTAAGCTCTATAAAACCTATATGATAATGTCCTTGCATAACGATTACAAGTATCTAAAAGTGATGCTAAAGTTTAAAAAAAATTCTATGCAGTGTTTCTAATAACTATATGCATTCCAGGTAAGTTCAACCTAATGATAAAAAAGGCGATGGTTGTGCCTAAAGGTTGATATACTGCTTCCTCATATAATATGTTTGCTACTTCAATTAATTTGCTGGACCTCCAAAACTATTTTATATAATCAAACCAGGTGCACCGTTCTGAAGACGCGCCATAGGCACGTGTCAACGGGCAAACCTAGTATATCTATAAAAATTCTGGGTCATTTCTACACATGTCTAGGTTCAGCCAAATTTATTTTAGATTTTTATTTTGCTGTTAGCATGGTTAAATAAATTATGAAACAGCAAGATACGCATGCATTTGTGAATCTGAAAGTTCTGACACAGCTGTACTTAAATGATGATATCTAACAGATTACATATCGGAATTCAAATCCGTAAAAAAGGTAGTAAACTAGACACCTGGGGCTCAATTTCATGTTTAGAAAGTTATTTCAAAATATGACAGCAACATGGTCAAAAATCTGATTCAAAAAGAAACACACAGCAGTCCAGGATTTATTTTGACATGAATAGGTAACAATTAAATCATACAACCATATATTTCATGAAAATTAATGATCAAAGTGTCGATAGATGTTTAACATGCATAATTTCAGTTTCTTAGATGCAATTTCACAGGCATGGTAATCAATCAAATTCAGTCTAATAGGTTCAGTTCATCAAATGAATCTACAACATGGATCTAGTTATTTTCATGTAATTGTGCATATGCAATGAAACAATATGGACTAGGTTTTAGATCAAATAGAGCGGCACGATATTAAGAATATCTCGGGTTAGCTCGTGTAAACCCTCAATAAACTTAACGAAATTTCAAATAACAGTATGATAAGGAAAAGGGCTGGATCTACTTGCAGAGATCAAAAGAATCCTGAACAAAATAAAATACTGGTTGAAGAAGAGATTTGCATGTTAATTAGTAGATTCGAATAACTAGAATAATGTGATGAGAATCCTGGGCGACGAACCAAAACACGGCGAGCCACGAGCAAAATACCAAACAACAACCAAGTCTACTCATCAAAACAACAACTCAAGATCCCACACCGGATCCAAGCAAACAGCAAACACCAAAGTTAGGATCTCCTCACACAAAACACCAAACACCGAAAGTGACCAATCCCACTTCACCTTCTCAACGGCATAGGGAGAGAGAAATGGCGGGAGAGGGGACGGTGACATCTGGCGGCACTGTGGTCGGGAAGCGACGGTAGCGGCAACCACAGCAAGGGCAGCGACGACGGTGCTGAGGTCGGGAAGCGACGCAATGACCAGGGCTTCGACGGCGAGGCGACTCTATTTCTCGACGAAAACAGAGGAGGTGAACAGCGGGGGTGTTCGGCTTGGATGACAACGATGACGAGGATGTGGGGTTCTCCGGTGGTTGCGAGGGTGCACGAAGGGGGTCGAAGAAGGCAAAGGACGAGGAGCGGTGTCAGCAAAGACAGCGGTAATGGGTTTCAGTGGAGTTAGGTACGGCGGGTCTCGATGGCGAGGACGGGGGTGATCGGAGGGTAATGGGATGGAGGTGACGAGGGGACGGTGAAGTGGATGGAGGTCGAAGGTGGTCGGAGCGAAGGAAAGGAGCGACGGGAGTATATGGGTTTGGGCGGTTTGGGGTAAAGACGAAACAGAGAGAGAGATGGGATCAGGGAGAGAGAAAGCGGTGGAAAGAGAGGGGGATAATTAATTAGGGTTTAATATGGGGTATTTATAGGAGATTAAGCAATTGGGTTTTGGGTTGTGGTTTAGTGGGTTTTGGGTACCGATTTTGGGTACCGGTTTTGGCACCAAAAAGAGAAGAACAAGCTTAAAACAATGAGACGAACATAAAGTGGAACAAATCAAACTCGAAATAGGAAGTGCGAAATTTTGCGATGAATTAAGACTAGCAAAATTCCACCAAAAGAGCACAGAACGATCAAGAGAAAATAAAGAGCCTAAGAAAAGCAAAGATATAATATTATAAAAGAATTCAGATACAATAATTAAGGAAGGAAATAAATATACAATCAAAATCCAAAATAGGGGTTACAATGATGTTATTTTTTTACGTTGATTTTAATTGCATGAGATCCTTCAGGTGGAGTATGATTTACGCAATTACTTAACTATTTTTTATTGTATCTGTAGGACTATAGCGTCATTCTTGTTTCAATCATTAATGGGTTTTTAATATGTATGTCCCTAACAAATATGTGAATATCACATATACCCTCACAAATGTGAATTTTCACATTTACCCTTAACAATGTGTCCAACTTCTTAGTTACCCCTTAAGTTAAAACTATAAAAACATAAAAATGTATAAAATATACAATTCTATTAAACAGATTTTATGTAAAATGACCGAAATACCCTTCCTCCACTAGTCAAGCTTCTTCTTCTTCTTACTTTTTATAAACTAAATGGACTATAAAACCAACTGAAACACATCAACAATTCTCAATTTTCTTCAATTTTATTAATAAATGGAAAAATTTACAGTACATCTTTGTAATTTCATCTTCTTCCTCATGTTTTCAAGCCAAATTCGGCACTAATCTTATAAATTTAAAATATACGTAGTTTGAAGCAACTTTTAAGGGTAAATAAGAAATGAGCTCATATTGTTAGGAGCATATATATGAAAATATACATTTTTGAAGGGTATATATAATATTAGTATATTTGTTAGGGGTATACGTGTTAAAAACCCATAATTGAATTATAATTCTGCCTAATGATATTTCTGAATTAATATTGGTTTAGTGACCTTGCTGCCTTTTACGGTGATATTTGGAATGTAATGATGTTTGTTGTGTGAGAGCTAAGAGGATTTTTTGGGTCCATAATTCGATACTAGTGTTAAGCTGTGCAAATTGCATAGACTAAAATATTTTTAACAGACTCATAAAATTATATGGAACTTAAACAATACAATGATGATATGCACTGTGTCTTTTTTTCCTGGTTTATCTTATTTAATAACATGTGCTACTCTTGTCTGGAAAACCCAAATAATGATATTTTTATCTATTTCGGTCATATTCTTTGAAACCACTAAGAGAGATTTCATTAGTTCATATTCTTTTATTATCATGTACATGCACAGTAACTTTAGTTCTTAAACAAAAACATAAAAGTCATTAAAGGACGGAGGTGATCCTATTCAACACCGACACAACACTAAGACATAGTTAAACCCTATTCCTAACTTTAGAGATGCCCATTAACTATTTCGATCACAATATAATTAAAAGATGACAAATTTACAAATTAACAAATTCACATTTTGAAATCAACCAACATCATTCTATATTTCTAAAAGTAAAGAAAAAAAGTCAAATAATTACCGATGTTGAGCTTACAATGCGGTTATAGGTAGGGATGTGGCTATTCTTGGACTCCTCCTTGAAGCACTTTGTTATCTCCTTCTCCACAGTGTGCTTCTCAACTGCCTTACTTCTCAAATCAAGCCTTCCATCTTAAATCTTTCACTCTCAAATGAAACATAATCAACATCAGAAGGTGAGTGGTTGTTTTTATTATTATTATTTTATTTTATTTTATTTTGTAAATTGACTGCACGTGTTAATACATGTTCGTTTCTTCTTCTTTTTTTCTCACGTGTTAGCACGTGCTAGTTTTCTACTTTTCCTCTCCTTACTCTATTTTAATAGATGGACTCTCTCCCTAATAGTATAATGATATAACAGTATGCATAATTTAAAAAAAATAATTAATTTTAACAATATTTGATCGGATAATTATATATATATTCATAGTTTATCAAGTAAGAATCCAATATTGTAATTATACCATAGATCAATGTTGAGTAGAAAAATTACTGAGATTGTAGCAAAAGAAAGCGACTTTAATCAAAATTGAAGTAAAACAGTAAAGCAAGTTTAATCAAGATATAGGTTTCCTTTTCGGAAACACCCTAAATAAACTTTGGTAAGGTCATATTGCTAGTCAGAAAAATCTCAAAACATATGTATTGTTTTGAGCTTAAGAGATTCACATCAATCCTTTTAATATAATGTGCATGATGAAGCAGCCCCTTTCTGCACGCCTACATAATGGCAACAGCTGATCGCCATAAAACTAGAGCATGGATCAAAAGATACGGTATAGAAAAAGTCCATCAGTATTGAGAAACAACATTGAACACGAAAAATGTAATCGCTAAGTAGTAGACTTTTACCTTCTATATCCACATTCGTCAGCCATCCAAAATCCGTCGGCAAGACAACACCTGAAAGAATGTAATTTGAATGACTAAATTGAATCAAAATAATGCCAAATAATTATAAAGGTCTTTTGAGCATTTTCACAAACAGCTCGTGTGCACCACAAATGAGAAAATAATTGTAATCAAGATAATTCCGAATCCAAATTTGAACCTTTCCACATCTATAAGCATCTTAATGAATCCTATATTTCGAAGATTGGTGTATAAATTCCTATTAATCAAATTTAAAATTAAAACCCATCCACTTGAGTTCCATATGCCTCCACCACACAGCAGGCTCCTACAACTAACATATTTCTGTTTATTCATGCATTTTATCAAACAGGATGTGCGCATAGTAAATACAGATAAGATTGAAGAATTTAACATGGGAAGACGAAGCCGCACATAATAAATCAAAGGATCTTTAAACATTACTCTTAGATTCATCAAATATTTTCATCTTTTTAGCAAATAATTATACTATATATACAATAAAAAATAAGAGAGGTTGTTACAACTTGATCAATACCTTAATCTCATATTCTAAACATTCTAAAAAATTATAAATATATAATCCAAAATAAGAGAGGATCTTACAACTTCCTGAATACCTTAATCTCGACGAGGATTTGGGGTATGGCGTACGACTGCTTCTTAGATTTGGGCGGAATGGCGAACAGCGAACGATTACGGTTGAGTTTGGACTAGGAACGATGGCAAAGATAGGCGAGCGGGGACGACTTGTATTTGGGTGGACGGCGAACGGCGACGGTGACGGGTTGGTTTTGGGCGAGGATGAGTTTGGGGGGATTTGGGGAGAGAAATAGTTTTTTGTGTTGTGTATATTTTTTTAATTGTGTTTTATTAAGTTAATGGTGTGGTCTGCACGTGATAAGATAAGTTTGAACTCCTACTTTTGCTCTCCTTTCTCTATTTCAAAAGAGAGAAAGGAAGGAGGGGTAGCTTAAGATATAATATAATATAATATAATATAATATAATGTTTTTCAACTTTTGTGTCCACAATCCTTTGGGAGATAAAGTGCTTCATATATTCAGCTAATTCCTTGCCATGAATCATTGTGAGAATAGACAATAATGGGCGATATTATAGTTACTCTATTTTCTATAAAAAAAAGAAAAAAAAGAAAGAAAAAAAAGAAGACGGCATTGTATTACTCTTTTGCGGCCTTTTGTTTTGGAGTATTAGCTGCCTCCATCCTTAATATATTAGGGCGGGTCTCTTAACACCTACCATCCTTCTTTTTGAGGTTATGACCTATGTGTTCATCCTTGATATGGTTCAGGTTGGGTTGTATTGCTGGCCGCTTCTTGGCTGTGTGCTCCCCAGTAATTATTATGTTTATGCTCTAAATCTTTTATGGTATGGAGGTTCTATTTTGTGTTCTATTCTTGCTGTCTTAGGTTGGTTACATGCTTGATTATCTTATGTTTTGATGGTGGTGGCTGTTGGCTCTCCCCTCGGTTTGACCTGATTGATCGAACTCATGTTAATCGATCTATTGCCTCAATTCCTGCTATGCTTTATTTATGGATGCTCTGTTCTTTGTGTTTATTTGGCTATGGCTCAGCTTTGGTTGTCTATTTGGCCGCTTCTTGACTTCGTGATCTCCTGTATTTATTCTGTTTATGCTTTACTTCGTTTTTGGTATGGAGGTTCTAATTATTTTGTTCTATTTTGCTGACGATTCATGTTTGAAAATACTTACTTGGTGTTGGTGAGGGTTGTTGGCTCTTCTCTCGGACTGTTCCGAGTTATCGATTTCTTTGCATCGATCTATTGCGTCATTTCATGCTTTGCTTTATTTTAACTCCATTGCTCTCTTTGCCCTCCCTGGTTAAGGCAAAGGAAGTTTGGGGAGCTGCGATCATCCTTTCCTTGCCCCTGTTCGCTTGGTCTGTGGCCATCAGGTGGCTGTGATGCTGTTGGTCTTTGCCGTTGGTGCTTCAGGCCGGAGTTGGGAGTTTGCGTCCTTGATCCTGTTAGGATTCTTGGCTGTCCGGATGTTTTCTCAGCTTCTTCCTCCGCTTCGATCCGTCTTGCTGGTGTCTTATGTTGTGGTCTGAGTCGTTGTCGATTAATAGAGTTGAGTCTGTGTTGTATTTCTTCTGTATTTTTTTCTTCGTGCATTTGGTTTGTTTTACAACATGTAAGACCCTAAGTGTAATATTTTTTGATTGATTAATGCATGGCTGGAGTCAGTTGACTCTATCTGTATCATCAAAAAGATATGATTTATGAATGATGAGACATGTTAAAAAAGTATTTGCACCACTTTAGAGTATGAACCTGGAGATAGCTGCTTCGAATGTGGATCTTGGTGAATACGAGGAAGCCGTTGAACTGATTTGAGAATTCAACAATGCTTTTGGAGATTTATTTTTTACCATCGCTGTAGGTTTTTTTTTTTTTTTTTTTTTTCTTTCATGTAGAAGGACCAATATATTGTTCCTGATATTCTTTTCAGGTTTTTTGGGAAATTGAGAGAGTAGAGTACTATTGTCGTACTTCTCGACTAAACGAGTGATCATACAATCCTAACCCTTCCACGGGCAATACCAAGTAAAAAATGGGCTGGAAGCACTGTAAATAAGCAGTCCAAATTGCTGACCAAGTTCAGAAATTAAATACAACTTAAAGGCAGGAAGCTAAGTTGTGAACTTGGCAATTTTAGTTTGACTTAAATTGGAATGCTAAATTCTATAATCTATCTATAATCTATCTATAACTATTATAATGGGAGAGATGGGGTTCCAAACAAATAAATAATTTTTTATTGTTTTTTGTATGTTAGTCAACACGTGCAGCGCACGTGTTGGTAGGTATTTTTTTTGTCTTTTTCCTTCTTCCTCCACGTGCATCGCACGTGCATGATACTAGTAACTATTATAATGGGAGAGATGAGGTTGGTAAACAAATAAACAATTTTTTATTTTTTTGTGTATGTGTGTCAACACGTGCAGCGCACTTGTGTCAACACATGTTGATAGATTTTTTTTTGTCCTCTTTTCATTCCTCCTCCACGTGCATCGCACGTGCATCATACTAGTTTATTAAAGGAGCGAGTTCTATGCATATTAATTATACAGTTAACTATATTTAGAATAAGCAAAACTCAAATTGATTCGAGGATGGATTTGAATACTGACTCTGAAGAACCTTCGCACAGTACAACCCGCAGGGCCGGCCCTACCATAGAGACGGGTAAGGTGGCCGTCTTAGGCCTCCGAAGATTTCGCGATTTTAGGAGCTCCAAATTTGAACTTCCCTTGTAAATATAGGTACATATTCTGCGCGTAAAAAAAATATATGCTATTAGAGGCTCCCATTTTAAAAGTTCGTCTAGGTTTCCCGGAAAATCAGGGCCGGCCCTGACAACCCGTGTCACCCTTCTTTCTGGCTTGTTGCTCTGCATGCACAATTGTAAATTTGTTGTTTGTTTTATATATCTTCTATCTACAAGCAAAAAGTTATATTTGATTAAATGGGTTGTGCTGTCTCTTTTTGCGAATGATATGATCTCATTACTAAAATAAATAACTGTTATAAATTTCTGCCGAGCAAAATTTCATATACATTTGATTGAACTATATGGTCAGATGACTTGGTGCTCTGAATCACAAGTAAGCATGATATGCATATTTTTTTGAATAAGCATGATATGCATATTGCCTATAATACATTGTCGTTTTAAAATTGGAAAAAATCACCGATTAATGGGCGATTAATTGCTAAACGGACCAAGGCGATTGATTTTCTAGTAATTTACAATATTTTTATCTGTCGCGGTTTTATCGGGAATAATCGCCGATTAAGTCGGTAATCGACCGATTATCGGTTAATTCAATTAACCAATTAAATCGGTTATAAGTTTGTTTCACTTTGTTTTGGTCTTTTTTATATTTTGGTTTTAAACATGACAATGAATGGAAAACTAGAAATATTTATTTATATTTAGTTCTTTTTGATATGTTATATTAAATGTGAATTATGAATATATAGATGAGTATGTATGTGACATTAAACATGAATTATGAATATGGAGATGAGTGTGGATTGTTTACAATTGTTTTATATTTTGAATGTGTATCTCTGAGTTTTAAGATATGCTTAACCTTATATTTCACGTGTTAACTAGTCTTTCAAAACTTAAGATGTTCTTTCTTGATCATATACCACAAAGAGTATATATATATATATATATATATATATATATATATATGAAAATGGTCCATTGAAAACGCAAGTGTGAAAACCCGTGAAAACAACCTAGACTGTTGTTGGGAACAACGACCTAGGTTATAATGCATTATAACCTAGGCCGTTGTTGGGAGTCATTGTTCCCAACAACAGCCTAGGTCTGTTTTCACGTTTTCCATGCTGCAGTATGTTTTAAATAGAGCATTTTCGTTTTGCGTGCTACAGTACGTTTTAAATGGAGCATTTCTCATGCATTATAACCTAGGCACTTGTTCCCAACAACGGCCTAGGTCTGTTTTCACGTTTTCCATGCTGCAGTATGTTTTAAATGGAGCATTTCTCATATGTATATATATATATATATATATATACTATACTATACTATACTATAATTAATATACTATAATATATTGTACTATAATATATATATATATACTATAATATATAATATATTATACTATAAGTGTAATATATTATACAACCCTCACCAATATACTATACTATATATATATATATATTAAAATTAATATATATATATATATAATAATTTTAATATATATATTAAAATTAATATATATATATATATATATATATATATATATATATATATATTAATTTTAATATATATATATATATATATATATATACTATATATATAATTATAGTATTAATTTTAATATATATATATATATATATATATACTATATATATAATTATAGTATATATAATTATAGTATAGTATATATATATATATATATATATATATATATATATATATATATATATAATAAAACACAAAGAAAGCTATCAAGTGGCTCTCCTTCCATCCCCCAAAAAATTAAAGGCCCAGATCTAACCTTACAAAACATATTTTCCCCCCAAAAGTTCCCCCCAAAACTCAAATTCAAATCTCCCACCAAAAACAACTCATATATTTATTTAAATTTTTTTTCTCTCTCCCTCCCTCTTCTATATAATATTAAAAAATTAAGAAAATATATATTTTTTTAAATTTTAAAATATTTAAAAATTTTAAAAATTTAAAATTTAAAAATTTAAAAATTTAAAAACATTAAAAATAATTCAAAAAAAATCAAAAAAAAAAAAAAACATATAATATGTTTTTTGCTCTATGTTTGCTACTTCAATTAATTTGCTGAACCTCCAAAACTATTTTTTATGATCAAACAAGGTGCACCGTTCTGAAGACGTGCCGTAGGCACGTGTCAACGGGCAAACCTAGTATATATATATATACTATATATATATATATATACTATACTATAATTAATATATATATATATATACTATATATATATATATATACTATAATTACTATATATATATACTATACTATAATTAATATATATATATATATACTATATATATATATATACTATAATTACTATATATATATATATTAATTAGAGTATAGTATATATATATATATAGTAATTATAGTATATATATATATATATTATATATATATATATATTAATTATAGTATAGTATTGTGATAGGGTAAAAATGGCTTGCTCTTACTCAAAAACAGGAAAAGCAACAATCTGGCTTGGCTTCGAGCCGCTACAGGGTCGGCGCCGAACCTCAAGTTCACCCCCACAGAACTGGTCTCCTCGTATCCGACGAGCATCGATGGCCCTCGGCCTCCGATCCACGACAGCCCCCCGGGCCGTCCGCCCAGTCTGGTAAAGAATGAAGATGACCTGACACAATCTTTGACCACCAAATTTTCCTAGTTATTGCTACTCTCTCACAGAGACTGACTAGATCGTCGGAGGGTCCGCCGCCGGGATAAACCCCGGTGTTCCAGGACCGTCTGCAGGTACTCGAAGCGAGGCGATCCGAGCCGATCCTCAAGCGCCGAAGCGAGCCTCCCGCTCGTCGTCCCGTGCCGCGCTCTTCCCTCATTACAAATTGAGTCCGAACTCACACCTGATGCATCCACACTGCGACCAAAAACAAACCGCATCAGGTTGGCGCCGTCTGTGGGAAACTTTATCCGGTACGGACGTGAGTCCGAGCCTCGCCACCGACGCTCTGCCTCGACTCAATCTCCCATGGCTCCCCGAGCCCGAAGATCGGCCCGTTCCGCCCAACCAGATGGGCCTGCCCCCGAGGGGGCCCTCGACGGAGGGCAAGCATCCAATAATCCGGGTGGGAACCCCGGACCCCAGCGAAGCGCTTCACACGTCGCCGAACCCGACCTTCGTCTGGTCATTGTGAACCGAAGGGCTAGCCAGGCTAGGGGAGGGACCGCTTCCAACTCGGTCTCGAACCACTTCAGGCCCGTGCAAAGGGAAAGGCCGTCGGCACTCAGACGCATCGGCCGAGTTCCTACACCCCGACCCGACCCTTCCGACTACGGCGGGGTCACCAGGGGCGAGTTCAGAAGCTTCAGGGAGGAAATCCTGGAGGCCCTCCATGGAGCGCCGAGGTCCGCGACCTACGGCTAAACCACTCAAATGAGCGAAGGGAGAAGCCACACTCGTGTGCCGACTCCCCCGCCGGAGCGCACAGACGAGGTGCTCCGACGCCTCCTGGAGATGGAGAATCGAATCGAGCGCATCGGCGACAGGAATCCCAACCTAGTCCAAGGGCGGAGGCCTTCTCGACCTCCTTTTTCCGTCAACATCATAGAAGCGGAGATCCCCCGGAACTTCCGGCCTCCGCAGTTCGAGACTTACAACGGCGAGGGTGATCCAGCTGATCACATGGAGGGCTTCAAAACCCTCATGATGATTCACAGCGCATCGGATCCCCTGCTGTGCCGAGCCTTCCCGGCCACCCTCCGAGGTCCGGCTAGGGATTGGTTCTCCAAACTCAGCCCTGGCTCGATCTTCTCGTTCGACCAGCTGGAAGCCAGCTTCCTGGCCCACTTCATCACAAGCCGAAAGAGCGAAAGGACGAGCGCTTCCCTGCTCGACCTCAACCAGAGAGAGGGGGAGTCGCTCCGTAACTTCGTCAAGAGGTTCACAACCGAGGCCAGATCCGTCTCTGCCCTCGACGCAGGGGTCGCCTCGGCAGCTTTCCGGCACAACGTCCGCCACAACCAGCTAAAGGTCTCTTTGGCAAAGAGGCCACCTTTAGACTTCCCTGACCTCCTCAACCGGGTCGAGAAGTATATACGAGCAGAGGAAGCTCTGAACCCAGAGGGCAGCAAAGAAGTCGTGGGGAAGGGCAAGCACCGGGTCGATGATGCCGAACCTGCCAAGAAGACATCAAAGGAAGGGGTCGGCGCGAAGAGGGCACCTCCGGTCCCTCGCTTCGAAAGGTACACTCCCTTGACACACAACGTGTCCGCCATCCTCTTAGAAATCAAAGACAAAGGCATTGTCCGACTACCTCCCCGATCAAGCAACAACAAGAAGCGAGACCAGCGCTTCTACTGCCGTTTCCACAGAGATCATGGGCA
Organism: Hemerocallis citrina; assembly: GCA_017893485.1. Taxonomy (NCBI): domain Eukaryota; kingdom Viridiplantae; phylum Streptophyta; class Magnoliopsida; order Asparagales; family Asphodelaceae; genus Hemerocallis; species Hemerocallis citrina. Next base: position 30,254,929 of record CM030360.1, read on the forward strand.
CGAAACCGACCAATGCCGGGCCCTGAAAGATGAAATTGAGGATCTCATCTCACGAGGGTACCTCCAAGAGTTCACCAAAGAAAGTCCACGGGATCGGCGAGATGCTAGGAACCGGAGGCTTTCGCCTTCGAACCCTACTTCGAACCGCATCCAGGGTCGGGACCTCAAACCCGAGGGAGCCGCGGATACGCCATTCATCTTGCACTGTGTCCACGGGGGACCAATGGGGGGAGAGTCAAATACTTCCCGGAAGGCCTTCATCCGAGAGGTGAATGCTATCCAAGACAACCCCTCACCCAAGTTGCAACCGGTGCCTGTCTCCTTCTCCGGAGAGGACCTCGAAGGCGTTCGCCTCCCTCATTACGACGCCCTCGTCATTGGCCTCCACATGGCTAACTGTGAAGTTCGGCGAATTCTCGTCGACAACGGCAGCTCGGTAAATATTCTCTTCCTTGAGGCCTTCGAGAATCTCAAGCTACCCAGAGGCAAACTCAAGCCAGCCGGGTACACCTTGCATGGGTTCTCTGGCATCCCTGTCGTAATAGAAGGGATTGTTACTCTCGACGTCACCGCGGGATCGGCTCCTGTCAAGAGGACCGAGTCTATGGACTTCATGGTGGTAAACGTCAAAGCAGCCTACAACGCTATACTCGGCCGACTCGGACTATGCTCCCTTCAAGCGGTGCCTTCGGCATACCATCTGAAGCTTAAATTTCCCACCCCGCAAGGGGTCGGCATAGTCCGAGGTAGCCAGGAAGCAGCACGGTCATGCTACATGACCGCCGTTGGAGGAGGTGTGTTCCCCCTCGACGCCGTTGAGCTCGAGCCCGAGAGGGACGGTCCCGCCCCAGAGCCTGTCGACGAGCTGGAGGAGGTCCCGTTCGGCGCCGAGGATGAGTCAAAGTGGTTCCGGGTGAGCCGCTCGCTCTCCGAGGACTTGAAGCCAGGCATAATCGCCTGCATCCGCTGCAACGTTGATCTCTTCGCCTGGAAGCCCTCCGACAAGCCCGGGATCTCCGAAGACTTGATTATGCATCGGCTAAGCGTCATCCCAGACTCTAAGCCGGTCGTCCAAAAGAGACGCAAAGTCACGCCAGAGAGGCAGCAAATTGTGAAGGTAGAGGTCGACAAGCTCTTGTCGGCTCAATTCATTCAGGAAGTTAGCTACCCCGAGTGGTTGTCTAATGTCGTCATGGTGAAGAAGGCAGCCGGGGGCTGGCGGATCTGTATCGACTTTACGGACTTAAACAAAGCATGTCCAAAAGATCCTTTCCCCCTCCCCCGCATCGACGCCTTGATCGACGCAACCTCGGGGCATGAGCTACTGTCCTTCATGGATGCATTCTTAGGGTACAATCAGATCCGGATGTTTCCACCAGACATCTCGAAGACCTCGTTCGTCACCGACCAGGGTCTATTCTGCTATCGCGTTATGCCCTTCGGGCTAAAAAACGCCGGAGCCACATACCAACGGCTCGTCAACAGAATTTTCAAAGAACTGATCGGCCGCAGCGTGGAAGTTTATGTCGACGACATGCTCGTCAAAAGTCGGGCCGGGCCGGACCACGTCGCCGACCTCGAGGAAGCCTTCGGAGTCCTCCGACATCACAATATGAGGCTCAACCCGGCTAAATGCGCCTTCGGCGTATCCACTGGGAAGTTCCTAGGGTTCATCGTCAGCCAGCGCGGCATCGAGGCGAACCCCAAGAAAATCCAAGCAATTATTGACATGGCCCCACCCCGGAATGTCAAAGAGGTTCAGAGGCTCACGGGCCGGTTGGCTGCAATCGGCCGTTTCCTCTCCAAGTCAGGGGAGAAGTCTCTCCCCTTCTTCAAGGCTTTACGCGGAAAGGGGGGCTTCGAGTGGGGTACCCATCAACAAGAGGCCTTCGAACAGCTGAAGCAGTACCTAACCAACCCCCCTCTCCTCAGCAAACCCGAGCCAGGCGAACCACTATGGCTCTACCTGTCCACCTCGGATAGCGCCCTCAGCGTTGTCCTCGTCCGAGAGGAAGATGGGGTCCAGAGGCCATTGTACTATGTGAGCAAGGTTCTGCTCCCCGCCGAGACGAGGTACGCAAAGATAGAGAAGGTGGCATATGCCTTGGTCATGGCAGCCCGGAAGCTTCGTCCTTACTTCCAGGCCCACTCCGTCCATGTACTGACCGACCAGCCACTGAAGACTGTCCTTCACAAGCCAGAAAAGTCCGGCCGCTTAGTCAAGTGGTCGATTGAGCTGAGTCAGTTCGACATCAGCTACCAGCCGAGGACGGCCATCAAAGGGCAGGCCCTTGCCGAGTTCATCACTGAGTGCACCGTCTCCGAGCAGCCCTGCGCCGATGCCTCGGATCCGACCTGGGAGGTCTTTGTCGATGGATCATCATGCGAAACAGGGAGTGGGGCTGGCATCATCCTTCGTGGCCCCGACCAATTCTTACTTCAATACTCCCTCCGCCTCAACTTTCCGGCCTCTAACAACGAGGCGGAATACGAGGCCATGATCGCCGGATTGACCCTAGCACATCGAGCCGGAGCCAAGCAAATTCGGGCCTTCAGCGATTCTCAGCTCGTGGTCAATCAGATCACCGGAGAATACGAAGCCCGCGATGAACGCATGGTGAGGTATTTGGCAGTAGTCCGATGTCTCCTAGCGTCCTTCTACCACTCCGCAGTCATTCGAGTCCCTAGGGAGCAGAACGCTCAAGCAGACGCGTTGTCAAAACTCGCCTCTTCCTCCTTCGAGAGTCTCGACCAAACGGTACTCATAGAAATCCTTCTAAAGCCAAGTATCAACGATCAAGACCAGGAGGCAATGTGTGTCCAAGACGGAGCCAGTCTAGACGACTGGACCACTCCCATCCGAAAGTTCTTAATCAATGCCGAGCTTCCAGAAGACCGAGCCGAAGCCACACGAGTCAGGGTCCGAGATGAAAGGTTCGTCATGATTGATGACATCCTCTTCAAACGCTCATACACCTTGGCCGACGGCAAGCCGTACCTCTGCTGTCTCACCAGCGACGAGGCCAGCTACGTGCTCAAAGATCTTCATGAGGGGATCGGCAGATGCCACATGGGGAGCAGGACGCTCGCTCGGAAAGCCCTGAATCAGGGGTACTATTGGCCGACCATGCTCCAAGACTCGCAAGACCTAGTCAAGAGATGCGGCCCGTGCCAAAGGTTCTCCCCTATCAAGAGACTTCCTCAAGCCAATCTCCGATCCCTGGCTAGTCCTACCCCATTTGCCATGTGGGGCATGGACCTTGTGGGCCCCTTCCCCGTAGCGGTAGGGCAGAAGAAATTCTTAATAGTCGCCATCGACTACTTCACCAAGTGGCTCAAAGCCGAGCCTCTGTCCAGCATCACCGAGCGCCAAGTACAATAGTTCTTTTGGAAGAACATCATTTGCCGGTTCGGAATCCCTCGGGTCCTCGTCACAGACAACGGAACCCAATTCCAAGGTCAGAACTTCCAAACCTTCTGTGCGGACATCGGCATCCAGCAGCGTTTCTCCGCTATTTGCCACCCGCAGTCCAACGGCCAAGCGGAGAACGCGAACAGGCAAATCCTCGACGGCCTCAAAAAGCGCTTCGACAGTTCCCCCAAGGGGCTGTGGGTCGAGGAACTGCCTAGCGTGCTATAGGCATACCGAACCACCAAGAGGATCCCCACGGGAGAGACACCGTTCACCTTGACCTACGGGACGGAGGCAGTCATCCCCGTCGAGGTCGGCCTACCTTCTCCCCGTATCATGGCCTTCGACGAAGTTGACAATTCATCCGGCTTAAGGGCCAACCTGGACCTCGTCGCCGAAGTCAGAGAGAAATCCTCAATCCGAAGAAGCATCTACCAACAACGGATCGAGAAGTTTTACAACAAGAAGGTCCACCCCACAAACATCAAAGCGGGGGACCTCGTGTTACAAAAACTATCCGTCTCTAATCCAACCAAGAAGAGGAAATTGGCTCCCAACTGGGAAGGCCCATACCGTGTAGTCGAGGCTGTACGCCCTGGTACATACCGACTGGCAGATATGGACGGCCGGCCCATCAGCAGACCCTGGAATGCCGAGCACCTAATGAAGTTCCTGGAGGAGCAAATATAGGTTCTAGCTTGGCTAATGTAAATAACATCTTTTGTAAGCTTTCATGTGTAAGGGGCCGCTTCAGCGACCCTCCCTATCTTGTATGAAAGAAATCTCTTTTTGTCAAACTACAAATGCCTCGGCAACTCCGACCTAACACCGGACAATGGGATCGGCACCCGAGTCCTCACTCCGGTATCGTCCCCAACGTCTCGGTAGGTCCGACTCGGCTCCAGACCAGGGACTCTTCCTAAGGCCCCACGTCGATCCCTCACGGATCGACGGAGCCGCACCTCGCCTCCGCCATCATGCACTACGCTACGAACCAGAGCAAAGAAGGAAAAGAATTCTTTATTCATACTCTTTTATTTTGTTCTGGGAAAACAAACAAAGACCGTTACAGGACCACTCCACTCATCTCAAACTTGAGGAAACCGCCATCTTAGGGCCCCTCGGGTTCGACGAAGGGCGGGACCACTCCGACTGAGCGACTAGGAGCCCTCTGCTCGTCATGGTGGTCCTTGGGCTCAGCCACGGTCGACACACCAGCCACGTAGCTCTGGGCATCAACTGGTCGCATACGCTCCAACAGCAGCAGTGCAGAGGGAACCCCCTCCGCTCGCCGACCCACTGAGGAAGATGTCGAGACACCCAGCATTGTCTTGTAACGGTGTATCTCCATCTCCTTCTCCACAATGACATCGCGAAGTAACCTCTCAGAAGAGGGCCTCTGCACCGAGGCACTCGACATGGCCTGTCCAAGACTGACACCGCCGAGTTCCCGATCCACCATCGCCCTCCTCAGTCGGCTTGCCTCCTCACTTAAGGCTTCAGACTTATTCTGATAATAGTTGAAGGCCGCATCAGTGTCACGAGCCCCCTTTCGGTAGCAAACCAACGCGGCCTCCAGGGCCTCAACTTTGCTCCGGAGCCACGCCACGTCGGAACGACGGGGGTCCACCTCGGGAAGGGGAGCCGCAACCTACATGAGAACCAGCCAACTCAACACACATAAGCAAGGGGGTTTGGAAATATCCGAGGTTAAAACACTTGGCCAGTCAAAAATCCTTTTTTATAAATTGAGTTGTTTCTTACAAAAAATGCGGTGGCCAGTCCGCGGAAGGCAAATACAATCGAGAGAGGGAAAAAGAAAGACAAAACTATACAACTTGTTTTCCCACCTCAACATCGGCCGGTTTCACAGGGAGGTCGGCAGCCGGGTCATCAACGGGCCCTTCTTCATTGGGGGTCTTCGGTGTCCCCTCGATCTCCATGTCATAGTCGAAGTTGGAGAGGTCGAGGGTCGGGTAGAAGTGCCTCACGTGGCTGAGGGCCTTTGCATAACACTCATCCTGAGCCTTGATAACTAGGAGCTGACCCGTCTCCGTCAGCTCTTCCCTCTCCTTGGCGAACTTCTTCTTCTGATCCGCTATCTTCTTCGCCCATTCCTCCTTCTCCTTGTCGAAGGCTGTCTTCATCTCCTGCTCCCTCTTATGAGAGCCTTCGAGCTCTATCTTCATCTCCTTCGTCTCCTGCACGGCCTTGTCGGCTCGGTCGCGCTCCCGCTTCAAGGCCGCCTCATAAAGGCCCCTCACATGGGCCCCCTGCACGGTCGCCTGCAGTCACCGAGCACAACTAAGAAAGCCTCCTCTACAACGTAATTACAAGGCAAGAGAGGTCGGCAGACTTACCAACACATTGGCCTGTGCAAGGCGAGTGTACGCCTCCTCCAGGGTCTCGGCCTTCATCTCCAAACTATCCCGGGGGGTCGCCAGCTTACTCGCCACCTCGACGGCCTGGCGCCCTCGGATCAGGCAGTCTCCCTCGCGGATCCACCAGCTCGGCACCCACGGTCGCCGAAGCCTCTCCTCTACCTCCGGGTCCACCAGAGGGCCCTTCCCCTTATCAAGATCGGTGACCTTGCCCTGGTCCGGGCCACCCTGAACAGCCACGTCCCTGCCCATCTCCGAGCGAGTCCTTTTGGCCCTCGGCTGAACAGGAGCCTCGGAGACCACCTGGGATGACCCCCCCGTCTTCATCGCCTCCCCCTTCTTCTCGGCCTTCTCCTTCTTCATGGTGATCCTCTTTGCCTTGATCGATTCAGGATCCATATCTGCAAAAAGATCCAGTAAGGACAATGAGCACAGAGGAACAACAAAGTCAAAAGAAAGGAAACAACTACATACACAGAACGGCCGGGCTCAGTCCCACGCTCGCCAGATGACCCTCCGTCACCTTCGTCCAATTGATACTATGCGACAGACGGAGGCGCTCAACAAACCCCCACTCCTCGGCCGTCAGGTCCCTCGGCCTAAGCATTTTGTAGCTCGGCTTGGAGTGGTTCTATCGAGTGGGAATGTCATAGGACTCCTCACTCCGGATCACCAGATATTTCTTCTTCCAATCCTTGATAGAGTCCGGGTGACCGTGGATGACCTTCCCCTTACTCCGAGGCGAGATGTAATAAACCCCCTCTGACTCTCCTGACGAGCTGATCATCAACATTGCTCGGAACACGTTCAGCAGGAGGGGTACCTTCAGCTCCTCGCATAACAACACGAAGCAAATAATCTGCTTCCAGGAGTTCGGCCCATACTACATCGGTGCCAAGGATGCCCAATTCAACACATCCCGAACAAACGGGTGGACTGGCAGCCTCAGTCCAGAGATGAATGCGTCCACGGGAAAGACGCAGTACCAAGTAGGCAGTGGGTCGGTCGGTCGCAGAGTAGAGTTCGGCAACATGAGCTCGTAGCCGGTCCCTATGTGGTATGCCGACTGAAAAACCTCCAAGTCACCAGCCTCTAAGACGGTCGGAAGCGTGTCCATCTTCACCCTCTTCCGGCTCGGCGAAGACGGCTGGACCCCAAAATGCTCCTTATCGGAGAGGTCGTCGGGATACCGGCGGAACGGCTTGGATTGCACAGGCGACCCTGTCATTAAGTTGCGGTGAACGGGCGCTTGGCTCGAGCCACCGGCCCTCGACCCCTTCTTCTTCTTCGGAGCCCTCTTCTTCTTGGCTCCTTCCGGCGAGGGGGTAGATAATCGCCTCAAACCGGTCGGATTTTGAGGCCCTTCGGCTTCACCCTCCTCCGCGCCACCCTCCTCTTCGGAAGCCAACCCTAGGATCTGGACTTCGCCTGAACTACCGCCCCCTCCTCAGATCCGCTGCTCTCCACCACAAAAGGCTTCCGAGATCGCAACGGCTTCACGTTGTACACTAGCACCTCCTCGCCCACCGGCTCCTCCCACGAAACCGAATCGGAAAGCTCCACATTGGGTACAGATTCCCCCTCAGGCAAGGGCTCCTCCCACGAAGTCGATTTGGAGGCAGGTTTCACTTCCCCCCAGACGTTGACGCTGACGAGCCAGACTGAGCCCTGTCCATCTGTGCCTAAACTAAAATAGACTTACCAACTAACCTGGGGTCGCCTCGGAAGAACGAGCCTGGTGCAGCAAACGGTAGGGACGAGAGCTGAAGTGTTGGAAGATTTTTTGAAAAAGTAAGAGGCGAGAAAGAAGTGGGCAACAGGGGGAGAGGGGGGATATTTATAGAGGATGAAAATGACTCCTCGATTTCCGCAATTACTGTTCACCAATTGACGTGCAATTGCCGCCTGGAAAATCACGCCACGTCCTCGAAACGTGCGCTGCTGACGTCATCCAGTGCTAGACTGGCAGCCAGACACAGGGGTCGGTTCGGATGGAGTGTTCGGCGGAGAAAACATTTTACTTAAGATTTAAGGCGTCGTCCTTTGACAGACGCGCCGGGCTCCAGGGCTCGGTCGACTCCCCTCTCACCCGCGAGCAGCTCGGGGCTTACAGCCTCGGCGGCCGAAACCCCGAACTGTTCGAGGGTGGGACAGAAGTCACCATCGCCTGGAGCCCTATCGGAAAGCAGATCGGCCAACCTCCAATCGGAGACGACCCATCTATCCGATGTTCTTCAGCCCCGGGTCCGGAATACGGTTGATGCCCCTCCCGTCTGGATCTATCTCGGGCCAAACAACCGTGTCAGGGTCGTCTGACCCGAAAAAGGATCCAGACGGCAAAGCCACCACCACTCCGAGGCTCCTTATCTACCGGTCCGGATTTCGGCCGTTACCCCTCTCGCCCTGATCTCCCCCGGATCTAGCTTCCGTATCAGAGCCATCAGATCCAAGAGAAGATCCGGACGGTAGAGTGACCACCTCTCCGACACTACCGGGTTAAAATTTTGCAAGAGACAGACGTCCGCCGAAGCAGACACCTCTGATGGCCAGTGGACCACCCTTGCTGTGATCAAACTCGCTGTGGGGGGGAGGGGTACTTATAGCCTCCCCCATAGACCGGCCATTATGACATTGGGAAAGCCAATCGACGGAAGCCCATGCGCCACATACATTTATTAGGCGTCACCATTAATGCCCCTAGGAAATTGGAACATCGCACAGATCCCGGAGCGCCTTCAATGCTCCGCAAAGACGGCGGACCACTCCGCTCAAACCTTCTAAGGCATCACGGCTCGCCATCACCCTTGCCGACCCATAATCCCTCGAAAGCTCGAGGTTCGGTCTAGCACCAGGGTAGTCTTCTCAGGAAGGCTCAACGGCTCGCCATCACCCTTGCCGACCCATAATCCCTCGAAGGCTCGAGGTTCAGTCTGGAACCAGGGTAATCTTCTCCGGAAGACTCAACGGCTCGCCATCACCCTTGCCGACCCATAATCCCTCGAAAGCTCGAGGTCCGGTCTAGCACCAGGGTAGTCTTCTCAGGAAGGCTCAATGGCTCGCCAACCCTCGCCGGCTCGAGATCCGCTCTTACATCAGGGCAACCAACCCTCGCCGGCTCGAGGTCCGCTCTTACATCAGGGCAACCAACCCTCGCCGGCTCGAGGCTCGCTCTTACATCAGGGCAACCAACCCTCGCCGGCTCGAGGTCCGCTCTTACATCAGGGCAACAAACCCTCGCCGGCTCGAGGCTCGCTCTTACATCAGGGCAACCAACCCTCGCCGGCTCGAGGTCCGCTCTTACATCAGGGCAACCAACCCTCGCCGGCTCGAGGTCCGCTCTTACATCAGGGCAACCAACCCTCGCCGGCTCGAGGTCCGCTCTTACATCAGGGCAACCAACCCTCGCCGGCTCGATGTCCGCTCTTACATCAGGGCAACCAATCCTCGCCGGCTCGAGGCTCGCTCTTACATCAGGGCAACCAACCCTCGCCAGCTCGAGGCTCGCTCCTACATCAGGGCAACCAACCCTCGCCGGCTCGAGGCTCGCTCTTACATCAGGGCAACCAACCCTCGCCGGCTCGAGGCTCGCTCTTACATCAGGGCAACCAACCCTCGCTGGCTCGAGGTTCGCTCTTACATCAGGGCAACCCCCTCATGAAGACCCAGCAATTCACCATCCCATTTCTACAAACATAAACACTCCTCCACGGCTAGCTCCCGCACCCCCGCAGGAGTGAGGGGCTTGTGTGGTAGGGTAAAAATGGCTTAGGGCCCATCCAGGGCCCAGTACAGCTCTCACTCAAAAATAGGAAAAGCAACAATCTGGCTCGGCTTCGAGCCGCTACAGGGTCGGCGCCGAACCTCAAGTTCACCCCCACAGAACTGGTCTCCTCGTATCCGACGAGCATCGATGGCCCTCGGCTTCCGATCCACGACAGCCCCCCGGGCCGTCCGCCCAGCCTGGTAAAAAATGAAGATGACCTGGCACAACCTAGGCCACCAGATTCTCCCAGGAGCACAGGAGCCCCATGATCTGCCATGTCAGCTCCAAATACCACCAAGGGCTTTGCCACGTCAGCCCTATACCACTCTTGGTACTGCCATGTCAGCCCTAAACCCCCGGGCCTTCTGCCACGTCAGGCCCATGGGCTTTCGGGTTCAGACCCGGCCCCCAGGCGGATCCAAACCCGGTTAGAATTCTCTATAAATACTAGACCCTCACCCACCTTTTCAGGTAATCAATCTTTGGCCACCAAATTTCCCTAGTTATTGCTACTCTCTCACAGAGACTGACTAGATCGTCGGAGGGTCCGTCGCCGGGATAAACCCCGGTGTTCCAGGACCGTCTGCAGGTACTCGAGGCGAGGCGATCCGAGCCGATCCTCAAGCGCCGAAGCGAGTCTCCCGCTCGTCGTCCCGTACCGCACTCTTCCCTCATTACAAATTGATTCCGAACTTACACCTGGTGCATCCACACTGCGACCAAAAACAAACCGCATCAAGAATATATATATATATATATATATATATATATATATATATATATATATATATATATATATATATATTATAGTATAGTATATTATACATGGCTTGGTAAACATACCTAATATTGTCCAGTTTTAAAATGTTTAAACAAAACACTTGTAAAACTGTATTGAGAAATTCCATACCAAGATAGTCACTAAAAAATTTATTACACCAACCACAAAAGAAATATCAAATATCAAAGATACTCAATATTATAGTCAGCCTTGAAAAATATAAACTTAAAAATATTCCATACGAAGGAACAGAAATGTAGAAATTATTAATAGAAATGCAAAAATAACAAAGTAAAACCTAAACTATATAGTCGTATTTTTTAGCAGGTCAATCAATATTTTCTACTTCAACCTTTTTTTTTGAACTTGAAACTATTGATACGTCAATCAATGATGCATCTTTTGTAGACAGAGTATTTACAGTATACATAACCAGTGTGATCAATCTTGATACGACCTACTACTGACCCTGAGAATTTTTTACCAAAATATCCCCCTTTTTCTAAGTATATACGAAACTGTCCATGTTTGAAAATTTAATAACAAAATATCCCTATCGCTAATGTGGTTAACGAGTCTGGTAATTTTCTTAGCGTTAACCCTGATAGCGTGGGTTGGGGATAACACTTTTTCTTAAGCAGGGTGTTTGCGAAAAAATCACCAGTTTATAGTTCCTGTTAAAACCACACGCGTGATAGATGAACAATAGGGATGTAGGCAAAAGACCCCAAGTAATGTGCTGAAAATTTGAGATACTCACACACGTTAACTCAGTTAACGTGCCACTTTTTACCAAGGCCGTTAACTGAGTTAACGACTGTTGAGATTTCAAATTTTCCAGAAAGTTGAAACTTTCTGAAAGTTTGAGATACTTACACACGTTAACTCAGTTAACGTGCCTCTTTATCCTAGGCGCGTTAACCGGGTTAACGCATGTTGTTTGAGGTTTTATTAATTAAAGCTCGCTATCTCACTCATCTCACTTTTCCTATCTCCGAAAAACTAAATCCAGCAATTTTAACCCAAACCCCCAAACCCTAGTCTTCGATTCCGCCCTCTAAGCTCCCAATCTCTTGAAATTTTCGGTCGAATCTCTTCTTCACTCCCAAAACACTCAGAGTATACAATTTTCTCAAAAAATCGCCTATTTAACCCATAAAGGGTTTCCCCCAAATTGTCGAAATGTGAGGCTCGTGGTGCTTGTCGTCGACTTCTTACTTCCACCTTACAATCGTTTGTAAGTCTTCGTTATTTATGCTATATAATTTTTGTGATTTTGGGTCTAGGGTTTGATTTGTAATGTTGAAAATTAAAAATTAATTGCTGGAAGTTGGACTCTATTCGAAAAGGTGTGATTTGCAATGGTGTGATTTTGGGTCTAGGGTTTGATTTGGATCTAGAAGTTTTACTCTATTCGAAATTAATTGTTGGAAATTAGACATTTTTACATTTTGAGTAATAATGTTTGATATTTCAATGTTGGAAATTAGACATTGTTAAGTTAAATTTTGAGTAATAGGAGTGTAGAAGGAGGGGACTTTGTATAAGTAATTTATAGCGATTTTAAGTTAAATTTGTTAACATATATTATCTAACATGTAGATTCAATTTGATATAGGATATGGCACAGACTGTGACGCCCCGCTTCCTAAAAGAATACGGAATACGAATACGCAACAAAAGCCCAGCGAATAATTTTCATCATCCTTAAGCTGTTCAAGAAATCCTTACAACATTCTCAAGAATCATCAGAGTCGAAAGCAAAAGAATCAACCACATGCACATAATGAGCCAAATTACCAACGAGAATACTTGAAACCAAATACATAAATCTCAAATAGTCATGATCTGAATAAAACACATGTCTTGGGTCACATCGCCCAAATACAAGAATAAATCCAAGTCTCAAAATACATTATTGTTCAAACAAGCTATAAGAAATAATATTAATAAAAAGTAGCACTAATACTTCATGTCTCCGATACCATCTGGAACCTCTCCAAAATCTATAATTCAACGAATGCAGGAAAGAGGAAAAGAGAAAACACAAGTACCCGTCAATTGCAAGTTACGGGCCATTTATAATATAGGATGCAAGCACATGGAAAAACTAACTAACAATATGGTATAAGTGTGATGTCAACATAACAACTAGCATGGTAAAAGTGATCAAGTGTACATGGCATAGATCAAGTGTCAAGAAATCAAGTATCATGTGAACACGCATCAAGTGTCAAGTGTCAGGTAATCATGTATCAAGTCTCATGTATTATGTAGTCAAGTATCAAGCAAGCATGTATCATGTTCAATCGTCATGTTCAAGTAGCATGTTCGAGTATCATGTTCAAGTAGCATATATCAAGTCTTGTAGTGAATTACAATCTAGGTAGCACTTCATATAGCCCACCTTACATGGTTGCTACAGTAAATAGTTTCGCTTTAGATTTTATAGTGGACCATAGAGGGTAGTATACTCGGGGACAAGCCAAGTAATCGAGCTCCAAGCTCCAAGTATCATGTATCATGTAATCACGTGTCAAGTGTGCAAGTGGCAAGTATCGTATCTTGCGTGCAAGTATCAAGTAGTCACGTGTCAAGTATCATGTCTCAAGTAATCACGTAGGATCAGTGGATTCCCTTCCGAGTACACATTTCTGAATTATCCACTATTAGATCTGTCCTTTAAATCCCGGCTTGGTTATTTATTATTAATGTCAAACAAAGCATGTATATGAGCAAAATATATCAAGAATAACATGGCATGATCATGTGACAAGTGAAAGTTGCAAGCTAAATATGTACGAGTGCAAGATATCTCATAAAAGACTAAGATAAACACATCTCAAGTTCAGAACAGTAAGACTATACTGTAGTAAAACAGTGATTCCTAGTGTTACAAACAAGCAAATATGGATCCGTCGAAGGATCTGGAAGATAGACTTCCACACTAATCTAGCGAATAAAAATAAGTCACATACCAATTCACAATAATACCGCTCAAAACTGATTTGAATACAGAAATTAGGTTCAGCCAGAAATCAGGAAAACGAATTCAAGAATAGGAAAACAACATGAAAACACATTAAATAAATCCACGAAAAATCTGGGATATTCCTCTAAATGTCTAGTATCTAAATATAAAGTTTCATAATTTTCCAGTAAACTTAGATCAGTCATCAAAAATAAGAAAACATCAAGAAACTATAGTTTGGCAAATCTAGAATTCCTAATACTGTTGTACGAAAACTATGATATCTCGCAACCAGTGAAATGAAATCCAATTCCGCCAAAGGTATATGAAAATAGATAAAATATACTAACTTTCATATTTCACAAATATTTTTCATACAGTAAAAGAAATCATAGTGAAAATAAGATTCTTTACAGAATAGCGAGCAAAATATAGCAAGTATAGATTTCATAAACGAGCATGAAACAACACATAAAACTCATCAATAAAATTCACCAAAATTCTGGGTAATCCCTAACTAGATAAAGAAACAATGACCAAAGTTTTGGATCAAAATAATATATGTAGCATAGTTCTTTAAAAGGGTTTGTCCTCAAAATTACCGAAAAACAGAATCTGGAAAAGGTCGACACCTCTGTAGTAAAACAGTCATAACTCAGTCATACGAAATCAAAATCAAGCATGGTCAGAGCGGTTTGAAAATAGACGAAATTCTCTAAAACTCATGTTTTATACCGAAATCAAGATACTGACTTTAACATAGTTCAAAACAGCAAACAAAACAGAACAACGACAAAATACATATTTTTCCCTTAAAAACAAAATCAACATAGATGCAAAAAAATTGATCCAAACACATCCAAATATGAAATCGAGTCTACCAAGTGTCTAAACATCATAATTTAGGATATCTAACTTGTCCACACCAAATATATCACATGGGTCTCAACCAAAACACGAATTTTCACAAGAGTCTCACATACATGATCCAAATCAAGAACGGGTAAAACCTAAGTTATTTCATGTCCATATTGTGTCGTGAGTCATCTATGGTCAAATTTTCACAATAGAGGTAAAACCCATCAAGCATATCACAAACAAGAGTCGTCTCTAGACCCAACTACACTATAGGTGGTATTTTTGACTTGTAACAAATAAATGAATTGGAGTACAAGTTACTTGCCTTAATCGAAGATGAATAACGATGCAAATCAAGAGAACGAGCAAAACCTACGAACAAAAATTCACTAATCAACGAATCCAAGCAACTCGAGCGAGAATCTCCTCACGAACGAAACTTCCAAAAGCGAGAGATGATCGAAGTGGCTTGCAGCCACAAGAGAACACCACGAGAGAGTAGAGGGATTATATGGTGCAAGGGGGTTGTTGATGGTGGTGTGGGAGATGATCGGATGGCCAAGGGAAGAAGGGGATCGGGCTTGGTGGCTGTCGGGTTGAGCACAGGCTGAGAAAGGGAGGAGGTCGGCCTGGGGGGGTTTCGGCCTGGGGCTTTTGGTCGGGTGTGCAACCACAAACAAGGAGGGAGAGAGGGAGAGGGAGGCCGGGTTTGTGTGTAGGAGTCTAGGGTTAGGGTTTGTGAGGGAGAGTGTTTATATATAGGGTTTAGGATGTGGGTTTATGGGTATTGGGTTGTGGGTATTAAGAGTTAGTAGTAGTTTACTAATGGGTTTTGGGTTTTGGAATTTTAAATTGGCTTTGGTAAAAATCTTATTAGGGATCAAATAATAGGAGTGAGAAAAAGATAACACCCAACCACCACCACAAGTACTCAAGAAAAATAAAATAAAGATAACGAGACCAAAATGAAAGAAAGAACCAAAACAATGAAGAACGAGACAAAAGAGACAACCAATCAAACACAACGAGCTCAAAATGAAATAAAACGAATATATATTGAAAACAACTCCAATATACGGTTCAGAAAAATACAAGAGAGAAAAATATACCAAAACGAAAAATACACTCAAAAATATACAAAATAAAAAATAGGGGTTACAATCCTACCCACCTAACAAGAAGAATTTCGTCCTCGAAATTCAAAAAGAAGATACATAGGGTAACCCCAAAACAACCAAAAGAACAAAACAAAACTACCCAAACAAATGAGAAAACTTCTGCTGAATCTCCTCCTCCGGCTCCCAAGTCGACTCACCAGGCGAGTGAGGATTCCAAGCCACACGAACCAACTTGATGACCTTGTTCTTAAGCACTTTCTCCCGCCGATCCACAATAGCAACTGGCAGAATCTCACAAGTCAAATCCGGTTGAATGGTCAACTCTGAATAGTTGATCACGTGGCTCTCATCTCGGATATATCTCCTGAGTTGTGAGGCATGGAAAACATCGTGTACTCCTGATAAAGCTGGTGGCAATGCGAGATGATAGGCCACCTTGCCTACTCACTCCAAATTCTCAAACGGTCCAATAAACCTAGGGCTAAGCTTACCCCCACCACCGAACCGAATGACACCGTGCCACGGCGATACCTTTAGAAAAACATGGTTGCCAACACCAAACTCCAAAGCTCTCCGATGGACATCGGCCCATCGCTTCTGCCTGTCCTGAGCTGCCTGCAAGTATTTCCTGATTTGAACCACTGCATCAACTGTCTTGGAGATCAACTCCAGACCCATAGAGTGCCTTTCGCCAATGTCATCCCAGCACACTGGTGATCTGCACTTTCGCCCATAGAGTGCCTCGAACGGAGCAGCTTTAATACTGGCTTGAAAGCTGTTATTGTACGAGAACTCCATGAGATGTAAATAATCCTCCCAAGACCCACCAAACTGAAGTATACAGGGCCTCAACATGTCCTCAAGAATCTGAATAGTCCACTCTGACTGTCCATCAGTCTGAGGATGAAAAGCTGTATTGTACTTTAATTTACTCCCCAAACTGTCCTGAAGACTCTCCCAGAACTGAGATCTGAATCTCGTATCCCTGTCGGATACAACACTGACTGGAACCCGACACGAAAAGATGTGTTCCCTGTCGGATACAATTCTAACAATCTCTTGCATATACCTCTTAGCTAGGCTCTCAGTAGACTGCCCGACACGAAAAGAAATGAAGTGAGCACTCTTCGTCAAACAGTCGATAATCACCCAAACGGCATTATGACCCTTAGAACTCGGCAAAGCAGTCACAAAATTCATAGTGATGTGTTCCCACTTCCACTCTGGAATAGGAAGCGGTTGAAGAAGTCCAGCGGTTCTTTGATGCTCTGCCTTAACCTGCTGGCAGATCAAACACTGAGCAACAAATTGAGCCACAACCCTTTTCATACCCTGCCACCAGAAATGAAGCTTCAAATCCCGATACATCTTAGTATCGCTAGGATGGATAGAATACGAAGACTGATGGGCTTCCTCAAGCAACCTCTGACGAGCATCACCTTCCGGAACACATAATCTAGACCCAAAATGAAGAGATCCATCCGAATGAATAACCATGTCCATCCTGGACCCAGACTCAACCTCAGCTCGAAATCTCTACAACTGTGCATCACTAGCCTACGCCTCTTTAATCTGATCAACAAGAGACGACTGCAGCTGAAGCACCAAACAACTCCGATCAGAACTTGGCAACAAAACTTCCAACTCCAACCTCCTCATATGCTCAATCAGATCCCTCTGCTGAGTCAAGAACATAACTGCCGGTCTCCTGCTCAAAGCATCTGGCACCAAGTTTACTTTACCAGGATGGTATTGCAAACTTATGTCATAATCGGCCATAAGCTCCAACCAACGCCTTTGCCTCATGTTTAACTCCTGGGTGAAAACGTACTTGAGACTTTTGTGGTTTGTAAAGATCTCCACTCGGTCTCCAAGTAAATAATGTCTCCACAACTTCAAAGCAAAAATCACTGCTGCTAACTCCAAGTCATGAGTCGGATAGTTCTTCTCATGTGGCCTCAACTGCCTCGATGCATATGCAACGACTCGGCCCTTCTGCATCAAAATTGCTCCAAGACCCTTACCCGAAGCATTACAGTGAATTACTAATCCGCCTGAACCATCGGGAATAGTCAACACAGGCACTGACATCAATCTGTTCTTCAACTCAACAAAAGCTCCATCACACTCATCAGACCAACAGAACTTCTGATCCTTCCCATTCAACTTAGTCAACGGTCCTGCGATCTTCGAAAAATTCTGGACGAACTTTCGATAATAGCCAGCCAAACCAAGAAAACTCTTGACTTCTGAAACTGACTTGGGAATAGGCCAATCTTTCACTGCCTCAACCTTAGCAGGATCCACAGAAATACCATCCCCTGTAATAATGTGCCCCAAGAAAGAAATCCTGTCGAGCCAAAACTCGCACTTGCTAAGTTTCCCATAGAGCTGATTCTTCCTCAAAGTCTGCAGAACCACTCTAAGATGCTCAGCATGATCTTCCCGATTCCGAGAATACACCAAAATATCATCAATAAAGACCACCACAAATCTATCTAAGAACTGCAAGAAAACCTGGTTCATAAGACTCATGAATACAGCCGACGCATTTGTAACTTCGAACGACATCATAAGATACTCATAGTGTCTGTATCTAGTCCTGAAAGCAGTCTTCTATATATCTACAGCCTTCACCTTGACTTGGTGATATCCGGAACGAAGATCCAACTTCGAGAAAACAGTAGCCCCACTCAGCTGATCAAAAAAATTATCTATCCTGGGCAACGGATACCTATTCTTCACAGTAACTCTGTTCAGTTCTCGATAATCCATGCACAGTCGACAACTACCATCCTTCTTGTCGACAAAAAGGACCGGAGCACCCCAAGGTGAAATACTAGGTCTGATGAAACCCAAATCAAGCAACTGCTGAATCTGCACCTTAAGCTCTGCTAGCTCAACCGGTGCCATCCTGTAGGGACTCTTCGATATCGGTGCTGTTCTAGGCTGAACATCAATACCGAATTCTGCTTCCTTATCAGGGGGTAAGGCAGGCAACTCATCTGGAAAAACATCTAAGAAATCTCGAACTACTAGAGGTGCAGCCTCACAGCCTGAATGCAACTCCATCGCACAAACCTCCTGATCAACTGCAGCTCAGCCAAGGGAAGACTCCCCGGCATGGAACTCAAACTCTGTGCGATCTAAAATTACACAACTTTCTTGGCACAGCAATCAATAATGGCATGGGTTTTACCTAACCAATCCATATCTAGAATAATGTCAAACCCCGAATTCCTAATTACAATCATATTGGCTTTGAACTCCGCGCTACCAATAATTACGGGACATTGCCTGCACTCCCAGGAACAAATGACAACTCCACCTGTCACAATGTTCCAAGCCTTTGACATGTTGCTGCACTCTAAATGATGGTGAGCGACAAAGCGAGAGAAGACAAACGAATGGGTTGCCTCAGAATCAAACAAAACATGAGCAGGGAAAGAGCACACAAGGACAACACCTAAGACAGAAAGCAAAAGAGACAAAGAAAAGAATGAATAACACCAAAATCAAGGAATATGGGTACGAGAAGAATGAATTCATACCTAAGAAGAGATCAATCAAAGAGGACGACAGAAAAAGACAAAAGAATCAAGGAATCAAAGAATGGAATAAGACTATATCCAGATCAATGTTGGTAATAATTGATTCATTTATGCATGCGTAGTTGGTGAAATATTGCGCAGATTCCGGTTCGAGCCAAGCTTGTCTAATATATTAGTTGCCTAATATATTAGCCAAACTTGGTGCTTTGATACCACTAAAAACCCTGTTACGCCCCGTTTCCCAAAAGAATACGGAATACGGATACGCAACAAAAGCCCAGCAAATGATTTTCATCATCCTTAAGTTGTTCAAGAAATCCTTATAACATTCTCAAGAATCATCAGAGTCGGAAGCAAAAGAATCAACCACATGTACAAAATGAGCCAAATTACCAATGAGAATACTTGAAACCAAATACTTAAATCTCAAATAGTCATGATCTGAATAAAACATATGTGTTGGGTCACATCGCCCAAATACAAGAACAAATCCAAGTCTCAAAATACATTATTGTTCAAGCAAGCTATAAGAAATAATATTAATAAAAAGCAGCATTTATACTTCATGTCTCCGATACCATCTGGAACCTGTTCTCCAAAATCTGTAATTCAACGAATGCAGGAAAGAGGAAAAGAGAAAACACAAGTACCCGTCAACTGCAAGTTACAAGTGTAACATCTGTTTTTTTTATTCCTTAATTATTTGATTTAAATTATTTTTAAATATATTTCTGAGTATATTTACCCCTATTAATTGATTTTATTAGTATTAGAATGATTAAATTGATATTTTGGGGTAAACGGAAAAAAAATTAAAAATATAGGAGTTTTGATATGAGTTTTCTCGGAGACAACGAATCCGATTTGACCCAAAATTTTTCTGGGTCATTTGTTCATTATAGGGGGTTTAAATTTTCGAGTTGTTAAATTATAGTTTGAAGTTGAAAATATTTTTCAAAAATATTGCAATATTTGTATATATACATATTTATATGTATTGCTATTGTTCATAACTATTGATTTTAATTACAACTATGCATAAAAATGCATTTCTAACTTTATTTTATGTATGGGATGAATTTAAGTATATTATGGTGTGATTTTTATAAGAAAAACCATAGAAAAGTACACTCGAAGGGTATATGTATAATGCTATGGTCATATAGGGACTTATAAGCAGTTTTACCACTTTATTTACCTCTCCATACCCTTCTCCCCCCTCCCACTTCAGTTTCGGCGAGAAAAAGGAAACCCACCACCGGCCAAGACTTAGGGCTCAAAATCCTAGCCATTTTCCATTTGTTTCTTCACAAAAATTTGAGGGTTTTAGCTAATTTGGAGGTGCTCTACTCATTTCCGGAGTCCATTTGCAAAGATAAGGCTTGGAAGGTAAGAAATTATGAAGTTTATTTTATGGGAATTTATGGTTTTGAGTTTTAGTGCTAGAAAATGATACAGTAGGGTAATTAGGTGATGCCGATAATTATAGAGAAGAAAGATTGTTAAGAAATTGATTGGTTGGTAAATTATAAATTAGTTAGTGTGTTGGCTTTAGAATTAATGGAAAATACGTAGGAAAATTAGTCATTATGAGTATTAGAAAGCATTGTAAATCAAGGGGAACAATTTAGAATGTATTCTAATGCTATTCTTTAGAGTTAGGAACCCGTCCGAAACTCAAAAAATACGGGTATAACTTGTATGCACGCCGCGTGTTCGGTGAAATGCCCGAGCGAGATTTAGGAGAGATTTTGTTAGATTCGGAGGTGTCATTGAGTATTACTATTATTTAAACCTAATTGGAGAAATTGGAAGAATTGAATGAAAGCAAGTAGATATTTGGGGATTTCCCTTAAAGGGTTCCTCCGATCAATGAGTAAGTTTTTGTATTGGGACCCGACTTTGAAATCTATCGATGTAGCTCACCTACTTATGTCATTTGTGACGTGTAGGTGAAGACAGATTCAAATTGGGAGGTCCGTAGGTCGAGTTTTGAGTTTTATGCTAATCGGTCCTATAATTTTCTATTTAGGTGGAAAAAGTTGAATTTCGATTGGCTACCGAGCGGACATGGGACATCGTTTGCTCGATCCGTCAGGTGAGTATGTTGTATCTATAAATATTTTCTATTGTGGCCAAATTTTGTGGCTTTCTGATATATTTTGTAGAAGTTATGCCCAAAATTGATTTTCAATGAAAATACAGATTTTTAAGGGCCGAAAATGGGTTTTTGTGATATTCGATGAAATTAACTATTTTGGGTATATAAAACCTATATTATGGGTTAGTGTGACGTGTTAAAGTATAAAAATTAAATATATTAAATGGTTTATGCATATTTTTACCTCATGCATAGTTCGTGCATGTTTTTAGGTATATAGGCCGATATAGGTAATTTGGTATATGTGGAGCCTTGTGTATGGGCTAGCATGCTATGGATGGATGTTATAAGATGTAATTAGATGAAATTAGTGATTGTGATCATGTTTTGCAAACCCGTGTATTTATAGTGCATGTTTTGTGCATGTTTTGGGATATATAGGCCCTTATAGGTGATTTTACTTACATGGAACATGGTGTATGAGCTAGTATGCTATAATTGGATATTATGAGATTTAATTTGAGGAAATAAGTGATTTTGGCCCCTTTTTCTTGGAAACCCGCATGTGTGGTGTATGTTTGTGATATATATATCATGACATTGACTCGTGATGTGATAATTGATGAAATTAGTAAGTGGGTATATGTTTACATTATAATTATGTTTGAAGTGTATAAATGAGCAATAGTATGATATTATAGTGTGATGAATTACACATTTTGATACTCTTACGATATGGAATAACATAATGTAGTTCTTTTATTTATGTTATAACTTGGCGTATGCCTATATATGATACAATAAGGTAATGAATAATATGGTATTCTTAATGTGGGATGTTATGGCAAAATAAATATCTTGGCGCATTAATATTATTGAATAATATGATATGATAGTTTTAATTGTGGAATGACAGGTTGTATGCATAATGTGGTATAATGATACGATGATTAATATCGTGAGCATTGGATATGCATCAAATGGTAAGATAAAAGATAAGATGGTACGTGCTAATAAAATGTGTTACTAATTCACGTGGTTGAAGTCAAAGACATGACTCGTTGTAAATCAAAAGTGAGATGCTTGTGTGATAAAGTAAGATGGAAATATGAAATGATTAATGCTAATAACCGATGGTTTTGTTGACCAGTACCTACAGCAATCCTGGGGATTTGGGCTATACCTCCTAATACCCAAGGACCGGCTTGGAGTGCGGAGTTTTTCCCTCCTGGCTTCGGCTAGGAGGAAGTACCCAGTTTATCTGAGGTGCGGAGTTTTACCGCCCAAGCTATCGGCTTGAGGCCCAGTTTTCCCTCGATGACAGCTGTCGTGAGGAAGTACCCAGTTTACCTAAGGTGCGGAGTTTTTCCCTCCTGGCTTCGGCTGGGAGGAAGTACCCAGTTTACCTGGGGTGCGGAGTTTTTTCCTCCTGGCTTCGGCTGGGAGGAAGTACCCAGTTTATCTGGGGTGCGGAGTTCCCTCGCTGGCATAGGCTAGGAGGAAGACGTAGTCTCGGACGAGTAAGACTCTGTGTGAGCATCGGTCCGCGTGTTTTACTGGACTATCGGCTTTCAGTATATTGGGATACTGTGGCTCACTGGTCGACAAACTAATAAATAAATAAGTGTAAATAAGAATGTGTAAGTAAAGAAAGTGAATTGTGAATATGAAAGAAAGTGGTTGTGAATGAAATGAATATGAAGAAATACGAGTTATGAGTTTGTGTATGAAAAGAAATGATAAATGCAACATGTAGTTAATTTAAAATGAAAAGTAAAAGAGACGTGTGTTAATATGAATAGTATAAAGTAATTATGTAATGAGAATGATTATTAAAGTGAAATACAGGATGATTTGAGTTGATACACCTTGGAATTGTGTTGAGGAACTACTCGCCCGCTATTTCTGTAGAAATGGTGGGAACTACCTGCCTTGGCATAATTCGCAGGGTGAGTGGCATGATATCGGTATTGAATAATGGAAATGAAGAATAAAGTAATTGAAGTAAATTAATAACCATGCTATCGGCTTGAGATGTAATGTGATATTACCCAGACTATGTGTTTGGGGTGCGGTGATTATTACCCAAGCTATCGACTTTGGGGTGTGATATATTATTGCCCAAACTATGTTTGGGATATGGAGTATAAATTGATGAGAATGAAAGTGAAATTAATGGTAACTTGAGATATAAGTAAAAATGAAAGTAAGTTTAATTCTCAATAAGATTGAGTAGTAACTAAGGGATATAATGAGATGAGAATGAGCTATAAAACATGCTTTTGATGCAATGAGAATAAGCAAGCATTCTAATTAGTGATGTGTTAATGATGTGATGAAAGGTGAGTAAATTGCAATGGGTAATGAGATGTTATATTTGTGTCATAAGACATGAATGAATGTGGTATTATGAGAATATATGCATATGTTTATGATGTGATACTTGTTATAATACAATAAAATAAATACCTGTATTATGAGTTTGGTTATGAGAATGGTTATTAAAGAAAGTTTGTTGTGTTATAAGTTTGTGTACCTGGGAAGTGTGTCGGGGAACTACTCGCCTTGGCACAACCTCCAGGATGAATGGGTGAGGTGATAATATGAGACAAATGAAGTGCATGGCTAAATAGAGATGAAGAAATGATGTAGTAACATCATGTGGTTTTATTCTTATAAATAACAAAATGCTGTTATGATGATAATTGTGAAAAGATGACAATTCGTGTTAGGGAATTCAAATTGAAAAGTAATGGATTGTATGTGAATTCGTATTATACGAATGTAAAATGAGGATATATACGAGGTTGATGTGAAGCATATAGTGAAATGTGCGAAGTATGGGTAATTACATAATTGGATGCAGATTGGAAGAGTATTTTGATATAAAATCGTATTGGTGATATTTTTATATTCAGATTTCAGGTTGCATCATCTTAACTTGATGTTTGTAAGTTTAAAGTATTTTCTTCATACCATTTCAATTTACTTATTAGATTAATGGTTATACTCACACCAGAAATGGCTAACCCCTATTGTTTTCTGGGGGTTAGGGGGGTCCCTCCTTGAGGGTGGACAACCCTAACTCTCCTGCAGGTTTGCTAGCAGCCCGGTGAGGTAGTTATAGAGTTAGAAATTATATTCTATTGAGATGATAGATTCTTTATGTAATTAGTATATAAAGAAATATGGACTGTTCATGTATTATTTTGTAATAATGTGAACATATATAGATATAGTGTTGTGATGAGGTAAGAAAACCCGTACCCACTTCGTTATGGAGTATTGGGTTCTGTGTTTGATCTGTGTTTGATTTTGGAAAGTTTTCTTTAGCTTTTCTCTTACTTATATAAGTTTTAAAAGAAAATTTATGGTTTTTAATTGATAATTGATATTATGTTACGAGTTTGGCCCCCAGAGCATGATATTTATATTGCCTACGTGATTCTGCTCATTTTGGCCTGGGGAGCCCATGATTATATTGCCTGTGTTGTGAGCTACGGAATTTAGAGCAGAATTCCGTAAGCCTTTTGTGTTTCGGGGCAGAAATTTCAGGGGAGATGCTGCCAAAATTTTATTTGAAATATATCTATCTTAGTTTATGTTTAAAGTAATAGAGAAATTGAAAGAATTGTATTTAGAGGTTTAGTTTTCAAAAAAAAAATGGGGTGTTACAACAGGCCACTTATAATGTAGGATACAAGCACATGGGAAAACTAACTAACAACATGGTAAAGTGTGATGTCAACATAATAACTAGCATGGTAAAGTGATCAAGTGTGGCATAGATCAAGTGTCAAGAAATCGAGTATCATGTGAACATGCATCAAGTGTCAAGTGTCAGATAATCATGTATCAAGTCTCATGTATCTTGTAGTCAAGTATCAAGCAAGCATGTATCATGTTCAAGCATCATGTTCAAGTAGCATGTTCGAGGTCCATGTTCAAGTAGCATGTATCAAGTCTTGTAGTGAATTACAATCTAGGTAGCACTTCATGCAGCCCACCTTACATGGTTGCTACAGCAAACAGTTTCGCTTTAGATTTCATAGTGGACTATAGAGAGCAGTATACACGGGGACAAGTCAAGTAATCGAGCTCCAAGCTCTAAGTATCATGTATCATGTAATCACGTGTCAAGTGTGCAAGTGGCAAGTATCGTGTCTTGCGTGCAAGTATCAAGTAGTCACGTGTCAAGTATCATGTCTCAAGTAATCACGTAGGATCAGTGGATCCCCTCCCGAGTACACATTTCTGAATTATCCGCTATTAGTCTGTCCTTTAAATCCAAGCTTGGTTATTTATTATTAATGTCAAACAAAGCATGTATATGAGAAAAATATATCAAGAATAACATGGCATGATCATGTGACAAGTGCAAGTTGCAAGCTAAACATGTACGAGTGCAAGATATCTCATAAAAGACTAAGATAAACACATCTCAAGTTCAGGACAGCAAGACCATACTGCAGTAAAACAGTAATTTCTAGTGTTAAAAACAAGCAAATATGGATCTGTCGAAGGATCTGGAAGATAGACTTCCACACGAATCCAGCGAATAAAAATAAGTCACATACTAGTTCACAAAAATACAGCTCAAAACTGATTTGAATACAGAAATTAGGTTCAGCCAGAAATCAGGAAAACGAATTCAAGAACAGGAAAACAGTATGAAAACATATTAAATAAATCCACGAAAAATCTGGGGTATTATCCTATATGTCCAGTATCTAAATATAAAGTTTCATAGTTTTCCAGTAAACTTAGATCAGTCATCAAAAATAAGAAAACATAAAGAAACCATAGTTTGCCAAATCTAGAATTCCTAACACTGCTATACGAAAACTATGATATCTCGCAACCAGTGAAACGAAATCAAATTCCGCCAAAGGGATATGAAAATAGATAAAATATACTAACTTTCATATTTCACAAACATTTTTCATACAGTAAAAGGAATCATAGTGAAAATAAGATTCTTTACAGAACAGCGAGCAAAATACAGGAAGTATAGATTTCATAAACGAGCATGAAACAACACATAAAACTCATTAATAAAATTCACCAAAATTCTGGGTAATTCCTAACTAGATATAGAAACACTGACCAAAGTTTTGGATCAAAATAATATATGTAGCATAGTTCTTTAAAATGGTTTGTCCTCAAAATTACCGAAAAACAGAATCTGGAAAAGGTCGACACCACTGTAGTAAAACAGTCATTACTCAGTCATACAAAATCAAAATCAAGCAAGGTCAGAGCGATTTGAAAATAGATGAAATTATCTAAAACCCATGTTTTATACCGAAATCAAGATACTGACTTTAACATAGTTCAAAACAGCAAACAAAACAGAACAACGACAAAATACATATTTTTCCCTTAAAAACAAAATCAACATAGATACAAAAAAATTGATCCAAACACATCCAAACATGAAATCGAGTCTACCAAGTGTCTAAACATCATAATTTAGGATATCTAACTTGTCCACACCAAATATATCACATGGGTCTCAACCAAAACACGAATTTTCACAAGAGTCTCACATACATGATCCAAATCAAAAACGGGTAAAACCTAAGTTATTTCATGTCCATATTGTGTCGTGAGTCATCTATGGTCAAATTTTCACAATAGAGGTAAAACCCATCAAGCATATCACAAACAAGAGTCGTCTCTAGATCCAACTACACTATAGGTGGTATTTTTGACTTGTAACAAATAAATGAATTGGAGTACAAGTTACTTGCCTTAATCGAAGATGAATAACGATGCAAATCAAGAGAACGAGCAAAACCTACGAACGAAAATCCACTAATCAATGAATCCAAGCAACTCGAGCAAGAATCTCCTCACGAACGAAACTTCCAAAAGCGAGAGATGATCGAAGTGGCTTGCGGCCACAAGAGAACACCACGAGAGAGTAGAGGGATTATATGGTGCAAGGGGGTTGTTGATGGTGGTGTGGGAGATGATCGGATGGCCAAGGGAAGAAGGGGATCGGGCTTGGTGGCTGTCGGGTTGAGCACAGGCTGAGAAAGGGAGGAGGTCGGCCTGGGGGGGTTTCGGCCTGGGGCTTTTGGTCGGGTGTGCAACCACAAACAAGGAGGGAAAGAGGGAGAGGGAGGTCGGGTTTGTGTGTAGGAGTCTAGGGTTAGGGTTTGTGAGGGAGAGTGTTTATATATAGGGTTTAGGATGTGGGTTTATGGGTATTGGGTTGTGGGTATTAAGAGTTAGTAGTAGTTTACTAATGGGTTTTGGGTTTTGAAATTTTAAATTGGCTTTGGTAAAAATCTTATTAGGGATCAAATAATAGGAGTGAGAAAAAGATAACACCCAACCACCACCACAAGTACTCAAGAAAAATAAAATAAAGATAACGAGACCAAAATGAAAGAAAGAACCAAAACAATGAAGAACGAGACAAAAGAGACAACCAATCAAACACAACGAGCTCAAAATGAAATAAAACGAATATATATTGAAAATAACTCCAATATACGGTTCAGAAAAATACACCAAAACGAAAAATACACTCAAAAATATACAAAATAAAAAACAGGGATTACACGGAGAATGGATAATCCCGAAGAAAGGAATAGTAGTAGACCTCCAACTACCTGGGAAGGTCTACGAACATGTCACGGACAACCTCCCAAAAGAATGCACCTTGGTGGACAGAGACGAACCAATGTAAGATGATTTGACATTAATTTCGTACGTTTAATTTTAACATCAAGAAAATTATAAATATATATGTTGAATTTCAACTTTTTTTGGTATAGGTTGAGGCCGGTACTTCTTCTTCTTCGGCAACTCAAATGGGCCCGCCTCTTCCTCCTCCAAATCAACCTGGCCCTTCCTCTCCATCTAGTCAGCCGGGACCATCTTCTTCCTCATATGTTCCTCCGGTGGTTCCCGGTCCAATCGACCCAAAGCTTCAGGCTCTACAAAGCCGGCATCGATCTAAAGCCGTTTGGGAAGGAAACTCTTCGGAGTGTAATTTTTGGGGGCACGACACGTTAGCGATGCATCCCCTTATACTTGAGATATTACAGTAATGTGGCCTATACGGTATAGGGTTGATGAGCTCCATTAAGGCGGACCGACCCTTATTAACAGCTCTTCTCGAGAGATGGCACCCCGGGACGCATAGTTTTCACTTGCCGTTCGGTGAGACGACAGTGACACTACAAGATGTTGCTGTAATAACAGGTCTGCCAATAGATGGAGAGGCCGTAACTGGCACAATGGACTTTGAGACAGGGTTCATTATCCACGAGTATCTCAGTGTAAAGGTGGATCGATCAGCCCTTGTAGGAAAATCGTTGAGGCTGAAATGGTTGAAGGAAAAATTCTCCCGTACGTTGAGTAATGCCTCCACGGAGTTGCAGGTACATTATTACTGTCGGGCGTACATAATGACACTGTTTCGGAGGTGTAATGTTCCCAAACTCCTCCGAAGATTCCATTCCGTTAATGTACCTACCACTAATAGCCGATCTTGGTGCATTGGGGGGTATAGTTGGGGGAGTGCTGCGTTGGCCACCTTGTATCGCGCATTGTGCAATTGCTCTCTTGGTGCCAAGTAAATGAATGGACCAATGTTGATGCTCCAGGTGTGGAGTTGGAAACGACTACACATCGGCTGTCCCGTTGTGGCAAAGCAGTCACCAAAGTGGTTGAACCTTCCTGGGGACATGAACATGAGGCCAACTCAAGGTGTGTATTGGACGGGTTCGTTGACGTGGAAGACGAGCCCAAATAGGTGCCTATCGTATTACCGAGACGAGCTTGACCACTTGTAAGATGATTGTGTTAAGTGGCAACCGTATACTGAGGAACGTATAGCGAGATTACCTCCAGTTTGTACGTCGGCTCCTCAACTGTGGTTAACAAAAGCACCGCTTATTCACTTTGGTACAGTTGGGGCTTATTTTCCAGATAGATTACTTCGTCAATTTGGGTTGCGTCAGAATATACCGGTCCATCAACCGTACAGTACTGATCTACACAGTGTCATCGATATGGGTTGACAAGCAGCTCACGATTGGGCAGCTTCATTACACGTACACGTGGATATTTGGAATCATCATCTCGATCATGTAATTGCGAATATTCCACCATTCGAAGCGTCGACCCATTTCGCTTACATGACGTGGTGTAGGAGAATGACCCACCTCTACATTTTCCCAACAAGTCAATTCCCAGCCGGGGTCGAAGTACCGACACGTAGACATGTCGCCGATCCAGCAGACACGTAATCTGTTAATTTGACAATGTTTCAACCGAAGGCACCATTGCTTCGGAGTGTTGTAAGTTGCTTGTTCATATTTACATTGAATTTATTACTACGTTTAATTATTCAATTTATTATCACGTTCATTTCATTTTTGTGTAGATGGCCCAAACATGGATTCAAGCAAAAGAATGCGTGAAAGTATTGAAAAGTAACGTAGCCGAACTGTTAAAGGTATTCCCACGTAAAATTCTTGAGTCATGTCGAGTACAAGCAGATCTCGTCGGCAAAGGCACCCGAATTGATGCGATCTTGTCTGGTCCTATGCATCAAACAGGTCGGCGGAAGACAATGGCTACAAAATCTCGACCACGTCCAATTATATATGAAGAAAGACAGCGAAGAAGAAGGGACCTGTCTCCACCGATTGATGATATCCAAGAAGAGGAGGAAGAAGAAATAGACGAAGATAATATTTCCCTCTCCGGCTTAACTCAAGCTATCCCAAAGCATCCTAAACGAGCAAGGAAACGTCCAAATCTTTTTACCCCCTCGTTCGTAAATTTCTGTTTATGTTTAAGATTTGTGTAATTTGGTAAAATGTTAATGTTTTGGCTGAATTTGTGTATGGTTGGAAGTTTTGTATGTTGGGTAAATTTCAGTATTTGTATGGTTGTAACTCAGGAATTTCAGTATGGTTGGAACTCAGGAACTCAGAAATTTGAGTATGGTTGGAATTTTTGTGTATGGCTGAACTCAGGGACTCGTATTTGAGTTTTGAGGGCATTTGTGTGTGTTTGAGCTGTATGTGTTTCAGCTCAAGTTCTGGAGATTATGAGATTTTGTATGTGTTTTGTATGTGTTTGGAGATTCTGGAGATTCTGGAGATTATGAGATTTTGTATGTGTTTGGAGCTCATGTGTTTGGAGATTTTGTATGTGTTCGAAACGATCATACGGATCGGCAATTCACGAGCGGAGCTTGAACCAGGGTTAGCATGTGGTTGGGCATTAATATTTTTAGTTTGTTGAATATATAGCTCTAGTGCAAACCAACTAAAATTCAGATCAAGTGTTCTACCAATCATGGACTTCAAAGAGTTGTCGGTTCCTACGGGCACAGTCATAAAATATTGGCCATCACATTTTTCCGCTGCATAACGGCTAAAATTTTAATCTTCCATCATTCTCTATCTCAGTTAGTGACCTCATAAACCTTCTCTACAAGTTCTTCCACTGTGATTGTACAAGGTACCCAAATTATTTCGAGATCAACGGCACTATAAGAACAACCTATTTTTGGGTCACGAATAATCTCACCACCAAAATAAAGCCAAATAGGAAGATCATAATTCATACCTATACATATTTTTTTAAAAAATCAATATCTACTATACGAAATGTATTCGATAAAATGATATAAAAATCATACATTCAAATGGAAGATCAAAGAAGATGAGGAATTTCGAGCATGAAGAAGATGGGGTAGTGAATGGGTTGATAAAAAATCCGCTATGTAAATCCCCAAACTAACAATACCCCAAATATGGATTTAGGAGTTTCAAAGAGGAGGATATATGAGTGTCAGAGAAGAAGAAGATGAATGTGAGAGAAGAAGAAGAATATCCCTTTAAGATTGTGTAGAGTAATTTTGGACTAAGATCTACAATTGGGATGTTAGGGTTTTGGAGTTGGGTTCCGAAATTGGGGGAGAAAGAGAAGAGAGAGAGACACTAAAAGTATAATGATGTTACCTATCAGCGTGTCTTATTTATAACTCACTCAAACGACACACGCTAACCCGGTTAGCGTGCCTGGTATAAATAGATGCGCTAACGGGGTTAGCGTCCCTATACTAGGTTATTTTCAGTTGTCCCAACTACAAACGTTAACCCCGTTAACACGAGTGGTTTAAATACTACCGCTAACGGGGTTAATGAGTCTATATTGGATAAGTTTTTCTGCAAATTCTTACTCAAGGAAAAAAGTGTTATTCCCTAACCCACGCTAATGGGGTCAACGCTAGGGAAACTACTAGACTCATTAACCCCGTTAGCGATAGGGATATTTTGGTATTAAATTTTCAAACAGGGACAGTTTCGTACATACTTACAAAAAGTGGGATAATTTGGTAAAAAATTCTGACCCTGATACACAATTCAGAGTTCTTACAAAAACCGTGACACCACCATACATAGATTGTTTGAGTAAAGTAGAAATATGGTGCATTAATTATGACACCCTACATATATTGTATTGTAAACTAATCAAACACAAGTTTTTAGGACCCATATCTAAATTGTCATTTCACATATGAAATATATTAAGTTCACACCTGATGTGGGTAAAAATAGAACTAAATCGGGTCTGTTCAAATCGGGCACAAATCTTAAAACTCTCAGGGATAAACTGGTAAATTTCACTAGAAACGGCTCGTAAACGGGAGTTGGGCCTCTTTCGAGCCCAACAATCCAAAACAGGCTTGTCAAACTGGGTTGTCATAATAGCCCAATATGAAAGAGTTCATGATTATCTAAAAATATGTTTAAACTCATAATTATTCATAGGAGTCTGTTCAAAAATCATATATCTTTACAACAAAATAATCCTAACTCTATCTCCACAACCACTTCTATCTCTTCATGAAGAGGGAAGTCAACTAACCCTATATCTTTGCCAAGAGAAGGGTAACTCACCCTATCTCTTTATGAATAAGAGAATAACTAACTCTATCTATCATAACATTGGAAAGTAGAAATAGGTCAATATCTTGAAGCTGGTCTCCAAAGTGACTATAAATAACCTATGGTCTCCACAAGAACCAGGTAATCAGTATTTTGCCACTGAAAACCTCTCATATCTTTTTGAGTTCCGACTTTAGCGTCGAAAGGTTTGTCGCCGAGGTCAACCCACCCCACTGTTTCAGACTTTTGCAGGTTAATTGGAGCAATCGGCACCATCCAGATCAGTACCAACGGTTCAAACGAGTCAGATTCATGAGTCCATATCAGTTGAAAATATTCAATATCGACGAAAACTAAAAGGTCAGTTTTTTTATTGTTTCTAAAAGAATTCACAACACATGGTTGCTCCCATTCAAAAAAATAGCAGCAACAACACCAACTCAACCATGAACAAATAAAAGACCCATGAAATCAGTGACCAAGTATGATACAAGCAATTTAATTTGACATTCAGTCAAATGAAACGAGCAAAAAAGGGTATTCTTTTCAAGTAGCAGGTTGCTCATGCATAACATTGTATTTTAGTTACATAATCTCATCACCTACAGCAAAAACCGATGCTGGCGAGTGGCTCTGTTGTGAAGAAACTTGGGTTATGAATTGCTTAGAGTTGGAAGAGTTCGTAGAGGTCATGCATTATTTCGAGCTTCTATTATTCCTTCTCAACATAGACGTAGAACTGCTTGATTCTAGGATAAGCTTGCCATAAAGGGCTTGTTCTTCGGGTGATCTCAAGGCCTGATGGGGGCGAGCAGAGAAGACAACAACCTGGACATTTAATTGGAGAAGCTGAAAGATACCATAGATCTGAAAATAAGGAGAATTTAGAAGTATGAAGACTGCAGGATGTTGAAATAATAACATCACTGACTGGAAGAGACTATCCTACTAGATGCAGAATTAGGAAACAAAACAATTATTAAAAAATAATTTGATTTCATCTCCAATGATAAATGATTTTGGAAACTAAATTTAACGACTTTTTCTTGGTACTTCTAACAAATCTTGTTGGAAATGTTAATTTTTTTTTTGCATTGGATAATGCTTGTTGTAGCATCCCGATTCGAAAGCAATGCAGATATGCTCAATCATATAGTGTTTTCAGATTATCAATATTTTTTGGTTGTTTCTTAAAATTGTTTACCTAGTTTTTTTGGCATTAAATTGTTAGCTTGATGATGCCAATTTCAAATCAGAGAATCAATTGCAATATTGAAAAATATTTGAGTGTTTACTTTGATTGAGTTTGAAATGAGATTAAAAGAAGTTTCCATATTAAAGACAACTTCCAACTAAAATAAGTATTATTTAGCAGAAATGGGAGTTTATGCACGCAGATAATGTTTAGATTCATTTACATACCAAGTAAAAGTTCCAAGGTACACTTTCTACAAATGCTTTCGTAGCACAACCACTGCCAAGAGGCCTATGGTACTATTCCTGTCCCAAGTTCTATGCAAATGGGGGGACAAAATTCATCAATAACTAAAATCCATAATCATAGTGAAAATATTAAAACCCACAAGTACATACATATTAAGACATACAAAAGTGATTCATTGGTGAGCTTTACTACCAGTCTACAGCCTAGAACTGTTAGGAACATATATATTACCAGAATGTCCCTTCTTATAGTACCAAACGATTGCATGTTGTTCATAGATACCCAAGAATCACATTTGCATATAGGATTGTAAAATACTATCACTTGAAGCTTTTCGAATACAAAAAAAGAGTTCACAATTAAGATTTACGCTCAACTTCGAATCCATTTAGGTGCTTTCTTAAAAAAGGGAAACTGATTGAACAAAAAACTCCTATCAACAGATAATAATAGCTGTTGCATTACAGATTCCTGCATGTAGATAAGCAATTAATAATAAATTATTGATGAAAAAAATTCCTAAAATTTTTGTGTACAAGATAGCATTTGATTTGCAAATAAGTAATGTAATGGTAACAATCCATAATAACTTGAATATCAGACATACAATTCAATCTCTAAAACAGCATTGAAGTACATGAGTAATAGAGAGTGACCTAAGATCAGAAATGCAAGGTCTCGAATAATAAAGCATTTTACATAATACAAAGATAAATTATATGATTTCCAAGCATGGAAGGAGCAAGCAGTGGACAAACATCTGTTGTGCGCTAGAGAAAAAACTTATGTGAAGATACTTAATGCACTTGGTAGGAGCCAACTTAATTTCTCCTTTGTAGCACCAAAATGTCGGTGGCTCGTGTTGAAATACTTTTGCAGAACAATCACTGCAGAAATGACGAGGCTTCTCCAGTATATGCAGTTCAGAGTAGACAGGATCATAATCATCACTTCCATTGCTGATAATACATTCAAACAAGAAATATAAACAAAATGACAGTATTGAAATTTCATATTTCGTACTTTTATCGGCTTCTACCCAGGGTCATCATTAAGTATTAGATGAATGTAGTACTCCAATGCTGTGGATAAAACAACCATAATTCAGTTTCTGGAGTGATCACATTAGAATCACAAGTTTGTGATTCCTGTTTTGGAGGAAGCTTCCTGCCTTCACTCTCAAACTCTTGCCGGAGCTGCTCCTCTTCTCCTGCCTGATAAGAAAGGCAATGGTTTAAGAACTACTGGACAAATAGAAACCTTGCATATGAGTTCAGATTTTATAATTTTATCGGAAACATGACAGAGAAATATGAGAGGAAGAGGGATAACTATTTGCTATACGCACCACTTCTACTGCATATTTAGCTGCCCTAAACTGTCTAGAACGCTGCTGAATCATTTTAGCTCTTGGTGCAACACCATCTAAAATCATTATGAGCAAAACAAATGATATGGCTGAAAAAATATTAGGACTGACAATACACAAATTTACATTCAAGTTATAACAAAAAAAGAGTATGAACAACAACAAGCATGCATATAAACTATAAAGTGAACATGGTGTACTAAAAGCCACGAACAACACTTGTGATAGAAATCAATGTCTTAAGAATAATAGAAAAAACTCTAAAGTAATCAGTGAAGAATTAGTGTTGCAGACAACGGTAATTCAGGAATGCTTATAGACACACTCACCAATTGTCATATATAATAGCTTTCGAGGTCTTATCATATTAAAAAGTTTCAGTGCAATCGAACATGTACCAGAAGACCTCATCAAATGTTGTTGGAGACGGCTCTTAAAACCATAATTAAATATGAATAAGTTGACTCGTCATATAACAGAAATCTAAAAATCAACCAATACTGTGAAAATAGTGAAAGACAAAGCACTATTCTTATATAATTAAAATTGCACAGTATAAGATGTATACTGTTGTAAAAAATCTGTTAAATGGGTTGAATCGGGCGGCCACACACAAAATTTACTGAACCCCTAGTGGAAGAATTGATAAAATTTTGCGACAACTTTCAACTTTGCATCAACCCCAATATTTTGGAGGCTAATTCCTAATCAATAACTCTGGAGAAAAGAGCAAGCTTCAAAGTAACCTAGCAAGGCAACATAATGTAGTCTTTACCAAGAATTTAGATAACCATTCATCGATAGAAATATAATTTTAGTTTTTATAAAAAGTAATGATATATAACTAATAGAAATTTACAGTTAAAATTTAATACCCAAAAGGATGGAGCCATCATTCTCTTATACAAGAAAGCCATAAAAAACTACTAACAATGTCACCAACGAACAAAAAAATAGTTAGGATTCTCAAAAGCTTGAGTAGTCCATATCACCATCAATGAAACTGTTCTGTTTAATCCCGTTCAATCCCCGGTTTTTCCTTACTTAAAAATTACACAACTAATAGTCGAAATTCAGTTAAACCTTACTATCAAATTCCTCTTTTCCCAACCTGTCACAGATCTCCAATCTTCGTAACTTTGACTTCTTAAAAACAATTAGAGCTTTAAATTGTGTTCTAAACCCTAATTCAAAATCAAAAGGAGGGAGAAGCTTACGCGATCCTCGGGGTAGAAACATGGATGAATGAATCCTTTCATGTCAAGATAGAGGTTGTCAACCTCGAGCTTGTTAGTGTTTGGCTTCGATTTGTTGATTGGAAGCACAAGACGACATCGATAACGATTGATGATGGTGAATATCGCAGCAAATCAGGGCTGTACGAGTCCAGCACAGTTCTTAAAGCTTCTACATGCAGATTAACAGTAACGAGCCTCTTTACAGGTCTGGCCTTTTTCAGGCTCATTAACAAGACATGAGCCGCTTTGAAGCCTATTAAAAGCGACTGGGTCCACCAAGAGAGACACCCAGCCCATGAGGGTTGTAAGTCAAATCTCTTGTCCCCACCAAGAGCGTGACTGATTCTATCTCTTAAGAAGGAGAATCAATAAGAGATTACAGATTTATATCAATCTCCTAACTGTTTCTCAAACCTATAAATGCCCTTCCCCCTCCTTCAGTCAGAAGGTAATCAATCTTTTCTCTTTCATACTCTATTTCTCTCTAGTTCTGAGTCGGAGGGTTTGTCACCAGGGTTAACCCCGGTGTTTCAGACTTTTTGCAGGTCCATCGACCGCGCCAACAACTGTAGAGCAGATCAATGTGCTCTTTCAATGATCCAGATCCAATCTCCGGAGCTCCAACTACTTTTCACGGATGATCAAATGGTAAACTTTTAGTAGTTTTCTTCAAAATATAAACTCACTATATGTTTACTCCCACACCAAAATAAGCAGCAACAGATTGACGTCATTTGTGAAAAACTATACAGATCTACGTCACGTTACAATAAGTGTACGTTACAACTGCAGAGTTACAATGAGTCTACATTTCATGCCTACGCATCGCAACAAAAGTTTTGTAAACACTATACAACAAGCTGTCCTACAAGTCGCCCTTCCGGCTAGACGGTAGGAGAAAGATCTGCCTAAGAGACACAAACATCTTCAAGGACCTCCCGCCAGCTAACAGCTCCTCAGGGCCGCCTCAACTCTTGACGGTAAAACTCAAGACAAGCCTTCCTTAGGCAGGCAAGCTCCAAGTCTTTCCTACCACCTTCACATGAGAAAGCTCCAACTTCATCTTGTATGACGCACCACACAAACGGACAAGTTCTAACTCCATCAAGTGCAGTGTATTACGAAGGAGAGCAAGCTCGGCATCCCAAAGACCTCATTCGATGTACACGACTACTTGTCAGTAAAGAGAAGAATGAAATTGCTTCAATGCTGAACAAACACAAAGGACTTCACTCCAAAATTAAGAAGACTCATAACACCCACAACTCATTCGTTCCACAAAATGAGTTCGAAACTCTGTGCGCCACTCGAGTTCCTCCATTAAACAACTCATTAGCTCTACACAACGAGTTCAATGCCTTGCTCTCATCGATCTCCGTCAACAACTCGTTAATTTCATACAACGAGTTCAATGTCTTACCCTTCGCTCAAGCTCCGTCAATGACTTGTTAGATCCATACAACGAGTTAAATGCCTTGTTCTTCGCTCAAGCTCCGTCAATCACTTGTTAACTCTATATAACGAGTTCAGTGCCTTGCTCTATGTTTGAGTTTCGTCAATAGCTATTTCACTCCATACAACGTGTTCATTGCCTTGCTCTCTGTTCGAGCTCCGTCAATAGTTCGTTCACTCCATACAACGAATTCAATGCCTTTTTCTGCTCTCGAGCTCCACCAATTATTTGTTAACTCCATATAAAGAGTTCAGTGTCTCGCTCTCCGTCTGAGCTCCGTCAACAGCTCATTCACTCCATATAACGAGTTCAATGTCCCACTCTTCGCTCGAGCTCTGCCAATAACTCGTTAACTCCATACAATGAGTTTAATGACTTCCTCTCCACTCGGGCTCCGTCTATAATTTGTTAGCTCTATACAACGAGTTCAATGTCTTGCTCTTCGCTCACGCTCCGTCAACAACTCGTTAACTTTAAACAACGAGTTGATTGCCCTGCTCTTCGCTTGAGCTCCATCAACAACTCGTTGACTCCGTACAACGAGTTCGGTGCCCCGCTCTTCACCCGAGCTTCGTCAATGACCCATTAACTCAAAACACCGAGCTCGGTGCCCTGCTCTTTGCTCCAGCTTCGTCAATGACCTATTAACTCAAAACACCGAGTTCGGTTTCCCGCTCTCTGCTCGAACTTCGTTGACAACTAGTTGACTCTATACAATGAGTTCGGTTTCTCGCACTTCGCTCGAGCTCCGTCAACAACTCGTTAACTCCATACAACAAGTTCGGTGCCCCGCTCTTCGCTTGAGCTCTGTCAATAACTCGTTAACTCCATATAATGAGTTCAATGTATTTCTCTTCGTTTGAGTTCCGTCGACAACTCGTTAACTCCAGACAACGAGTTAAGCTCCCGACTCTCAGCTCGAGCCCTATCAAAAACTCGTTAATTCCATACAACAAGTTCAACACCCCGCTCTCAGCTCGAGCCTCATCAAAAACTCATTAACTTCATACAACGAGTTCAACACCCTACTCTTTGCTTGATCTCCATCAATAGCTTATTAACTCTACACAACGAGGTCAATACCCTGCTCTCCGCTGAAGCTCGATCAATGACTCATTAACTCAATACGACGAGTTCAATATCTTGCTCTTTGCTCAAGCTCCATCAACAACTAGTTAACTCCATACAACGAGTTCAGTGTCCCGCTCTTCTCTCGAGCTCTGTCAATTACCCGTTAACTCAAACAACAAGTTCAATGTCTTGCTCTCTGCTCGAGCTCCGTCAACAACTCGTTAGCTCCATACAATGAGTTCAATGCCTTACTCTTCACATGAGATCCATCAACAACTCGTTGACTCCATACAACGAGTTTGGTGCTCCGCTCTTCGCTCAAGCTCTGTCAATGACCTGTTAACTCAAAACAATGAGTTCAATGTCATACTCTCTGCTTGAGCTTTGTAAACAATTCGTTAGCTCCATATAACGAGTTCAACGCCTTCACTTCACATGAGCTTCATCAACAACTCGTTGACTCTATACAACGAGTTCAATGCCTTACTTTAAACAACGAGTTCGGTTCCCCGCTCTCCGCTCGAGCTCCGTCAACAACTTGCTAACTCCATACAACAAGTTCAATGCCTTGCTCTTTGCTTGAGCTCCATCAACAGCTCGTTAACTCCAAATAACGTGTTCAATGCCTTGCTCTCCGTTCGAGCCCTAACAACAACTTGTTAGCATCATACAACGAGTTTGATGACCCACTCTTCGCTCGAGCTCCGTCAAATACTCGTTAACTCCATACAACAAGTTTGATGTCATACTCTCTACTCAGGTTCCGTCAATGACTCGTTAACTCCAAATAATGAGTTCAATGCCTTGCTCTTCGCTCGCACTCCTTCAACTACTCATTAACTCCAAATAACAAGTTCAATGTCTTGCTCTCCACTCGCACTCCTTCAACAACTCGTTAGCCCCATACAATGAGTTCAACGCCTTACTCTCTGCTTGAGCTCCGTCAACAACGAGTTTAATGCCTTGCTCTTCGCTCGAGCTCTATCAATAGCTCGTTCAATCCATACAACATTTCAATGACCTGCTCTTTACTCGAGCTCCGTCAAAGAGTTCAATGTCTTGAATCCGCTCGTGCTCCGTCAACAACTCATTAAATCCAAATAACGAGTTCAATGTCTTACTTTCTGCTCGTACTCCATCAACAACTCGTTAACTCCATACAACGAGCTTAATAGCTTGCTCTCCTCTGGACTTAGTCAACAACCCGTCAACTCCATACAACGAGTTCAATGCCTTTTTGTTCACTTGAGCTCCGTCAATGGCTCGTTAACCTCGTACAATGAGTTTAATGCCTTGCTTTCTGCTCGAGCTCCATCAATAGCTCGTTCACACCATACAACGAGTCAACACCTTGCTCTCTGTTCGAGCCCCAAAAACTCATTCACTCCATACAACAAGTTCAGTGCCCCGCTCTCCATTCGAGCTCCAACAACAATTCATTAACTCCATACAACGAGTTCGATGCTACGCTCTCTGCTCGAGTCCTTCCAACAACCCGTTAACTTCATGCAATAGGTTCGTCGTCTAATGCCGGCTAGAGTTGCTTCTCCAAACTTCCTGGGTACAAACGACCAGTTCAAATGTTCTACTCCATCCTAGAGTTATCTCTACTAACTTGTTGGGTGCAAACAACAAGCTCTACATCTAACTCCATCTCAGAGTTGCCTCTACAAACTTGCTGGGCACAAACGACAAGTTCAAACGATCAACTCCATCCAAGGGTTTCCTCTACAAGATTTTTGACTGTAAATAACAAGCTCTACATCCAACTCCGTCTCAGAGTTCCCTCTCCAAACTTGCTGGGCACAAACAACAAGTTCAAATGATCAACTCCGTCCAAGGATTGCTTGTACAAGCTTGTTAAGCGCAAACAACAAGCTTTATGTCCAACTCTGTCTCAGAGTTGTCTCTATAAACTTGCTAGGATCAAACTACAAGTTCAACATCAACTCCATCCGAAAGTTGCCTCTACAAACT
Source organism: Hemerocallis citrina (assembly GCA_017893485.1). NCBI lineage: Eukaryota > Viridiplantae > Streptophyta > Magnoliopsida > Asparagales > Asphodelaceae > Hemerocallis > Hemerocallis citrina. The sequence goes on from CM030360.1 coordinate 30,295,342, forward strand.
TGCTAGGCACAAATGGCAAGTTCAAATGTTAAACTCCATCCAAAAGTCATCTCTACAAACTTGTTGGGCACAAACAAGTTAAAACATCTAACTCCCTCTCAGAGTTGCCTCCACAAACTTTTTGAGTGCAAACAACAAGCTCTACATCCAACTCTGCCTAGAGTTTCTTCTACAAACTTGCTGGGCGCAAATAGCAAGCTCTACATCCAACTCCATCTCAAAGATACTTTTACAAGCTTGCTAGGCACAAACAGTAAGTTCAAACGTTCAATTACGTACCATAGTTACCTCAACATACTTGCTAGGATCAAACAACAAGTCCGAAGTCTGCCTGCCTTCTAAAATTTGCTCCTACAATAGCTCTTCTAGGTCAGTTACATGCACAAATTCAATGGTCAAAGCACTAAGCTTCCAGAAAATGGATACCAAAATGATGTGAAACTACTTATAAGTGTATGATTTATCCAAGTAAATTACAACAAGTAGTATTCACCAACACGTTTAAGCACAATTATAGAATGAAATTTAACACATTTATGGTTAATTGATTTTACAAGAGTCATATGTTCACTAGCGGTTCTATTTAATAACCCGGATAACATTATTAACAAAGCTAAGGTTGTGCAATTTAAAACCGACAATATAAAAGTTTATAAGCTACAGGCATGTAGAAACTCTCACTTTCATATATAGTAGCAGAATCAACAGATAATAATTTAGAGATAATGAAATTGAAATTCGATAGACTTAATTACCTGAAAAACTTACCAACTACGGACATGGAGGAATGTTGGATGAGAAGAGGAATAGTAGAGGAGGCTTGTAACCTTGAAGATGATGAATCAATAGAAGAAAGAAGGATAATAGTCGGTTTCACACCTTGCCTTAAAGTTTCACACATTCAAGACATGAACATATCGTCCAACAACGAAATGCTTGATTGACAAAACAAGAGAACAACACAATGCTTGGTTCACGAAAGAACGGTTCAACAAAACAAAATGATGGGAAGTTTGACCAACAAAGCAAGTGAACAACGTTGGCGAAATCCAACTCAACAAAGCAAGAAGCAGTGCACCCTTCTCGAAGTCGGGCACAATCGTATGAATATGGAAAAACTGAAGGATTGCAAGATGTTTGAATGACAGGTGCAACTACTCCAGACTCCTAGGAGTCGTATTGCCCCTGTTTTGATGGAGGTGCTCTGCATGTACGCAAAAGAGAATGGTATACTCCAACTCCTTCCATTCTCAACATAATGAAACTGATAAACAATTTCATAGTTCTGTGAATACTTGACAACCTAATGTTTATCCCTTACCATCATTTGTGGAGCTACAGTGAAAACAAGAGCAGAAAGCACAACAGATGAAGCATATTCATGAGTAGGAACTACAACAGTTGAAGCAGATCCATATACAACAGAAATAACACTTGCTTGATCAGACACAAGCTTTTCTCAACCGACTAAAGCACAAGGAAACCTCGCAGTTGCAAATGCATCAGTTTCATTCCGTTAAACTAGAGATCAACGAGTTCACAGCTACTCAAAACTTAAAGCTCCTGCATCATTTGGAAGAAGCATGATTGTCGAGGAGGTGGTCGCCGAAGCCCAAGGTTGACGAAGCCAACTTTTGGTTGCCAAAAGATCCGAGCTCGCCTAAACCCAAGGTCGACGAAGAGAAGATCTTGATCATCTCTTGGTCGCCAAAAGCCCCTGATCACCGAGGCTGGTGGTCGTCGAAGCCTTGTGGTCACCAAAGTTCAAGGTCGACGATGGAAGGCGACGAAGCTAACTCTTGGTTGCCAAAAGATCCAAGCTCATCGAACCCCAAGGTCGATGAAGAGAAGCTCTTGATCAACTCTTGGTCGCCAAAAGCCCTTAGTAGTCGAGACTGGTGGTCTTCGAAGCCTTGTGGTCGCCAAAACCCAAGGTTGATGAAGAAGAAGCTCACCAAATCGTCGGGCGACTAAGCAGGTGCTCGCAGCAGTTTTCAAACGTCAGATAACTCAGAAATGCGAGCGGGCGAGGTCAGTGCACTAGATTGTGCCACGTCACTGCATCATCCTTGCCGATCCACTTCACTTCTCAGCCTCTTGATCACCCCAATATGTGAGCTCCATCGTGATCGACACATGAGATTGCGTCACATCGCCGCTTCAATCCCGCTTCACTTTCAGCTACTTGATCCCATCATCGCGCAAGCCCGAGCCTGATCGACGCACACACTCGCACTACATCACCCCCTCATCAAGCGGCACCATTACGACCTTCCGATCTCATTAACGGGCAAGCCTAAGTCTGATCAATGTTTCAGATTTGTAGCGCCCCGAGTTCCACACACTGGGAGCTCATAACACTTACCCAGAATCTTTACTTCAATGAGTACACAACACAGAAAAAATTACAGAAAATTAGAAACTTACATGGCACAAGAAAACTATATCCTACACTCGGATGCTTTTTGCAGCTCGAGTCCCCTGCTCCACGATCAGCGATCCTGTATTAGCAAACTGTGGGCACGTCACTTGAATACAACTGACACAATACGGATGAAAAACTACAATCAATATTTGATGCAGAAGAAAAGAAACGTAAAAGTCATACAAACATAAATATCGGTGTATGTCATGATCTAGATTCTAATGCACAACTCATATGCACACCATGCTCTTAATCTAATGCAAACTTAATTTGAAAATGTATGCATCCCATACTACATACTCCCCAAATCGAGTTCATATTCTCCAGATAATAGGGTTCAATCTCTCACCATGTATCCTACTCTTGTACTCTTTCCTATTTCTGACATTCATCTAGTGACTGGTAGAGTCTGCGGCACATGCGGTCCATTTTCGCTCCTGCAGTCGGATCGTGGTCCTTCTCCCCTCTGAACGGCAGTGATCACCCTATTCGTTCAGATCATGGTCCTTCTCCACACCGATAGGATCGTGGTCCTTTTCCACACTCGGTCAAGCCGGTGATCATCAGCTCTGCCGAAATCATGGTCCTTCTCCACTCCTGCCCCTACCAAAGTTATTATGAACATAAGGCAAATCGATAGGGCCACCCCTACTCCGCCCAGAGACTTAGAGTTACACTCTTATTCCTTGTTTGTATTGATAACCCATAGCATAGACAGAAACTTAAGAGTCCAACTCCTAAGTTCCGACAGGACATGTGACTTACGCCTGCATCCCGTTCTTATCACTAAATTCTAGAAATTAACAGTCGAGACCACGCTGCACGTGTCCCAGACGAGACGACGCCGCACGTGTCCCCTTGACAGGTGAGTAGTACACGCCCAACTAGTGTCTATCTTTACCCATTATCCTAAATTAATTTCTTAATTCACCAACTTTCCCGATTCTAATTGTTTTATTATCACGACTTCTATTTTCTAAGTTAATTAAATTGTGCTCCTAGTTTCCACTTCCACCCTTCAGCAAGTTCACATAACTAATTTAACTTAATTCACTAACTAGGTTCTAAGTGAATCCAACCTAGTTGAATCTCAACAAGTCTTATATAGATTTAATTTGGGTTCAACTTAGCTTTCAAATCATGCTATAGGTTGACCCGCACATGTACAAAACCAGTGCACTCAATGTGCACCACACTTCACAACAAGTACGCATATAAGCATGCATACATAACCATTTGTATTTAATCTATTAACAATTACTACAATAACCATTAGCACTTTAATACTTTTCAATCACTACTATTAATGATTACAACCGATAACAATTCAAGCTTTCAATTTTAATTCATCAAGCAATCTATGCCATCTACCAAAGCAATCTATTATCAACAATTTTCCTTTTGCTACAAATAAATTACTACACAATCATATCAATAAACTACTACACAATTATTTAAATATAAATAACAAACAAATAACAAATAAAAAAATAATACTAATAATACATGAGGTATGAAGAATACCCATATTGATTGTTTGCAAGCTTCAAGTTACTATCTTCTCCTCCTTGCACCTTTAGTCTTCTTGACTTTTTGCTCCAATCCAATGGTAGTAATATAAAGTAGTATAGTAGTAGTAGTAGTAGATAGTAGTAGTAGTTGGAAGTAGTAAAGCAGTTGCAGTAGTGGTAGATAGTAGTAACAGTAGCAGTAGATAGTAGTAGTACTGCAGTAGTAGTAGTAGTTGAAGTAGTATATTAGTAGTAGTAAAGCAGTAATAGTAGAAAAATAGTGGCAACAGTTGTAGCAGTAGACAGCAGTAGTAGCAATAAGTAGTAAGTAGTAAGTAGTAGTAAGTAGTAAGTAGTAGTGACACACATGTATATATAGAAAAAGTGGGAAAAGAAAAAGCTGTTGTTGCTGCCCGGACAGTAAGGAGAAAAAGAGAGAGAGGTGTGGAAGGGTGTAGAATGGCTTAGGTGTCCTCCACTTTTGCATTAAACCCCTTAGTCTTTATGTAATTGCACTTAACCCCTAAATCTTATTGGATTGGGCTTGAAGAAAGAAAGTGTTGGGCTTTTAAAAGAAAACATATTAGGCTCTTAAAAAAAAAGTTAACCATACTAATATAAAAATAATAGTGTAGTGTATGAAAAAATAACAATGTATATGTATATTCATTGTAAGAAATTTAGGGGTATTACAAGATTGCTCCAATAATCGCGCCAGGTTTGATAATTCAACGAAAATCTCCAAAAATCAATTTAAATTCAGAATTTTAATTAAAAATTCCAAATAATAATTATTAAATTTAGAAAATCAATTAAATTTCTGAAAAATAATTAAAAATTGGGATAATTAATTAAAAAATTCGAAAAAGTAACTATTAATTGTGGGGAAATTATTTAAAATCCGGAAAAATTATGGAAAATTCCAAAAAATTTGAAAATGTTCAAGAAAATATCTACCGCCTCCAGAAGCTTTCAATAAGTTTCAAGAATCTTCAATTGTTCTTAAAAGCCATGATAGTACCACAGAAGTCCGAAACAAGGCAAACTACTTCCCAAAAGCTAAGAAAATCGTCTTCTGGGAGTGGGGGGCTTATAATGATGGTGAAAATTGTAGCAAATCAGGGCCGTGAGATTTCAGCACAGATCTTAAAGCTTCTACAGGAAGATTAACAGTAGCGGGTCTCTTTAACAGGTTCAGGCCTTGTTCAAGCTCATTTACAAGACATTCGCTGCTTTCAAGCCCATTAAAAGCTACTGGGCCCACCAAGAGAGAGACCCAGTCCATGAGGGTTGTAAGTTAAATCCCTTGTCCCCACCAAGAGAGTAACCGATTCTATCTCTTAAAGGGGAGAATCAACAAGAGATAACGGATTCATAACAATCTCTTAACTGTTTCTCAGGCATATAAATATCCTACCCCCGCTCTCAGTCAGAAGGTAATCAATCTTTTCTCTCTCAAACTCTCTTGCTCTCTCTGGGTATGACTTGAGTGTCGGAGGGTCTATCGCCGGGGCCAACTCCGGTGTTTCAGGCTTTTTGCAGGTCCATTGGTCGCACCAACAACTGTCAGATTCAGATCAATGTGCTCTTTCAACGATCCCGATCCAATTTCAGGAGCTCTAACTACTTTTTATGTTGACGATCCAAGGTTATATCTTTAGTAATTTCCTTCAAAATAGAAAGTCACTATCTGTTTGTTCCCACACCAAAATAAGCAGCAACAACAACCTCTTCCTCCATGACGTCGACTACCACCATCGGGTACTTCTCTACTAACCAGCAGTAAAACTCTGGAAGCCCATGGCTTCTTCTCCGAAGATATCAGAGAGAGCGACAAAAGGGGAGGACAACGAAGTGGGGATAGTAAACCCTAGACGAAGCTAGGGGAAGAGAAAATGAGAGCAGGAGAAGGACGGAAAAGAGATGATTAGAAATGGCTAGCAAACCCTAAGATGCGGTTAATTTGTGGCTAGGGTTGGATTTATCATGTATATTTATATATTTTCGATTTAAATATTAGAAACTAACTAAATACTTCTAAACCAATAATATTCGTTGATCAATTAGATTATATATATATACGATTTTTCTAATTTATTTCCCGATTATTATTCGATTAACCGAATAAACATTAATCGCTTCTAGACAGATTAGTTCCGAAAACCGATTTTAAATGCTAGGTCGTAAATACAGTATTGCTTGGTAGTGGAACAAGCGGATCTCTTCATTCTTGTTTCTCTGTGCACATAATTTCATGCTATATTGATGAGGACATCTTTCCAGTTTATGATTTTTATTTTATTACCATTTTTATTTCTGGCAATTATAGCCATATGTAATCTTTTTGTAATTTTTTAGATTTTGAGAATATTTTGGAGATGTGTTTCAAGATGTAATTGAGCCTATTTAAAGGCCTTGAGATTAATGAGAAAAGCATGCCATTATTGATAAAAAAAAAACCTGTGTTGAGTTTTGCTCTTCATTTTCTCTCATTTGTGTGATACAATTGAGATCAAATTAGGGTTTGTGATAAATCCTAATCTAGTTTTAGAATTAGTGATTAATTCTAAAATTTATCCCCAATTAAAAATCCCAAATACAATCTCCCCTAATCCCAAATAAACAAAACCCTAATCTCAAAAAAAAAAACCCCTACACCAGCCGCCACCCATATCCCCTTCTCTTTCATCTTCTTCTTCTTCACCCTTAATCCCCCTCCGATCCAAAAGAAAACCCTATCCCCATTCCCGATCCCACCAAAGGAGATCACCCATAGGCGTCGACCTCATCCCCTTCCCCTCACCGTCGTTTCTCCCTATCCCGACCTCAACAAACCCCTACTCTCCCTACCACCGCCGTCGACTTCGTCCCGTCACCCCCTCACCGCGACCCACTCCATCACCCCCAAACTCCGTCGACCATCACCACCACTACAGCCATCTCGTCTGCTGCATCTCTCCCACACCTTCGCCCCGAATCTCTGACCCCAGTTCCGGCGCCACGCCATCCCGACGCCACTGCCCTGCTCGCCGCCTCCCCTCATCGCCGGAATCAGATCTGCCAACTGCGTTGGCTTGGTTGCTTCCCTGATCTGCCAACTGCGTTGGCTTAGTTGCTGACTTTGCTCTCTGGTTGCTGTGATCTTGGTTGCTGTCCGCTCCTACATCTACGTTGGGTTTCTTCACATTCGGTATAATCTTTCCATTATCAAGTATTTGTGTTTTACTGCCATATTATCTAGCGTATTATCTGATTTGCCTGTCGACCACAAAATACTGAGATTGAGTGATCCACATGCTAGATTAGAGTACGAATCGGTATTGCACTTTTTACTTGCTAAAACACGTAGGGATTTACTTATTGATTATAAAGTTGAATTATTAATTGGGACAGCTACATTTGATTCAATTCTTGAAAACCCATCAACCTGTTAACTGTTAAAATATCCAATCTAAATCCGCACTTTCATGTTGGTAAAATTAACCCATTAAAATTCTTGGAAAATTCTCTATTTTAGGGTTGGTTTTACATCATTTTGGTATCAGAGCGAAGGTTCTTAAAACTTTAGTTCTTGCATCGTAGACATCATTTTTGCATTCATTTAGTATCGTGTAGTCTTTTATTTTATTTTATTTTATTTTTTATTTTATTTTAGTTTAGTTCAGAATCATTAAAAACAAAAAAAAGGACACACATCCCATAGTTTTCACTTTTGGTGAATGCGTCTTCGCAGCACCATCACAGACCCTGAAGAGCCTTTTCTATCTCTTCCCAATCACCCAACTAGGAACCCTAGACTTCCCAGACCTGAAATGGACAATCCTGATATCTCCGCTACCCTAGCTGCCATCCAAGCAACTCTTGCCAATATCAATCAGAGGCTTGAGAAAGTGGAGCTAAATCAAACAATTGTCCCTGAGCTTCATGGCCATCATCAGATCCCTCAAGGGAATGTTCATGACGATCGACGTCAAGAACGTGACCCTGACGAACAATATAAAAAGAACGTTAAGGCTGACGTTCCCCAATTTGAAGGCCACATGGAACCCCAAGCTTACCTTGATTGGGTCCGTACCATGGACCACTATTTTGTGTGGTTCGACATGAGAGAAGCCCTTAAAGTTAAATTTGCAACTATAAAATTAACGGGTAAAGCTCAACAGCATTGGACCAATCTTGAACATGCCCGCAGAGGCCGAGGCCTGGCACCCATAGCCACTTGGGAGGCCATGAAAGAGAAGCTCACTGAGAGATATGTACCGCTATCGTTCCATACCCGATTGCTAGATTCATGGAACCAACTCTATCAAGGAAGTAAATCCACACAAGAATATGTTGATAAATTTGATGACTTCCTTATTCAGTGCAATGCGTTAGGTAAAGAGAGTGAAGAACAAACTCTCTCTAGGTTCAGAGCTGGACTACGAGCTGACCTTAGGAACGAGCTAATCTATAGAAACGTGGACTCAATAGCGGCAGCCTATGCCCTAGTCCTCGACATGGATTCCCTTAAAGCTAGTTCTGATTCTAGGTCCAGCGACTCGAGAGATCATTCCTCTAGAATGACCTCTACTGACCCACCTAGACCTCAGCCTCCCTCTCAGCACCCCAACAAATCTTACCCCAACAAATCTAATTCAAATTTTAATTCACATAGAGATGAACATAAGGGTAAGAACACCGAAAGAGATTACAGTAAGATTGACCCTCTCACTAAGTGTTATAAATGTAAGGGATACGGTCATGTTGCTGGCAACTGTCCTAGTCCAAGTAGGATCAATATAGTAGAGGGTACCGCAGTCATCGCTGATGAGCCCGACAATGAGTTTACCTATGAACCTAATATAAGTGATGACTTTGATGAAAAAGAGGATGACCAGTCTCTCAATTGTATTCAGCCTATCCAGTCACCTCCATTGAGTATACCCGAGACACCCATTCCTTTCCAAGTCACTTGGCAACCCATAGATTTTACTCATGTATTAGAGAGAAATTTCCAAGGAACTTAATGAGAATAATTTTAACTACAAGTTAATAGCTGATACTAGACGGAAATTTATAACTTTTGATATTGGTGACGAAGTGATGGTTCGAATTCATCCGGAACGGTTTCCTGTTGGACCCGTTAAGAACTTGAACATACGTGCAGCAGGCCCATTTAAGATTCTACATGCAATCAATAATAGTACCTATGTCGTTGACCTTCCTAAAGGTTTTGGCATAAGTAAGACTTTCAATATTGAGGATCTAGTACTTTATGAAGGCTCAAAATTCAACCCTAGAATTTTTCTTATAGATGAGCCTACCCTGCAGCCTAATGGTGAGATTCACCCATTACCTCCACTACCAGATATTACTTACCCATCGACAGAAGAATTGGATAATATTTTAGATGATCAGATAATCTCTACTAGAGATGGTGGTATACACAAGTATTTGGTAAGGTGGAAAAATAAGCCGAAGTTGGATGACACTTGCAGTGATCGTGAGGGGCTCCCGCAGCTGGGTCCAGATCTTTTGGAGCACCATGGCAGGATCACTGGTTTTGACTCGACTGGGTCGAGCTCTCTCCCACCCGGAGAGAATGATGAGGACATCTTTCCAGTTTATGATTTTTATTTTATTACCATTTTTATTCTTGGCAATTATAGCCATATGTAATCTTTTTGTAATTTTTTAGATTTTGAGAATATTTTGGAGATGTGTTTCAAGATGTAATTGAGCCTATTTAAAGGCCTTGAGATTAATGAGAAAAGCATGCCATTATTGATATAAAAAAAACCTGTGTTGAGTTTTGCTCTTCATTTTCTCTCCTTTGTGTGATACAATTGAGATCAAATTAGGGTTTGTGATAAATCCTAATCTAGTTTTAGAATTAGTGATTAATTCTAAAATTTATCCCCAATTAAAAATCCCAAATACAATCTCCCCTAATCCCAAATAAACAAAACCCTAATCTCAAAAAAAAAACCCCTACACCAGCCGCCACCCATATCCCCTTCTCTTTCATCTTCTTCTTCTTCACCCTTAATCCCCCTCCGATCCAAAAGAAAACCCTATCCCCATTCCCGATCCCACCAAAGGAGATCACCCATAGGCGTCGACCTCATCCCCTTCCCCTCACCGTCGTTTCTCCCTATCCCGACCTCAACAAACCCCTACTCTCCCTACCACCGCCGTCGACTTCGTCCCGTCACCCCCTCACCGCGACCCACTCCATCACCCCCAAACTCCGTCGACCATCACCACCACTACAGCCATCTCGTCTGCTGCATCTCTCCCACACCTTCGCCCCGAATCTCTGACCCCAGTTCCGGCGCCACGCCATCCCGACGCCACCGCCCCGCTCGCCGCCTCCCCTCATCGCCGGAATCAGATCTGCCAACTGCGTTGGCTTGGTTGCTGCCCTGATCTGCCAACTGCGTTGGCTTAGTTGCTGACTTTGCTCTCTGGTTGCTGTGATCTTGGTTGCTGTCCGCTGCTACATCTACGTTGGGTTTCTTCACATTCGGTATAATCTTTCCATTATCAAGTATTTGTGTTTTACTGCCATATTGTCTAGCGTATTATCTGATTTGCCTGTCGACCACAAAATACTGAGATTGAGTGATCCACGTGCTAGATTAGAGTACGAATCGGTATTGCACTTTTTACTTGCTAAAACACGTAGGGATTTACTTATTGATTATAAAGTTGAATTATTAAATGGGACTGTTACATTTGATTCAATTCTTGAAAACCCATCAACCTGTTAACTGTTAAAATATCCAATCTAAATCCGCACTTTCATGTTGGTAAAATTAACCCATTAAAATTCTTGAAAAATTCTCTATTTTAGGGTTGGTTTTACATCATTTTGGTATCAGAGCGAAGGTTCTTAAAACTTTAGTTCTTGCATCTTAGACATCATTTTTGCATTCATTTAGTATCGTGTAGTCTTTTATTTTATTTTATTTTATTTTTTATTTTATTTTAGTTTAGTTCAGAATCATTTAAAAAAAAAAAGGACACACATCCCATAGTTTCCACTTTTGGTGAATGCGTCTTCGCAGCACCATCACAGACCCTGAAGAGCCTTTTCTATCCCTTCCCAATCACCCACCTAGGAACCCTAGACTTCCCAGACCTGAAATGGACAATCCTGATATCTCCGCTACCCTAGCTGCCATCCAAGCAACTCTTGCCAATATCAATCAGAGGCTTGAGGAAGTGGAGCTAAATCAAACAATTGTCCCTGAGCTTCATGGCCATCATCAGATCCCTCAAGGGAATGTTCATGACGATCGACGTCAAGAACGTGACCCTGACGAACAATATAAAAAGAACGTTAAGGCTGACGTTCCCCAATTTGAAGGCCACATGGAACCCCAAGCTTACCTTGATTGGGTCCGTGCCATGGACCACTATTTCGTGTGGTTCGACATGAGCGAAGCCCTTAAAGTTAAATTTGCAACTATGAAATTAACGGGTAAAGCTCAACAGCATTGGACCAATTTTGAACATGCCCGCAGAGGCCGAGGCCTGGCACCCATAGCCACTTGGGAGGCCATGAAAGAGAAGCTCACTGAGAGATATGTACCGCTATCGTTTCATACCCGATTGCTAGATTCATGGAACCAACTCTATCAAGGAAGTAAATCCACACAAGAATATATTGATAAATTTGATGACTTCCTTATTCAGTGCAATGTGTTAGGTAAAGAGAGTGAAGAACAAACTCTCTCTAGGTTCAGAGCTGGACTACGAGCTGACCTTAGGAACGAGCTAATCTATAGAAACGTGGACTCAATAGCGGCAGCCTATGCCCTAGTCCTCGACATGGATTCCCTTAAAGCTAGTTCTGATTCTAGGTCCAGCGACTCGAGAGATCATTCCTCTAGAATGACCTCTACTGACCCACCTAGACCTCAGCCTCCCTCTCAGCACCCCAACAAATCTTACCCCAGCAAATCTAATTCAAATTTTAATTCACATAGAGATGAACATAAGGGTAAGAACACCGAAAGAGATTACAGTAAGATTGACCCTCTCACTAAGTGTTATAAATGTAAGGGATACGGTCATGTTGCTGGCAACTGTCCTAGTCCAAGTAGGATCAATATAGTAGAGGGTACCGCAGTCATCGCTGATGAGCCCGACAATGAGTTTACCAATGAACCTAATATATTTACCTATGAACCTAATATAAGTGATGACTTTGATGAAAAAGAGGATGACCAGTCTCTCAATTGTATTCAGCCTATCCAGTCACCTCCATTGAGTATACCCGAGACACCCATTCCTTTCCAAGTCACTTGGCAACCCATAGATTTTACTCATGTATTAGAACATCACAAAGTCACAGAGTCTGCACCCACATTTGCATATAACATTCGTGACTTGCATAGAGAAATTTCCAAGGAACTTAATGAGAATAATTTTAACTACAAGTTAATAGCTGATACTAGACGGAAATTTATAACTTTTGATATTGGTGACGAAGTGATGGTTCGGATTCATCCGGAACGGTTTCCTGTTGGACCCGTTAAGAACTTGAACATACGTGCAGCAGGCCCATTTAAGATTCTACATGCAATCAATAATAGTACCTATGTCGTTGACCTTCCTAAAGGTTTTGACATAAGTAAGACTTTCAATATTGAGGATCTAGTACTTTATGAAGGCTCAAAATTCAACCCTCGAATTTTTCTTATAGATGAGCCTACCCTGCAGCCTAATGGTGAGATTCACCCATTACCTCCACTACCAGATATTACTTACCCATCGACAGAAGAATTGGATAATATTTTAGATGATCAGATAATCTCTACTAGAGATGGTGGTATGCACAAGTATTTGGTAAGGTGAAAAAATAAGCCGAAGTTGGATGACACTTGCAGTGATCGTGAGGGGCTACCGCAGCTGGGTCCAGATCTTTTGGAGCACCATGGCAGGATCACTGGTTTTGACTCGACTGGGTCGAGCTCTCTCCCACCCGGAGAGAATAATGAGGACATCTTTCCAGTTTATGATTTTTATTTTATTACCATTTTTATTTCTGGCAATTATAGCCATATGTAATCTTTTTGTAATTTTTTAGATTTTGAGAATATTTTGGAGATGTGTTTCAAGATGTAATTGAGCCTATTTAAAGGCCTTGAGATTAATGAGAAAAGCATGCCATTATTGATAAAAAAAACCTGTGTTGAGTTTTGCTCTTCATTTTCTCTCCTTTGTGTGATACAATTGAGATCAAATTAGGGTTTGTGATAAATCCTAATCTAGTTTTAGAATTAGTGATTAATTCTAAAATTTATCCCCAATTAAAAATCCCAAATATAATCTCCCCTAATCCCAAATAAACAAAACCCTAATCTCAAAAAAAAAAACCCCTACACCAGCCGCCACCCATATCCCCTTCTCTTTCATCTTCTTCTTCTTCACCCTTAATCCCCCTCCGATCCAAAAGAAAACCCTATCCCCATTCCCGATCCCACCAAAGGAGATCACCCATAGGCGTCGACCTCATCCCCTTCCCCTCACCGTCGTTTCTCCCTATCCCGACCTCAACAAACCCCTACTCTCCCTACCACCGCCGTCGACTTCGTCCCGTCACCCCCTCACCGCGACCCACTCCATCACCCCCAAACTCCGTCGACCATCACCACCACTACAGCCATCTCGTCTGTTGCATCTCTCCCACACCTTCGCCCCGAATCTCTGACCCCAGTTCCGGCGCCACGCCATCCCGACGCCACCGCCCCGCTCGCCGCCTCCCCTCATCGCCGGAATCAGATCTGCCAACTGCGTTGGCTTGGTTGCTGCCCTGATCTGCCAACTGCGTTGGCTTAGTTGCTGACTTTGCTTCTGGTTGCTGTGATCTTGGTTGCTGTCCGCTGCTACATCTACGTTGGGTTTCTTCACATTCGGTATAATCTTTCCATTATCAAGTATTTGTGTTTTACTGCCATATTATCTAGCGTATTATCTGATTTGCCTGTCGACCACAAAATACTGAGATTGAGTGATCCACATGCTAGATTAGAGTACGAATCGGTATTGCACTTTTTACTTGCTAAAACACGTAGAGATTTACTTATTGATTATAAAGTTGAATTATTAATTGGGATTGTTATATTTGATTCAATTCTTGAAAACCCATCAACCTGTTAACTGTTAAAATATCCAATCTAAATCCGCACTTTCATGTTGGTAAAATTAACCCATTAAAATTCTTGGAAAATTCTCTATTTTAGGGTTGGTTTTACATCATATATTGATCCTTATTTTGGATATCATATACAAAAATGTTAACTATTGTCCTCCAAAATTTTGCATCAACAACTAATTGCCTGATCAGATGGATGGATGCCTTGAATGAAAACCAAGTATAATTGCTGTAAATGCACTTATAATACAAATACAATTCCTGGTACCTATTCATTAAAACATAAAAGTAAATATATCAATCTATCTGGCTCTCTTTTCGTTCAGAATCATCAGAGAATTAACGAGTATATATATCTTTCAAAATTGTGAAGCAACTATAAATCTTCTAACTAAATTTAAAAAATATGTACATATGATAAGTTTATTATTTCTTATGGAGTCTCCTTGTTATAAAACACTGCCAGAAAAATGTGTGATTATGATATTTAACGAAAATGCTGTCTGTATAATAGTCTGAACTTGCTTTCTGAAAGAGGTCAATAGGAGGGAGTGTACCTGCCTAGAAGGGGGGTTGATTTTAGAACCCATAAGGTTTTTTTTCAAACGGTGTCATGAATACAGCCGAACACTTCGTTGCCTCTTCGGTACCCATCATTTTTCTCTTTAGTACACATGAAGTTGTAATCACAGAAGAACTAGAAACTGTTGAACTGTTCACTTATACATGTGAAAGCTCATCCCCATTAAATGCATGTGGGATATTCGTTATTTCCTAATAAAGATCTTAATTCCAATGTTTAGCATATTAGATATATGAAGGAAAAAAATTATAGTTTTATTTACATAAATTTTCTCTATAATATGTATTTCATAATATTTATCTAAATCAACTCCACAATATTACCCTCATATATGAGTTTGCAACGATATCCTCTAAATAGAGCACACATGTGGTGTTTTTGAAAGCACACCCTTCAAAGGAAGAAATTATGGTTGAAGAGGAAGTACATGACATCTAACAAGCTAACAAACACTATTTCAAGGTCATCTAGTTGGAGTTGTCTGTTTGTTAACTTGTTAGACATCATGTACTCCCTCTTCAACCATAACTTCTTTCTTTGAAGGGTGTGATTTCAAAAACACCATTTATGTACTCTACTTAGAGGACATTGTTGCAAACTCACACATGAAGATAATATTGTGGAGTTGACTGAGAACAATTCTATGGACTATAGGATATGGAGAAAATGTATGCAAAGAGAAAATGTATGCAAATAATACTATAATTTTATTTCTCATATATCTAGTATGGTTGGCTATATAGTGGAATCAAAATCTTTATTAGAAAATAACGAATATCTCACACATTTAAGGGAGATGAGTTTTCGTATGTACAAGAGAAACAGTTCATCAGTTCCTCTAATTCTTTGTTTTACAACTTTATGGGATTTGCCGTCTCCAATCTGTAAACCATGGATATTTGATCAGAATGTGAAGTGAAGAAGGGGGAAAATGGTCTATTTTATCTATATTATTGCCAGAATTTTCAAGAGACGAAAGCAGTGTGTACTTGACAAATGCAGTAAGTGGTTATTAATTAGATAATATTTCCTAACTCACCCTCACAATGGAGGGCATCCGAAGGACAAAAAACAATCGCTATCAATGTAGGGAAAATACCATATTGATATCAATTGATAAATGTTGTGGTGATCTTTGTCCCAATTTGAATCTCTCCACCAATTAGTCCCAGTGTAAATAAACTCTAAGGAGTTTAAATCAAATTATTATTTAGGGATTTATTGTCCAAAGTCTCAAAATTTTCTCAATTATGCCACGAAGAATAAAATTTTCTCAATTTTCTCAAAATTTTCTCAATTATTTAGGAAATTATTTAGGGCGCGACGGATGATAAAATCCTGCCAGACTAGTTTCGGTGGGTGTGCATGTGCCGTAGAGGCAGTGTACGAAGCTAGCTAAACTGACGTACATACAATTTTGTTGGACCGAGCTTGTTTGTCGGCCCACCCTCTAGGGTTGTTGGAGGGATTTGTTGTTTGTATAGGTCATGTTGCTTCATATATGTTTTATTTTCTGTCTGTAGTTTGTACTTTGGCCCAGTACTCTGGGTTTGTTTCGTTAAGTTCTTTTTAATGAAAGAGGGTGGCCATATACCACCTTTTCCTTCAAAAAAAAAAAATTATGCCACAAAGAATAACGTGTCTATTCTATTGCAGACGTGGATTAACTCCTTGGTGGGTTCTAAAACCCCATGCATATTCCTGGTTAAAAAAAATCCAGATCATTTATAGTTACAAATACTTATCTTCAATAAACTACCTTCTCGGTCCTACATTCCTATCCAATATTTTACCAAAAAAAGGCGTTTGCAATAACTTTCTCTACTTTAATAGGTGGGGCACCCCTAAAATCTCATTTTTAAGGAAATATGAAATACACGCTTAGGGTGCATAGCCTAGATTTGCCAAGGAGGGTTCCCCATGCACTCATTTAAGCGCACAAAATCAATCTCTAAGTAGTAATTGTCTAGATAGCTTTTTACAACACTTGTTAAATCCAAGGTGATGTTTGATGTTTAAACCCATATGTTTCATCTTTGATTCCTCGGCAGATCGGTTTTGAAGGGGGTTTAAGAAAAACAGGGTACTAAATTTTGTAGGAAAAGTCTCAATAAGAAGCTTTAAAAGTATAAAATAAAATTAATGGTTGGCGTTAAGAAGCTTTAAAAGTACAAAAATAAAATTAATGGTTTCCAAGGAAAGAAAATGACCATTGAGAGGAAAGATAAAAATATCAACAGCGAAATTTTTTACCTTTTACCGCTTCTCCTCTTCCATGTATTGCTATGAGCGCCTTTTTAGTGATCAAACCCGCTTCTTCTTCTTCTTCTTCTTCTTCTTCTTCTTCTTCATCTTTCTGTTTTTTCCCTTCTTAATTTCTTTTTTTCTCTCCTTTAGATGAAGTTCTCTCTACGGAGAGCAACGGAACGATTAGGGTTATGACTTATGCTTATATATATAAAACGGTATGTAAGGGTATGGACTGGGTCGAATTCAATTCAATCTAACCCGGCCCAAATATCTAAATTAAATTTACATTGGATTGGAATTTGAAAAGAATCTATTTCTATTATAAAAGCCACAATAAATCTGTCCATAGACAATCTCAACCATCAATTTTGACAACTCGATCTTAACCATTCCTTTAAATATCATCTGAACCGTAGATCTGACATAATTAATTAACTCGATCTTAACCATTCCTTTAAATATCATCTGAACCGTAGATCTGACATAATTAATTGCCAGCATCTTAATTCCTCGTTCTGTAGCTATTAAACCCTTTCCACGCCACCGCCCTCTGTCTCTCTTCTTTCTACTTTGCAACCCCTGCCATGAACGCCGCCACAAGCCGACTCCCCTACCGTCCTCTCTCGTGCTATTTTTTTTGTCTCGCACCCAGCAATCATGTAACCATCTTCAATGCCCCGCCATCGACGTTGCCCTCCTCCTCCAAATCCCCGCCTCCCTCCTTCATAGACTATCGGGAAAAAAAATTTAGATCACTTTTCTTCCCTACAAAGGTTTTGGTTCTGATTCTCTTATATGGGTTATGTAGAAATAAATTAAAATTTTTAATTTTGCATCATCTGATTGGGGATGTTGAAGTTGGGGTGAGTTTTTTTTTTTCATTTTTTCAATAAAGTTAATATTTTGTTATGGGACTTGATTTGGGTGGAGTTTGACTTGAATTTTTGGTTTTGTGGATGGAACTTGATCAATTGGAGTTTGATGCAATTAAAGTTACGGGTTGACTTTGAATTTGGGGTTTGTCAGATTGTTTTGATGTGGATGATGGGTTAATTAGAATGAGAGAATGAAGATGAAGTTAAATGTAGATGATGTAGTTGAGGAGAGGATACTAATTTAATGAAAGAAGAAGAGTTTCATTTTCTTAACCGCAGTTCAGTCTACTTGTTGAAAGGTTTAATTGCTTAGAACTATGTTTGTGATGGGTTAACCAAATTTGACTCATGGTAATCAATATTCTTCAGGTTGTGCAAAGTTTTTTGGTTTCTTAGTTCTCATGAGGTAATGAGTGATTATGTACAGATAAAATGATAAATACATTAGTATTTAGAAAGCATATAGAGATGGCCTCTCTTCATGTGAACTTCTAATCAAGGTATAGAGTGGCGCTGAAGGTAAAAAAAATTTTCTTCTCTCTTCTTGGTTTCGTTTGATCTTTTACTAACAATGGATTGGTAGTACTTAAACTACACATCGAGTTATTAATAGAACACAAAATGAATTCTTGGATCATTTCATAGCTACATGGGACAATAGAGGAAGAATGGGATTTCTGTCTATTCACAGGGAAACTACCTAATTTAGAAATTCCATGCACAATAAAGTGAGATAGCTGTTCAATAGACCAAACTGTGTTAAAATATTACAGGAATTAGTTTAACATGTCTAGATCACTAATTTTTAAGGATGGGGATCACCATATTCTTGATGGCCTTCAAGAAAATTCTCATATCGTTTATATTTCACCACTGACAATTTTAAGTGGTGGAACTGTAGCTTAATACGAATATATTCTGAATATGTTAATCACGAACCCCACATGTACTCTGTATGTTCATATTCATGTTTATGTAGATTTTTTTGGATTGTCGTGTTAGCCATATTTTTACATTACAAGTGCATTGCGAATACGGGTTGTTTGTATGTGGATCTGCTTTATTGCCTGACAGTATTTTTGAAAAAATTCTGCAGATCCCATTTCAGCCTGGACTTTCAAAAGGGGATCTGCGTAAGACATTAAAATCAAGTCTGTCAGGAGTAAGTCCATTGCATAAAGAATCTCATCCGCTTTCCGTGGATAGATTGACAAGACCATATATGCCATGTATAAGAAGTTACAGAAAAATTTAACTTCGGAAGAGCTGATGCCTACTTTATGGGAGAAATGCAAGGTATGTTATCAAGTATTATTAGAAATCTTCACTATGTTCAACACACATCTTGCGCAGTTTCTATTCTTCTCTTGCTTGTTTGCCAAGAATTGTTTTTTTTTTTTTTGTTAAATCGAAAGATGTAGAATTAACTTATGTACTGTAACTGTTGTAAAATTTTGACTGTTAATTAAAATTTCTTTTTATTGTGTTTTTAATTTGTTTCTTTTTATGTTAATGCATAGTCCTAGAGTGATTTCTATAGGTTATGTTTTACAGGAATGTCTGAATTGTTGGTCGAAAATCCAAAGAAACAAATTTATCGATAGTGACTTGTTAAGCTCATTTGCTTATTACACTTAAAAATGATATTTTACTGATAAAGTACTTCCTATATTATGCTTACCAAGCTATTGAGAAATGTAGCTATTGAATTATTTAAACCTTGACGATTGTTAACTAGACATTAAGTTCAATTCAGGTGTTTTGTAAAGAGGTAACTCGCCGGCAATATAGCAATAATCCTAACCTTATATACTACGCAGTACATTGTCAGAGCCGGCCCTACCCTAGAGGCGGGTAAGGCGGCCGCCTTGGGCCCCCCGAGATTTCGCGATTTTAGGGGCCCCAAATTTGAACTTCCCTTGTAAATATAGGTACGTTTTGCGCGTAAAAAATGTATATATTATTAGGGGCCCCATTTCAGAAGTTTGCCTAGGGCCCCCGGGAACTCAGGGCCGGCCCTGTACATTGTGCTATTCTTTTGCCACATTATAATTTTGTACTAAGACTTAACCTTACCTTGAGTTATCTCCAAATATTCATTTCTCCTAAGTCCTAATCTATTCTTATTGAACTTCTTCAAAGGAGGTCTTTTAAAGCTTTGTACAAGCTAACTTCTGGGACAAAACTTACAAATGTTTTGTCGAGATGTGTAAATTTTTCATCCATTTATGTGCCATTGGTGGTATGATACAAAAATTGTCTTACACTACTGTATATTGTGTCATTCTTTGTTCCAATGAAAAATACAATTTTAAAGTTAGCTCCTTTGAATGAACATGAAATGAATCATATACGTAATTGTTGTCATTGTGATTCGTTTTCACTCTCGTTTGTAAATGAGTTCTTGTTAATGTCAAAAATATGAACATAATAGAGGACTTGAAGAAAAAAATATTCATATTATGGTTTTACGTTAATTTTAATTTTTTTTAGTTGCTTTGCATTTGAGCTAGATGTTCTGGTCTAACTCAAAATTTAATATATTCTATTATCAAACACAAAAGATGATGGCAAATTATATGGTGTTGAGATTATTTTTTTACTTTAGAAATTGTTTTTGACAACTCTTTGTGAGATTATAAGGCATTTAAATTCTTCTGACTGATGAATTATGCTGGTTATTACCTTTAAGAGGAAAGTGTATGGTTTAAGCCACATGCAATTGGTCCATATGCAAGTTTAACTAAAATAAATTTTGAGTTGCATATTACCAACTGCACTATAAATGTTTAAATTACTATGAGTTATAAATGTACTGACACCTAAACATAAGTTATTAGTTTGGGAGTTGCAGCAAAGGTATTACTTTGTAATCAAGTTTGTTATTACATCTTATTGTTCTCCACTTTTGCAACTTGCAAAGTTATGTAGAAGTTGAGTTGGAATTGATTGCTTTTGCAATTGATTATCTTCTATCACAAGTACTATCGTTTGTCCTTGATAATCATAATTTGTTGTTTTCATTTCAATGCTGGAATTATTTTAAAACAAAAAGAAAATGGAAAGGAAAAATATTTTCTCGAGTAGATCATATATCTAAACATTTAGAAGACACAGTATTAATCGCGTGTACTTGGTGCACGACCAATTTCCATAGCTCTCTGCTGAACATACATGAAGCGATAGAATTGATATATACTAAATTCATGTTTAGTTCCTAAATTTTAATATTTATTGATACATATAGTGTTTTCAAGTTCTGAATTAATTAAGAATGGTCATTTGATTTAAATACCATTTTTAAAAAAAATCTGTAATAGGAACATAATGATTAGGCTGTTTGGATAATGAAGTTATTTTTCGAAGTAGATGCATAAATTTCTTGATGTTCTTTTTCAAGCATAACCTGTGATTATGAGGGGGAATTTGTGTCTTCTCCTAAATATTAGAGGATGTTGCAATTATGACTTGAGAGGTTATTTTATTTTGTTTGGATTCTTGAGTGCATTTTGTTCTTGCAATTAAGCCAAGAGGTTATTCAATTTTGTTATCATATTGATCATTTATAATTTT
This sequence comes from Hemerocallis citrina, assembly GCA_017893485.1. Taxonomy (NCBI): domain Eukaryota; kingdom Viridiplantae; phylum Streptophyta; class Magnoliopsida; order Asparagales; family Asphodelaceae; genus Hemerocallis; species Hemerocallis citrina. The sequence goes on from CM030360.1 coordinate 30,316,706, forward strand.
CTTTTAGTCTCATTCCTGTGAAGCTTTCAATTGGTATATTACCCGAATTGCAGCTTCTCAACAAGTACAATCTTATTGAGGTAAGAATAGCTAATTTCACTGTTCCTTTATATATTTGTGCTTATTAGAAAACCTTGTAAGCTTGAAGTGATTTCTCGTTTAATTGCAAAGTTCAAAATATGCTTTTTTGATTCGAGCACAGGTCAGTGAAAACAGTCGACCATCTAGATCCAAATCACATCTAAAGATTCTTAGGTCTTCCATCATGTAATTTGGTATTAAGAATTCTATCTAATGGCTGGGTGATTAGCTTTCAATGTGTTGATCAAGGGATCCTGTTTGGTTACTCTTTTTTTTTTTATTAGAATTGAGATGTAGCAAGTTCAAAACTTTCCACCATTCACAATACTGGGATAATTTAACCATAATCAGATCAGAGGAGACATGGAAGTACCCCCACCTTATATAACAAAAAATGCTTAGGGAAATAATGATTCTGTCTTACCTCATTGGGGCAACCAAAATTATGTACTGAGATGTTATTGAACTAAAGAATGCTTTAGTTCTTAAAACAAAATTTCACAGTATGCAGATATCGTAAAAGCACTGGTAAGGGGTGATGTCCGACTTCTTAGAAGAGCACTTCATGAGCATGAAGATCAGTATGTATCCTTGCTATCCCTTCTTCCAAGATTTGTAAATTGATTAGATTTTATCTATTCTGAACTTTGGAAGTCATCAGGTTCTTAAGATCTGGCGTGTACCTTGTGCTTGAGAAGCTTGAGTTGCAAGTTTATCAAAGATTGGTTAAAAAAATGTAGTTATTGACTTCGCATTGAATCAGAACACAATGGTTGGAAGTTGTGATTTTTTTTTTCTCTATTCAGATATATCATTCAGAAGCAGAAGGATCCCAGCAAAGCACATCAAATTAAGTTGGAACTTATAGTCAAAGCTTTGAGATGGCTCGAAGTGGACATGGATGTTGATGAGGTACTCATTTTTTGTCTCTTTTTCCTTTTCTGTAAGTGTATCGAACATATATTTTCGTCTAGGTTCTTGTTACTTAAAATTTGAATGGTCATTTTGTTTTTAGGTGGAGTGCATGATGGCAATTTTGATATTTAAGAACCTTATGAAAGGCTACTTTGCTCATAAAAACAAAGTCGTCGTACTCAGCAAACAAGACGCCTTCCCCAAATTGAAAGGCAAGCCTGTCGATCCATAGGTGATACCAGATTTTTTATGTGCATGAATGCGACACTGGATGGGTTCTAAGTATTGTAACCAAAAGGCGTGGCTAGAGTTCCATGGCTGATTGCCCAGAGCCACATGCCTTGATTACTTTGCAGAAATGTGTTGTAAGAGCAAGATTTGCAAGGTGTAACATTAATACTAGGTGAATTGATATGATGAAACCAAAATCCCAATTTAATCTTACCTCAGAGTCTGCATATACTACATATGGCTGGTTGACACTTAGTAAACTACCAATCCTATCAGTTTTCCTTCGGCAGAGTTCTACAAAGAACTTGCAAAGCTTCTTTTGCACTATTATCACCATGTACTTCGATTATCATATGAGCGGGGAAAAAAACGTACTGCATTTTTCATATTAGCGAAAAAAATGTACTGCGGATTGATTCTTCACATGAGAGAATGAGAAGGCTCTTTCTTTTATAGCAAAAGCTGGCATTTCAAAAAGAAATGTCATGTCATTCCTTGAGCTATTCATAGGTCTAGATTCGTGTCAAGATTTTATCCAAGAACTTACGGCCGTACATCGTCTTCTTCTATCTCCCCTTCCCCGTTTTAGTCTGATGTACGAGTGCGGCTCTCCGTCGACCATCAGCCACATCGACGGCGAGGCCGGAGCAATTGTCGTCACCGACGACGGTGGCGGGGCGCCGCAGTCGAGTCAGCTGACTTTTTCGTTTCAGGGCGAGGTTTACGTCTTTGACTCTGTTCGACCTGAAAGGGTCAGAAATAATTCTCCCCCTTTCTTGGTATTTTTTGATGTAAATTATTTGATTTGTTTGATGCTTTGTTGGATACTAGCATTTTTGAAGGTTCAAGCCTTCACAAATATGTGCATATATACATACACCGTTAGGAATTGTGGCCTCAAATACACGTAGGCACGGAGTACTTGAAGTTGGAGAATAAGAGGAGGAGACAAAAAAGTAAGAGAAGACAATCAGCGAGGTATAAGAAGTAGTCTGGAGGGTTGCGGTGGATTGACCTGAGGGTGCAGTCGACCGACCATAGACTGAGAGTTCTTCGAGTGTATAAGTCCAACAGAGGAGAGGAGGGTTGACCGACCTAGGGGGTGCAGTTGATCGGTCAGCTCTCTGGGTTGGTTCTACACGTTGCAGTCGACCGTCACTAGGGGTGCGGTCGACCGGCAATGTCGGCTGATTGTTTTGGGTTTACGAGTTTAAAGGCCCAATTGTTATATTTGTATTTATCTTTTAGGGTTTACTTGAGGGCTATATATATGACCGTAAACTCTAGGGTTAGGATTAACTTGTGTATCAAGAGGTGAGCCGTTATCATTGTTCTTCAAGAGGGGATTGTGCCGAGTGTTTCAAAGGTGAGAGAGAGAGAGAGATTGAGAGTTGTAATCTCTTTGTAATCTTTGTATTTCTTTAGGAATAAGAAGTATTGGTTATCTCTGCATATTGATTGTGTTCTTGTCAGATCTTGCTTAGTATTGTGGTGGCTTGTTCTTGGTTAATTTAACTCTTGGGTGTTTCTATTGTTTGTGGTGTGTTTCCGCTATTAGCACTACGAGTTGTGGGGTAGATTTCTCCGACATACACACCAACTAACCCCGGTGTATCTTATTAAAAAATACAATGATTATATCTTTATGTTTTAGATGAAACTAATACGCATATAGCTTTCTCTTACATCGTTCGAATTTTGATACATTTGTGCTTTGTTTTGATTGGAATTGTGCTATAATTGATTAAACTTGGGTCCTTGATGCTTGCATCAAATCTAATTTCTATGAGTTTGTTGTCGTTGGAGTAATTTTGAAATTCATGATTTGCTTTTTAAGATGATTGACTTAGTCGAATTTGTAGTTTGGAGAATATGGGTATGCTAAATGCAAGTATGTTTAGACAAAGTTTTCAATATTTATGTGCACCAAGCCACGTGCACTTGGTGCATGGTAAATTCCAACTAGTTTAAAAGAATGTGAAAATCCTAGTGTATTCAATTATGATTTTAAAGGAGTTTATAAAAGACATTGTATTCAACTGAGACTTTAAGTGATTCTATTCAATTCTCGGTGTATTCAATTGAGATTTTAAATGACCTCATTCAATTCTCGGTGTATTCAAAAAGTTATTGATTTTGGTAGAATTGAGAATTTGAAGGATTTAGATGAAATCTAAGGTTTGAGGTATAAATCCAAAAACCTTTGCAATTCTCACCTTCTCCGTAGAAACTTTCGAGTCATTTGTGATTCTCTCTAGACGTTTTTCGATAAAATCTGCGACCCCCGGTATGGACTGGGTCGAATTCAATTCAATCTAACACGGCCCAAATAACTAAATTAAATTTAAAGTTGAATCTGTAATAACATGAAGATGAATTGGGAAAAAAATAAATCAGATCTAGTAGGGTGTTTAAGCCAACAATTTATGTGAATCTATCCAACTGAGGATGCATGTGATACAAAATATATACATTTATTAACAATCTCCTTCAAACTCATAGTGCATCAACAAAAGTGTGTTTGAAAAGTAATACCAGATGTTGAGCCCTCATCCATAATAAAGCGAAATGAAGAAAATATGCACATTGAGATTCCAAAGACATATAATGAAGTGAAATGACTTTGGGAACACGCTGTCAAATGAAGAAAGCCTCATGACCAATAAGCTTAGTGAGCTCATACTTGATCGGATCACAGACAATCTTGATGTTGCTTGTGTTGTCTCAAAATATAGGAGTTGACTTGGAAACAATTCCCAAGTCCTAAAGCAATTATTGTAACCATCCAACTCCAGCAATGGTGGCAGCAAGAGCAAGAAATTCAGCCTCCGCACTAATAAGAGAAATGGTAGCTAATTCTTGGACTTCCAAGAGATGATGGGATACCATTGGAGATCGAGTCCAATCGGGTACTACCAAAACAAGCACTAAGATTAATGCCATACACTTTAGTCCTTGGCAAGACTTCCACTAGAGGAAGTTTGAAGAAAAAACATAGTAGCTAGTAATGAATCATCTATCATCAAGATTGCTTGCCCAGGTAGCATAAGTATAAGCCAATAGTATTGTTGAACCCACCTTTTATGTTGATGTTTTGATGTTTGAAAAATATGATTTTTTGGTTCTAATAACTAATTAAGTGTGTAGGATTTGAGTCTTAGAGTCATTATTGGAGGTTGGATGGAATCATGTTATAACTATCAAATCTAAAGAAGGATTGATCGAACTCAAGTCATGTTGAAGTCAACATAAAACTTCAAATGGATATGATAAAGCTTCAAACAAATAATTCCAACATTGGAAGTGAAGATTCAAGTTATATATAGGTATTCAAGCCAAAGTGAAATATCGAATGAAAGCGAATACTCCATCAAAATTAAGCTTGGAGTTGGTGAGAATATCTACTTTATTAGAAATCTTGGTACTAATCAAGTAATAGGTGGGGTCTAATCTTGATCCTTTATATATAGTCATTATATAAGTTTGATTTTTTGCTAAAATGGCTCACATTGGTTTTTCGTGCATCCAAAATGACTTTTGGAACTTGCATGATCTCATAGGTAATTTTTGCACTCATGATTTTGCTGCTTTTTTTTATTATGGGAGCAATTAGATTATGAGTTCGGATTTTAAAGGGGAAAACAAAGATTTAAGTGATAAAGATCTAAGAGTTGATATTGACCGTAAAATATGGTTGAGAACTCCTTGTTACTGAATCAGAACCTTTGAGAGCGCTTGGATCTGAATTGGACAGCTGAGACATCATCGAAGAACCTGCACCAAGTCAGTATTCAAGAAAAGAGTAAAGTTTCAGCGAAAAATGATTGATTTCCTTTGATTAAATAAAGAGGAAGGGTATTTATACGCTAGGAGTTAGTTACAAAAGATAGATTTGAAAAGATATCTTTTGGGTTTAAACTTCAGATTCTGATGGTGATGGGATAAAATTAATTAATAATTCTGCTTTAGATAGGGGATTTGACTGACGGTCAGAATTAGCTCGAAATCTCTCTTTGTTAGGTTGTAGGTAAACCTTAATTGTGGGTCTGATTGAGACGGCCCATGCTCTTCTTGTAGCTTATAGTTGCTGTAAAATAACCGTTATACCATTGAGAAACTTTGGGCTGTGTGTCGAGATCTAGTGGCTCTGCTTTTACCCGTATCATAAGCCCCAAATTCATGAAGGTTGGGTGTCGCAGCCTTCGAGGAGTAGTCTGCATGGTTTTGTACAATAAGAATAACATATAGGATCTTTAGGGACGCTTGAAGTCTTGTTCGAAGCTTCTCTGGGTAGTAGAAATTTTGTAGAACTTCCAATAAATTTTTTGGGTGCGAAGATTAATGCAGATCAAACGGATGGATCAGCGCGGTGCATTTTTTTAGGAGATTGAACGGATGGCATTTGGCAAAAATGTACCTAGTCAATGTTGACTAAAAAGCCATCGGCTATAGCGATTAACTCTGGCTGAATTCTAGTGGCTGATTAGGCCGGTTGCGATGGAGTTTGACTCCAAAGTTGGCATTGATAAGACACCGATGATGGCGATATGGGATGTTCACACACAGTCAAAGTTGGCTGCCATGGAGATTGGTAATGATTGTCAAGTTGAAGATTAGACAGCGGCGGCGAATATGGCAAGGACAGTTGCATCCAACTTGGCGATTGAAACATTGCAAAATTGATTCTGGCAAGATGGCCGCTGGAGGGAGGCGATGACGCTGGTTTCTTTGAAGAGCTCACGGCTAGGAGCGGTGAGCATGCGGGCCGTGGTGGAGGCAAGGTCATTCCACTGTGGTTTGTATGTCCATGAGGTGACATGATCGTCGTGATTTTGGGGCTCATGATAGCCAAATAAAGGTCATCGTAATCTCGTAGACAATGTTGTTGTGTCGGTCTAGAAATCTGTGGAGTGGGAGCCATCGGCTTGGAGCTTGCATCAGGGTGAGTAGAGATTTCCATGGAGTCGGTTCCCTTGGCTCTGGGGAGGACATTGGATGACTTCATGATTCATGCTACTTTGTTTCGATGCTTGAATACTTGGACCTTGTGTGAATGGTTTTGAATTTTGAGATGGCTTTATCTTTACCCCCTTTTTTTGGCTCCTTGTTCATTGAGGGGATGGGGGTGAATGTAGGAGCAGATAGAATGGTGTTGATCCGTTGGCCCGAGTCATAAGGCGATCAGACGGTCCAGAATCATTGAAATCACTGAGCTCCTAGGTCTAAAACTTCTTTGTCATTTTGCGTCGAGGAGCTTTATGACCAAGGAGCTAAGAAGAGGAACTTTGCCACCGAGGAGATTCGCCATCGAGGAACTTCGCTACCGAGGAGTTAAGAAAAGCAGCTTTTCATAGAGGAGCCAAGAAGAGGAGATTTGCTAGCTTTCAAACTTTGTACTAGAGTGTTGATGTGAAACAAAGATCTTCCCTTGTATTTTGTCTTGACTCTTGCTTTCTTGTGTCGCCATTCACTGAATTGAGCAAGCGAGTTGCATGGGTAGCACTACGAAAGAACTGGACTTCAAACTTGCTGTTTAAGAGTTAGCGAGTTGTAAGAGTAGCTTTAGGTGAAGAGCTGGACTTCGAACTTATTGTTTAGGGATGCAAATTTTGGGAACAGCTCTCTGGAAGAGCTTTACTCCGAACTTGCTATTTAGAGTTAGCAAGTTTTGGAGCAGCTATAAGGAAGAGTTGGACTCCAACTTACTGCTTAGGGTTAGCGAGTTCTGGGAGAAGCAGTAAGGAAGTGCTATACTCCAAATTTTCTATTTAGGTTTAGCAAGTTTTAGGAGCAGCTCTGGGTAAGAGCTGGACTTCGAACTTGCTTTAAGAATTAACAAGTTGTGGGAGCAGCTCTAAGAAAGAGCTGGACTTCAAACTTGCTGTTTGAGAGTTAGCAAGTTATGCAAAATGCTCTGACGAAGAGCTGGACTACGAACATTTTGTTTAAGAATTGATGAGTTGCTGTTGTAGCTTGGAAGAGGAGCTGAGCACCGAACTCATTATAAAGTGTTAATGAGTTGTTGGAGGAGCTCGAGCGACGAGCGAAGCATCGAACTCATTGTATGGAATAAATGAGTTATTGGAAGAGCTTGAGGACGTGCGGAGCACCGAACTCATTAGTGAAGGAGCTCGAGTGATGAGCGGAGCACCGAACTCATTGTATGGAGTCAATGAATTATTAGAGGAGCTTCAGTGACGAGCAGAGCACCGAACTCATTGTTGGAAGAGCTCGAGTGGCAGGCAAAGCACTGAACTCATTGTATTAGTTAATGAGTTGCGTAAGAGGATTTGGGCATCGAACTCATTGCTTGGAGTTAATGAGCTGTTGTTGTAGCTCGAAAAAGGAGCTGGACACCTAACTCATTGCTTGGTAGTTGATGAGTTATTGGTGTAGCTCGGAAGATGAGCTGGACACCGAACTCAATGCTTGGAGTTGATGAGTTGTTGAACTTATTAAGCACCCTCGTTGAACTTTATCATATGCTTTCTTGATACCCCCCCCTCCCCCCCTCCCCCCCCCCCCCCCCCCCCCCCCGATCTTCATGTCGGTAAGCTCCTCAGTGGATGACATTGGAGACCTTGTAACAAGTTATTCTTGGACTTGGTGAGGTGGGCATGGATAACATGAATGCACTTGGGCGGTTCTTTCTTTGGAGAAGGAGACTTCTTCTAATTCATCAATGATCTTGGGCACAAATTGATTCTTCTCTAAAGGGAGTTCTAATGCTTCGAGAGGGAGGACCGAGCCCCCCCTAAATTGTAGTCATGCAACACGTTTGAACCATTTATTTTTACTTCCCTTGACTTATCCTACCCTAGATAGGGTGGGTAACTTCATCTTCATGTGGAAGGCCAAAGCTACGGCGTAAAAAGCTGCTAGGTCAGGACAGCCGAGGATAGTATTGTAGGCGGCTTTCACATCGACGACCATGAAGTCCATGGCCTCAGTTTGGGTAGTTGGGGCTCTTCCTAAAGTCACATCAAAGGCGATTATTCTGTCGATTTGGACTGGAACTTTGGAGAACCATGAAGGGTGTACCCGGTGGGTTTTCGGAGGGTCCCTGGAGATATTGAGACCTTCAAATGCTTTTACACTTCCAGAGTCAAAAGGATTTCACAGTCTCCAACAAACATTTGTTGTAAGCAACCATTCAAGGTTCATACAATCATCAAAGATAGACAATTCAAAAGTTGAATTTTATGTGTTACAACTAAAGACATTATTTTAGTTTGTAAAAAATAATTGATAATTTGAGTTACAGTACATAGCAGGAAGTTTAACATGTTATAAAATCAAGGCTAAATATCTAATAGACTTATCTTTGATTTTTGAAGAAGTCCCCAATATTGAAAAAGTTTCCTATTGTTGGATTTCTTTACGCAGCTGCAATATATCGACTTTTCCGGTGCTGCAGAGGTCAGATTGGGGCATATGACCCCTAGTTTCGAAGGTGACTCGAAGATCTACATGTTTTGTTCAGAAGTCAGTTAATGATTCATCCGTCTGCAGGGTCAATATTGGCACACAATGTCCCTATCTGTGTAGTCAAGATTCAACATGTTCTAAATAGATGTGGATCTGAGTTGGGTCCAGGTCAGAACTTAGCGCTTCAGGTTTTCTACAGTAGCTGGCTGGGTGAGCTCAGAAAATTGGTAGGGTTCGTTTAGGGTTCAAACTCCAAGTGGATCAGGTCTAGGTTTGGATATGAAGTCGAGACTGGGTCAGGTCTGCACCACAAAAGGGTCATAACGTGCATGTTCAGATTTGGGATCCGAAGGCTGGATCGGTTTGATCTGGCTTAGTCGAGGGCAGGATCAAATCCATGTCGGATTTGACCGGGTTTAGTTGGTGGCTCCAGGTCACCAAATAAACTCTAAGTGGATCAGATCGGGTTGGATATTGTATGGATCTGAGCCCGGATCTCTTACAACCCGAGAAGAAGAAATAGGTGCATCGAAGGCAGCGGTGGGTAGTAGGAGATCTGTGCTTTCCCATAGACGGTGCCAATCTGTTGTTGTTTTTTCTGGTGTGGGCACAATCAAATGATGAGTACTTTTTGAGGAGGAAACTTACAATCTATACCATAGGTCAGATCTAAATTGTGATGACTGAAGTCTCCTTGATCTGAATTTGAATCGTTGAGAGGGCTTGGATCTGGATTAGACGTCTGAGATATCACTGTCGAACCTGCACAAAGTTTGAACACCGAGGCTGGCCCCGGCAAAAGACCCTTTGACACTCATGTCAGTAACTTAGAATAATAATAGAGTTTAGTGGAAAATGATTGGTTACGTTTAACTGAATGAGGGGGAGGATATTTATACGCTAGGAGTTAGTTACAAAAGATAGACGTCAAAATGTATCTTTTGGGTTTAAACTCCAGATTCCCATGGAGATGTAATAGAATTAGTTAATAATTTTGTTTTAGAAAGGGAATTTGACTTTTAGCCATAATAAGTTGGAAATTTCTCCTTATTAAGCAGTAAGTTAGCCATGATTGTGGGCCTGGAGACGACTCATGCTCTTCATGCAGGCATGTAGTTGCGGTGAAATTACCGTTCTTGTAGGCTTTGAGATGCATGCCACGATCTAGTGGCTCTGGTTTTACCCATATCAAATGGTGCAAAGTTTCATAATTTTCGAGAACTCATTCTTTACTGGTTTCGTGTTCAGGCAGCATGCCGGGTCAAATTCTTATAAATAAAGATCAACTGTAAGTTCATTTAAAAATCTTACAAAATTTATAAATGAACTCCTAATCATGCCCAGTAACATCCTAGTTAAACTCAGGTCTTCATTCTACAGATAACACATTATTTTAGTAATTAATCATGACGATGTAATCCTAAACAGAAATCTAGAATTAACGATGCTACAATATTAAAATCAATATATCTTGCACACTAAAAATCAGATTTCAGATCTGTTAGTTGGTCTGAATTCTAGACACAACGGGCTACAACTTTCATTTATAAAGTTCTAATTTATATTATCAGAAACTAGGTCAAAATCTCACTGTAAGTTGGAGTAAACAACAAGACAGCAATATAATAATTGTAATTGTAACAATTGCAATTTACAAGCATGTAGTTTAATATCTAGAATTGAACATTCATTCAGATCTAGTAACTACAATGGATTCCTATTGTTAACATGATGAGAGTTATTATTTTTACGATATTAAACTACGCATAAAATTATAATATTACATACAATCAAAATTTCTTCAAATCACTATAATTATCTATATACTCATATTCATATATGATTCTAGTTCATGTTCATGCAATGTATATGGTGACAATGAAATCTACATTTTTTCGGTGGAATCAACGGAGGCAAATGGAATGTTTCAATGTATATAATGATTAACTTAAACGTAGAACGATCATAATACATGCAACAATGGGGGTTCAAAGATTAAGTATAGTTCTCTCAATTTTTCAAGTATCCATACATTGTCATATCTTGCAAACCGTGAGAAAAACTCATTTCTACAAGTTGTATGTGTTATTTAAAAACAAAATTTTCATGTATACTCTAATTGCCATATGAATATGTATGAATAGAAGCGGAAGCGATAAAATGAAATCGATAATCGTACCTCCAGCCATTGCCGTTTGAAGCCTCTTGATGTTGTCAATCTAAATTTTGGTTCCAAACCCTCCTTTCTCACTTTTAGATGGTGTATATCAGAATTGTATGAGAGTGTGAATTTGGTGACCTTTTTTCATCCTTTTATACTACTCTAGCCATCATAGAGTAGTTATCATAATTGCAAATAGTGGGTGGTTTCCTAAATGAGGGGAGAGAATCATGGGGAAGTTGTTTTGATCAGTTGCAACTTCCCATTTAAATGGATCACATATGGGGAAGTTGTTTTGATCAGTTGCAACTTCCCATTTAAATGGATCACATATTTGTCCACATAATTAATTAATCAAATTAATTACATTTGATTAAGTGGAAAATAAATAAAACGTCTAACATTCTCCCACTTGATCCATTTAACAAGAGAGACTCCGTATATGAATCATGGCGACTAATTCTCTTTAAGAGCAAGAATTAATCTTCCATGTATCACAATATACTTAGTCTTTCACCACTCACACTTAACTTAATGAGTAGACCATATGTTTACTTTAGGTCAAACATAATGATATTTCTCAACAAAATAACCAAAAATAAGTACGTACATAATTCCGAATGAGAAATAATCCAACTAAATGAAAGTTTCAGACAAACTTAATGAATGTGCTACATAATGGAACCAAGTCCCATCCTGATTACATGATCATTGAATCCTGTAACATGCATGCCTTTAGTCAAGGGATCAGCTATCATCAATTCAGTGTTAATGTGCTCAATGATCACTTTCTTTTCCTGCACACGTTCCTTTACGGTTAGATATTTTATGTCGATGTGTTTACTTCGACTTCCACTCTTATTATTCTTAGCCATAAAGATAGCAGCTGAATTGTCACAATACATTCTTATCGGTCGGCTAATAGAGTCAACAACTCTTAGCCCAGATATGAAACCTTTCAGCCATACACCATGTGAGGTAGCCTCAAAACAAGAACGAACTCAGCCTCCATCGTAGAAGTGGCTGTCAAGGTCTGCTTGGCACTCCTCCAGGATATAGACCCGTCAGCTAGCATGAACACATATCCTGATGTGGATTTACGTGAATCATTGCAGCCACCAAAGTCAGAATCGGAGTAGCCTACCACCTCAAGACTATTAGTCCGCCTATACATAAGCATGTAATCCTTAGTACCCTTAAGGTACCTCATTACTTTCTTCGCAGCCTTCCAGTGATCGATGCCTGGGTTACTCTGATAACTTCCTAATACTCCAACGACATATGAAATGTCGGGTCTAGTACAGACCTGAGCATACATAATGCTACCAACAGCTAAAGCATATGGAACATTTTTCATTCGTTCCCTTTCAATGTCATTCCTGGGGCATTGGTCCAAACTGAACCGATCACCTTTCACAACGGGTGCTGCACTTGGTGAACAATCTTTCATACCGAATCTTTCTAAGACTTTGTTGATATAGGCCTCTTGAGACAAACCCAAAATTCCTCGAGATCTGTCTCTATGGATCTTTATGCCAATGACATAAGATGCCTCGCCCATATCTTTCATATCAAAGTTGCTTAAAAGAAATTGTTTCACCTCATATAGCAACCCTTTTATCATTGGTTGCTAGCAAAATATCATCCACATATAATACAAGGAAACAGATCTTGCTCCCACTGACCTTAAGGTATATACATTGATCCATAACATTTTCTTCGAACCCAAATGAAGTAATCACTTTATGGAATTTCATATACCATTGTCGGGAAGCCTGTTTCAACCCGTACATGGATTTATTAAGCTTACAAACCAAATGCTCACCCTCTTTAGAGAAGAATCCTTCAAGTTGTTTCATATAAACCTCTTTCTCTAAATCACCATTGAGAAATGCCGTTTTCACATCCATTTGGTGTAGCTCAAAATCAAAATGAGCTACTAATGCCATCACCACCCGGAAAGAATCTTTCTTTGATACAGGAGAGAAAGTCTCGTTGTAATCGATTCCTTCCCTTTGAGTGAACCCTTTGGCAACAAGTCTAGCTTTATGTCTCTCGATGTTGCCATGCGAGTCTTTCTTTATTTTAAAGACCCACCTGCATCCAATGACTTTTTCACCATTTGGCAACTCGACAAGATCCCAAACTCGGTTAGATGCCATAGAGTCCATCTCATCTTTCATGGCATTCATCCATAAGTTTGAATCTGTAGAACTTATGGCTTGTGAAAATGACACAGGATCATCGACGGCTCCAATATTATAATCCGATTCTTGCAGATACACTAAATAGTCACCAGAAATAGTTGATTTCCTTGTCCTAGTAGATCTCCTCAATGGAACTTGTTCATCTTCATGATGAACTGTTCGTTCCTCATTACCATCATGATCTATTAGATTGTTGTCAACTTGTGGAACATCAATAGTTGGCTGTCTAACACGCAATTCAGTTTGAGGTGCGTGAATGACAATCAACTTGTCACTTGAAACAGTAGGTGGAAGTTGATTATAATCCTTTTCAGGAACAATGTCCTGAAATTGATCACTCCCACTAATCAAGTCATTCTCAAGAAATTTAGCATTTCTTGATTCCACAATCCTGGTACTATGAGACGGACAATAGAATCTATAACCCTTAGACCTTTCAGCATATCCAATGAAATACCCACTAATGGTCCTTGGATCTATCTTCTTCTATTGTGGGTTGTACACTCTCACTTCAGACGGGCATCCCAAATACGTACATGTTGCAAACTTGGTTTCCATCCTTTGAATAGCTCAAAAGGCGTTTTTGAGACGGCCTTGGAAGGAACCCGGTTTAATATGTACACTGCCGTCTTAAAAGCTTCTACCCATAAAAATGATGGAAGTTTAACATTACTCCTCATACTTCTAACCATGTCCATTAAAGTTCGATTTCTTCTTTCTGCTACACCATTCTGATCTGGAGAACCAGGCATGGTGTATTGGGCAGCAATCCCATGCTTTTGAAGAAATCTTGCAAATGGACCTGGTGCTTGTCCGTTCTCGGTGTATCTACCGTAGTACTCTCCACCTCTATCTGATCTCACAATCTTAATGTGCTTATCACATTGTTTCTCTACTTCAGCCTTAAACAATTTAAAGGCATCCAAAGCTTCGTCTTTAGAACGAAGTAAGTAAAGATACATATATCGTGAATAATCATCTATGAAGGTGATAAAGTATTTCGGATCATTAGCGTTCATGTCTGGACAACAAATATCCGTGTATATGATCTCTAATAGGTTTGAACTCCTTTTGGCACCAATTTTGTGTTTGTTAGTTTGCTTTCCCTTAATGCAACCAACACAAGTATCGAAATCGATAAAGTCTAAAGTACCAAGTACCCCATCCTCTACCAATCTCTTAACTCTCTCAATGGAGATATGTCCCAATCTCCGGTGCCACAAAATAAAAGAGTCCTCATTTATAATACATCTTTTAAACTCAGTATAAACATGCATAGAACTATCAGTGATATCATTTTGCAAATAAAGACGATATAAACCATCAGACAAAATACCATATCCAATAACTTTAGAATTTCTGAAAATACTGAAACCAGAATCTGAAAAACTAAAGGAAAATCCCAAAGGTACAAGTCTTGAAACTGAAATCAAGTTTCTAGTGAAACCTGGTACATAAAATATCTTTTCTAAATGCAAACTAAAACCACTACTTAAAATTAAACTGCATGTCCCAACAGCCTCCACATGTGAACTGATCTGACTACCCGAATAGATGTAGTGTTCACTTCCCATTGGTTTCCTTAGGTTTGTCATACCCTGCAAGGTATTCGAAACATGGATTGTAGTACCAGAGTCAATCCACCATGTATTATGATTAATATTAACCATATTAGATTCATAAACAAACGCTAGAAAATTACCTTTCTTCTCAAGCCAAGTCCTAAACTTCATGCAGTCTTTCTTCATGTGTCCTTTCTTTTTACAAAAGAAACACGTAGACTCCTTCTTTATGCCTTGGTTTGCTGAAAGCCTTCCCTTTCCCTTTTCCTTAATGTGATCCTTTCTCTTCTTTGAAGAAGAAGCAGTAGTAAGGTTCACCTTTTCTCCCTTTTCTATCCTCAATCTGCCCTCCTCTTGAACACACATGGTCATAAGTTCATTAATTGACCATTTATCCTTATGTGTATTATAAGAGATCTTAAAAGGGCCATATTGTGGAGGGAGAGTGCACAAAATGAAATGTACTAGGAAGGATTCAGACATGGTAACTTCCAAATCCTTAAGTTGGGCCGCAATATCCCTCATGCGCATGATATAATCACGCACACACTTAAACTCATTGTGCCTCATGGATGAAAACTTCATAATTAAGGTGCTAGTAAGAGCTTTGTCAGAATTTACAAACTGCTCATCAATGGCTTTAAGGAGATCTTTAACCTTAGTATGCTGATCGACAGAACCCCGAATGCTAGCACAAAGTTTGGTCTTTATGAACATAACTGAGAGGCGATTAGATCGCTCCCACTTTTCATACAGACCAATGGCAAGTGGAGTGCTAGTCTCAGTTATACTAGGGGGTTCGTCTTTCCGAATAGCATAGTCGATATCCATCCACCCCAATTGCAGAAGCACTCTTTCTTTCCACACCTTATAGTTATCACCCTTTAATTCAGGAATGTCACAATTGACATCAGAAATGTTCCCGGATAAAATTGCTGCAAAAATATATATATATATATATACATACATGCTTGTAAACAAAATTTTTGAGACTTAACTTTATCATGTTTTACCAATGCAAATCATGAATAAAAATATGAATCTAGTGACATAAAACCTGCCTGTGGGCTATAGTCTTACTCAAATTAGATTCATAACTGTATGATGAAACTATTAAACCATATTCATTCCTTAATTCCTGTGGGTAGATTAAGGAACATAATTCAATATTTCACCCTAATTAATCATACAAAATATAATAAAATTTCCTGTGGGCATATTTCATCATATTACATATGATTAATGACAAATTAATGTCTAGTTTCCATATGTGATTTCATAAGAAGTTTTAAATAACTAGAGATGCTGTGGCTACTCTCCAATTACTAAAATTAACAAATCGCTCGACATATTACTTTAATATTTTGATCATGTACAATTTTAATGGCCATAACATTTTTAACTAGTTATTTCAAAACAATACTAAAGTTTTTCTAGTTCTAACAAAATAACATGATCTCAATTAATCACAAAATCAGTATTGCTTCATAACTATATTTTCGATTTAGCAAAGAAACCAATAGCATAGGCTTGGGCTCGGTTTATGGGCCTGGGTTGAGGGAAACGAGAAAATCGACAAAGCATGACGAGGATTCCCGAAGAGCACGGCCGACCCTCAAGGCCGATCAAGGTCGGCCTTACTCAAAATCGCGGACGACCCCTGCCCTCATGGTCCGTTCACAATCGGACCATTACCCTTTAAAGCCTCCACTTGGATTACAAGCTTGCGTTACCAAGCTCGGCTAGGCATCATTAACCAAAACAAAACCAAAATTTAGCACAAATTTAGGCAAAACCCAACAAAAGATGAATCTGTCAAACCCAGTAAAGATTCAACACGGGAAATCAACAATAGGAGAGTAAGGTTTAAAATCATCCTTAGATTTCACAGACGTTTCTTTTGAGAAATGAAACAACAAGCAAGGCAGAGATAAGTTTTCAGCTCTGATACCAAATGTTATTTAAAAACAAATTTTTCATGTATACTCTAATTGCCATATGAATATGTATGAATAGAAGCGGAAGCGATAAAATGAAATCGATAATTGTGCCTCCAGCCATTGCCGTTTGAAGCCTCTTGATGTTGTCAATCTAAATTTTGGTTCCAAACCCTCCTTTCTCACTTTTAGATGGTGTATATCAGAATTGTATGAGAGTGTGGATTTGGTGACCTTTTTTCATCCTTTTATACTACTCTAGCCATCATAGAGTAGTTATCATAATTGCAAATAGTGGGTGGTTTCCTAAATGAGGGGAGAGAATCATGGGAAAGTTGTTTTGATCAGTTGCAACTTTCCATTTAAATGGATCACATATGAGGAAGTTGTTTTGATCAGTTGCAACTTTCCATTTAAATGGATCACATATTTGTCCACATAATTAATTAATCAAATTAATTACATTTGATTAAGTAGAAAATAAATAAAACGTCTAACAGTATGACTCACAAATTGTGTTTCACTACTTTGAGAAAAAAATTGTATTTTTTGGAATTCATTTGTTATGATTTTACCTATTTCACTCTCATATTGAATATATTAAAAACTATTCAAAGTAGTGTTTTCACAAGGCTGTAACTTCTTCGATATACATCCAAATGCAACTCTATAAAATTTATTCTTACTAATATATCCGTCTACAGTGCTACCAAGTTTTACAATATTTAAAGTAAAATTTTTTCAAATTAGTTGATCACAAAACTGTGTTTTAACAATTAGCCAAATTTTCTAATTTAGCAAAAAATGGTTGACTGCCTAACTTCTACCAAACTGCCCTTTTATCTCTGTCTAGGAGTGTACAACAACAGTCCAAGTATAATGGTGGAATGGGAGCCTTTCGATTACCTACCGATTTTTGAAATTTTTTTTTCTTCTTCTTCGTTTTCATTGGTTATTCATGCTGAAAAGTGAATCCTTTTGTATGTAAGTTTCAGCTCAATTTTTAGCTTTCTTTTTGACAAAATACTCCCCTCCCCCTCTGTTGGGTTTGTCTTGCATGCTATGTTGGATAAGAAGACGATGAGACGATGAAGGAATCGAGACAATCGAAGATGGAGCGGAAGCAAGGCGAAACAGTCAGCAGCAGTAGCACCAGCAGGTTGCGGTCGACCGACCCTAGGGTGCGGTTGACCGCCCTACTATGTAAGAGTTTCCGAAAGGGAGACGTTCGACCGACCTTGGGGTGCGGTA
Organism: Hemerocallis citrina; assembly: GCA_017893485.1. NCBI lineage: Eukaryota > Viridiplantae > Streptophyta > Magnoliopsida > Asparagales > Asphodelaceae > Hemerocallis > Hemerocallis citrina. The sequence goes on from CM030360.1 coordinate 30,334,479, forward strand.
GACCAAACGTGACAATGATGGATTATTTAGGTCGGGTCTTGGTGATTCGTGAGAAGCCCAACTTGCTCTTCAAGTCAGATCGTACGACTGTTATCGTATAGTTATCTCTTCAGGAATATCAAATGGCTATTGTATCGAGATATCAAACTAGGGTTTCTCTGGATCTCTATATATTGTTGTTATTTGCTTCCATTGATAGCCAAGAGAGAGAGTACTTGTAATGCCCCGAATTCCAAAAATACACTGAATTCGAGATTCCACAGGATCTTTACACTTCTTTTGTACAATTTTACAAGGAAATTAAAACTTTTTACTTTACATCAGAGTTACATAAAACTTTACACTTTACATTTCACAGCGGAAGCAAATTTACAACACACTACAACAAAAACTGTATTTAGCGGCATTTATATCCCGGCGTTTATGGGAAGCGCCGGGGTATGAATGTGTTATTCCGTGAGAAACCCTAAAACGTTAATGTACACCGGCGCTTATTAAAAGCGCCGGGCTATAATGCTATAGGCCGTCGTTTATTAAACAAACGCCGGCCATTCTAGGAGATATTTTTTACCACGCCGCATTCTATTTCCCCATTCCCCATTTACTTGTTATTTCTCTCTCTCTCCTCTCCCTCTCCCACCCCCCTTCCTCCCTCCTCCCCCTCCTACCCCGCATGCTCTCCTCCGCCCTCCGCCGCGTCCGCGACCCCGACTCCTCCGTCCGCTCCGCCCTCGTCGACGCCGTCCGCTCCCTCGCCGCATCCAATCCCCACTCCCTCTCTTCCACTCTCCTCAAACCCCTCACTGACACTCTTTTGCACGAGCAAGATCAGCATTCCCATATGACGTCCGCGCTTGCACTCGACGCGGCGATCGATGCTGCTGCGGCTGCAGAGGAGTTGGATTTGGATTTAATTTATCAGCTACAAAAGATGTTACCGAAGTCGGTGAAGTTGGTGAGGAGTAATGCGTTTAAGGCGAAGGCGGCGATGGTGACGCTGCTGGGGAGTGTGGCGGGTGCCGTGGGTGCGGGTACGGAGGGTTTGGTGGGGGTGTTGGTTCCGTGTTAGATGGAGTTCTTGGGGAGTGAGGATTGGGCGGCGAGGAAGGCTGCGGCAGAGGCGTTGGCGAGGGTTGCGGTGAGGGAGAGGGACAGCTTGGGTGGATTGAGGGGTCCTTTCTTGTCGTCATTTGAGGCGAAGAGATTCGATGAAGTATGGTATTTTACTACATCTCGAGGTTGTTGTGTTCTTTTGTATTTTTTCTTCTTCTTGGCATTCAGTCATAGAGAAATATTTTCTAATATCTCAAATTAATTCGGTCTGTCTAAGAATGGAACTGAACATATGTTAACTTTAACCTGCGAGTGAGAATCTTTGTCAACGACACTACAAGTGCTTTAGAATTAAGTGTGTGTTTTTTGTGACCGTAGGTAAAGATTGTTCGCCAGTCGATAAATCAAATGGTCGAGGTGTGGAAGGATGTACCGGTTGACGGAGATGATTCTTCCAATGTATTGCAAACATCAAAATCATTGCCGAATTTACCTCGTAGAGGTAATGACTGATTCCACGATTTTCGCTTTATTTGTGTTTTATGTTTTCATTTGTCTGATTTTAGTATTGATTTTGTGTGAGACAGACATATATGGGTATATCAAGGAAGAACAAGATTTCAGTTAGTAGGTCGCCTCCGTCTAGGAAGTTGGATAATAGGAAGGGTTCGGATTGGGAAGTGGAGATTGCAGTTTCGCATGGTTAGTATATGCCAAAGCTTTCTAGCGAATTTCTCATTATATGTTTGGATTTTTTAACTTGCTATATTTAATGTGATACACATGATGCCTAGAAAAATCTGTTATCTTATTTAAATTGTTACTTATGTATGCATTTATAGGCACCATTGATTTGATTAAAATGATATTACAGGTCTGTTAACTAATGGAAGTGATACGTGGATGTTAAAGTTCATAGTTTCTCATCTTTAAATCCCATCAACAACGTTTGACTGTAATGTAAATGATTATATCATCAATCATCATTTTATATTGTTCTTTCTTTCCTTTCAAAATTATGTTATTTGTCGGAGATTTAGTGTGATAGAAGTAACTGAAAATGTTTAGAATCTTAGGAGGAAGAAAAAGTTTGAAAAAGATAGATGGAGTAGATTGGTATCTTGCCTTTATGTAGCTTAATATATAGTAATGAAATGATATCACATACAAAAGGAAAGCCAAAATCATGTAGAGTTATATTTCTTTGATAAATATTAGGTGAGCTTGATTAGGTTTACAATTTGAAGTCTGGACTAATTCTTTAGTCTTTTGAGGTATTATATACGGCAGGATTAGGGAGGGAGGGGCTTATGACATGGGTGAGTTGGATCAAGCTCTTTTCTTGTTTCTTGATGGACATGATCATTCAGCTGGAGATATCCAAGAACACAAAAGTAAGTATCGATCTTTTAATTACTAATTCATCTTGCTATTTACAAACTTTGTATATTTCCATATTTTTATATCGATAAATTATCTATTTCATCATACAAAATTAGAAGCTTAGAATAGCTATATATCTTTAATTTTCTTGGCTTGAGTTGTTAGAATTTGAGTTACTATATTCTAAAATTGATGACTGGATGCTGATTGGGAGCCGAGGTGTACAAGAAAGATCAGGCCAAGCGATGAGGACCGAGGGCGTTGGGTGGGTGAATCCGATGTGGATCGTAAGGCGTCTGAGTTCATAACTAGGTTTTATGAAACTCGGGTCACTGACCCGGAGTGTATCATGGTTTAAGCTTCTGTAGTTAGTTACCACCATTCATTATGCTTTACTACTTCATGTATGTGTGCGTAAAGTAACGTGGGAGGAATAAGATATGAGTTTCATTTATTTCTGAATATATATGGGTTAATCTTTAGTTAAGCTTCCTGTACATATATTATCATATGAGCTACTTGCAGAAGAAAATAAATTATGTAATTTAAAGGTTTATTCTATTGAACTGATCACTGAAACTGGTGTGTTAATTTCTATTTAACTCATTGTTATGTGGTATAGTTATATATATACATATGTTATAGTTCATCAATGGTTTGTGGATTTCACCGAGTTTGTTAATGATTTTGATTAGAAAAAAAAGAAGTTTGAATTGTGTCATCTATTTCACAGAGACGAACATGAAGGAACATGGATCTTGAACTTGAACATTGTATTATATATGTGCCACATAGCATTTATTTTATCTTAAATTATTTTGTAAAAGGGATGTAGAAGTGTATAAAGAAAACTAACCAGTCTGCTTGTTCAGTTGTTCAGAACAGGAAGCAGCAATTGTACCAGATTCTCAGATAGATGCTTCAGTAAAATATCTCTCCTTTTAGCCCAGCATAATATTTACAGTCAAAGGTAACCATTAACATGAGAAAGTTCCTACTGAGAATGAGGTTAGCTTCTGATATTTAAAAAAAAGTTTAATTAAGAAAGAAGATTACTCTTAATAAGATAGTGGTTTTCATTTTTTAAATTTAGTTACCTCTCATTTATAAGTCTCATACCTTAACTACCTATAAGGATTATCTCAAAAAAAAACTACCTATAAGGTGGGGAGCATGAATATCCCCTTACCCGTCATGGTTGATATTTGCCAAGGTAAGGTTAGCTCCGCAATCAAGCTCAAACATGTCCTTACCTAGTTTTGTTACACGATATAATGAAATTCAAACCAGGATGTAACCATAGTGACGTTGAGTTTCAGACACCAAATTTTAACTGCATTTCCTGTAATAGGCTGAGCTCCTATTATATTCTTATAGACCACATAAGTCATTTGAGTTTTTCATAATTGCCCGAGAATTTTCTTGGCTTGAGTTGTTTTGGAATTGATGACTGGTCGCCATCCCATTCATAAATCACCAAAGAAAACTGACCGAGAGCCTTGTTATATGGGCAAGTTTTTTTATTTTTTATAAAAGAAAGCTAAAGTATCATTTCTCTCAACTTATTTCGGTGAGGTTAAATTGACTTTCACATCATATAACATATATTTTAGCTAATTAGATGTTATTATGTGCTTGATATGTACTGGTTTTATTATCTGTTAAATTGTAGGCAACAGTGCTCAATATGTACTAGTTTTATATCTATGCAATTGTGGGCAACAGTGCTTGATATGTACTGGTTTTATTATCTGTGAAATTGTAGGCAACAGCTCCACTGCAAGACAGTAGGTTGGTTGTCACTGAATTGCCTGATCCAGTTTTAAAAGGAAATTTCCCCGAGGATGAAATGCAGATAATGACTCATTTAGCTCGAGAATGCCTGCAGTGGGATCCCGAGTCACGGCCATCCATGAGCGAAGTTGTTCAAATTCTCTCCACCATTGATCTTGATAAGTCCAAAAGGAAAAACTTTTCTTCAGGCTTTATTATGGTAAGTTCATTCTACCTCTCTTGAACCCTAAGTTTTAGGAGCCGGGCTTATCTGTTTCTTCTGTATTTCCATATTGTAGAGAATGTATACACCTCACTGTTTCCTTATAAGCTAATTATCGTCCTGCTGCTGGAACCGATACTCTGGGACAGACTACCTTAAGTTAGGCTGGGAGTTTACACATGTCCCATGATGAAATATGAGAAAACTATGTAGAGAAGATTTTAGAAGTGATTAGTTAATACTCTTTGTATAAGATTATGCTGATCATATGTAAAGAAGATTGTATGCTGATCATATTAGTTAATACGCTTTGTATAAGATTTTTTACTGTTGTATGAATTACTGCAATTTATTATGGATTTTGTATATATTCCTCCATTAAAAAATTGTATTAATTTTTTTTTAATTTTTTTATGTTTTTAATTAAATTTTTTTTTAAAAAAAAGTTACACCAACCCCGGCGTTTTCTGAAACGCCGGGGTAGATTGTTTTAAATTTTTTTTATATTTTTAATTTTGTAAATTTTTTAATTTAAAAAATATTTAAAAAAAAAAAAAGTTACACCTACCCCGGCGTTTTCCGAAATGCCGGGGTAGATTAAAATTCGTTTTTAAATAAAAAATAAAAAAAAATATTCACCGGCGCGTTTACAAGCGCCGTCCATTATAAAACTTTCGCCGACGGTTTCGTAAGCGCCGGGGAACCCTAGCCGTGAATGCCCGGCATGCGCAATGCCGGCGGTTGGTGCGGCGCTGTTCGACACGCCGATAGGGTATTCACCGGCGCTTATAAGCGCCGGTGAATCTATAAAAAAGCGCCGGTGAATCCATCGCCGGTTGTAGTGACATTTAAATAAATGTACAACAACATTTGAATAATCTCTAAGCATCTGTGCCTCTTTAATCTTTATCATGTCATTTATCCTGCATACAAAACTGTGGGTACGTCAGTTTATTCAACCAACGAACATTATACACGACCATCCTCTCTATGCCGGAAATAGTATAACTGATTTTTCATATTTAACAAACACAAACTTGTCACATATCAAACTAAAGGGAATACCCTATTGATGTCGTGTTGTGATTGTGCACTTAGTCCTTAATGCGGTTATTTATATTACATGACACTAATGCGCACTTGTTCGGATTCTATGCATCCCATACTACATAGGTCCGAGGGCAAGCCCTTAATCGTTCTTCATCTTGTAGGGTTCAATCCCTCGTAATGTCTTAATCTACTACTGTAACTACGGTAAGTATTCTAGATATTTTCTGACATACGAACTCATGTCTAGGTGCCCTGGAGGGAATCCCAACGCACTGACACATGACTCATCATGCAGGCATCCTGTGGTAATTCAGCTCCTACCATAGACATGACACCACCCACAGTCGTCAAACACCCCACGAGCGTCGCCACCTGGACGATATTCTGGAGTAGTATCCACGCCCTATCATGACTAATCATGGGACATCCTGGGATACTCTCTCGCCGCCAATCCAATGGCCCTCATACTCAATATTTTTCTCTTACTTTCATCACATCTTCACTATGTATCTAATCCTTAGTTTAATGAAATTATGAATAAAATCAATCTTTTAGAGTTAGCCCTCTCACTACTACCGGTCTTATTTCTTTCATTTCACAATGACCCAAACTGGTCTTTTCAATATCAATAATCATAATTCATTACTTTTCACTTGCCGGTGTGAGTTTTGGCTACACCCTAATTTTCAATTTCAATTCATAAATTCACATGTTTGAGTTTTCGTACTCAATAACATTTCTCTTTTCCAATCACATGATTTCTAAATTATTCATGAGTCCATAACCATACATGGAATTCAATTATTCATCAAGTAATTCATCAAATATCATTTCCACATTAAAATCACATTACTAATTATATGGTTAAAATGAGTATTCACAACTCATAATTGTCACACTATTCTTCAATAAGAATAATTCATACAACTTCACTCATATGTTTTCTTTCTTATTTATAATTCTTTTCTAGCACTTTATTTCAAGTTCTTTTGCGAATTATAACTTTCACAAAAATTTAAGTGTAGAACCCTAGTTCTATTTATACCTTTGTTCTCAAAAATATACTCTATTTCATTTTAATAAATCCCAATTTATTTTTCATAAGTCCCACATAATTTTAGAATAATAATAATATTTTTTTCATAATTTTTAATTATCAAAATCCACCAAAAAAAAATATTTTTTCCACAAGTTAAACACTGGCCGATACCAGGTTTCGAACCAACAACCACAGGGAAACAAGCCGCCCACTCTGACCACTAGGCCAGTCGCGCCGATCGGTATAGAAGGGGGTTAAGAGCTTTACATGCTCTCGGCTGAAGTTAATTAGTTTTTTAAATGTGCAAAACAAAATATATGGTGCTAACAGGAATCAAACCATCGACCTGTGAGAAACCCACCGCATACTGTAACGATTAGGAGCCTCCCGACCACTTGAGCTATAGGCTCAGGTTGTCTCAGTACAACTCGAACTCTAATTAAATCAACTTTCTCTGTTTAATAGAACATTTCGACGTTCAAAAGCTCTCATTTGATTTTGCTTTTACTAAACATACTGTATATTTCCAGATTAATTATTCCCATAATAATTAATACTCCAGTAAAATAAAAATAATTTTTTTCAATAATTAAACATATATTTTTCATACAATTAGTTCGAATTATATGCTACTACTACCACATTTCTTTTCTACATTTCTTATCCAATTTTAACATCAATAATCTCTATATCAATTCTCTGTTTTTATTCATTTCACAAACCCCCAAATTATATTTTTGAGTCATCCATTATAAACATTATCACAAATGTCCATCTAAGCACATAAGACAACACTTTCATCTACTAACATTTGCATTTAATTTTGATGCTAATAACGAATTTTACTTCAAGCAATCCATAACACACAACTTAAGTTTGATGATGGAATCACATACAATCTATTTAGCAATATTCCAATCAACTAATAAACTATTTTTCCAATTAAAATGTACTCTTATTAATCTTTTTTATGTATTAATATTTCAATTCAATTCTAGAATGCTTTCTAATTAGAAACAAGGAAAATAACCCACCTTAATTGGAGAGAAATACAATTTGCAACACCTCCTAAACAAAAGTCCTTGCCAAGAGAGCGATCCTCCTCCTCCTCGATGTGCACACGAGCCTTCAAGATGCCAACCCGAGCTCCAAAGATGCTGACCTTCCCTTCTTGGTGCAACACAACTCTTCACACACAACTCTCAATCTTTTAACTCACTTACTATACTAATAATAATGTATTTTATACTATAGGTCTTGGAGAAATAAAGAGTACAAAAACAACTAGGCTAGGGGGGGGGGGGGGGGTATTTATACTAAAAATTTAAGTAAATGGAAGGCTAGGATCAAACTAGGAGTTAGAAACAAAAGGCTAGGATTCAAGGAGGAGTTACAATAACCAACCATGATCAAGCAACCACCACCCATGACTCCATTATTTTTTTCTTTTCCCTCCATGTAAAAACCGGCCTACATGTGGTGCATTTGCACATGTACGTGCAATGCACGTGCATGCATTTGCACGTGGACGTGCAATGCACGTGCATGCATTTGTCTCCATATAACAAAAGTTGTACATTATATTTTCAATAAAAATAATCCTTAAAATATGTGCTACATTACAAGTTGTAATTAAAATAAGAATACTCATGGGCTTTAATTAATGGGCCAAAATAATAGTTTTTATAAAAGAAGATAAATAAATTAGATTTGGGCTAGAAAGAAAGGTTTATGTTTATTTGAAGAAAAATGGGCCTTTATAAAAGTAATTAAAGAACACATATACACACATCATCTATAATGAAAAATAATTATAAGATTTCATACTACAAAAATTGCACGTGCACACTACGTGCAAAATTAAATAAATAATTTTCATAAATGAAAATCGGGGTATTACAGTACTTCATTGAAGGTGGAGTTTGATGGTTTCTCCAATTGTAAACAACTACTACTTGCTGGTGATGCTTGAGAGAGGGTCGTGGTGAGAATTGCAATATTCTTGTATCTTCTCTAGTTGAATAACATCTCAGGTTTCTTCTCCCCCAGATTAAGGCGAAAGCCCCAATCGGGACAAACTTGTATGTACTTTGGTGTGTTTGATATGGTCTCATATGTGCTTGGTAGTTTGTGTTGATTGCATCGAATAAATCAACAAGATCTTCAGTCAGGTTTTCTAAAGAAATCCTAACAATTGGTATCAGAGCTTCGGGTTCAAGGTTTTGTTCGAGTTCCTTGGCGAAGATGGCAAATTAAATCACGAAGATCAAGCAGTTCAAAGGCAAGATAAACTTTGACCTCTTGAAGGTGGACATGCATGAAGCATCGGTTCAACATGACTTGGATCTAGTCCTAGAAGGAGATAAAAGGGGACAAATCGGCACAAAGCAAGAGAATTGGGAGGAGATTTATTCAAAAGCTATGGGTTTAATTCGTATGTATTCGATGAGCGAAGTCATGTATAGAAGAAGCGCGACGAGTCTTTGGGCAAGATTCAGAACTGACTACTCGGGATCGTCATTACAGGGTCAGATGCATCAGAAAGGAAAGTTGTAGAATTTCTCAATGAGAAAAGTACCGCCTTCAAGATCATATTGTGGAGTTCAATATGAAGTTATTTGAACTGAGGACGTTCAACGCAAATGATCTAAAGGTTTCCAACTCGATATATTCATCGTCAAATCCAACCAACATGATAACCTTGCTATGTAATACCCCGATTTTCATTTATGAAAATTATTTATTTATTTTGCATGTCGTGTGCACGTGCAAATTTTCGTAATCTGAAATCTTATAATTATTTTCATTATGGATGATGAGTATATATATATATGTATATGTGTTCTTTAATTATTTTATAAAGGCCCATTTTTCTTCAAATAAACATCAGCCTTTCTTTTAGCCCAAATTTAATTTATTTATTTTCTTTTATAAAACTATTATTTTGGCCCATTAATTAAAGCCCATGAGTTATTTTTATTTCTACATTACAACTTGTAATGTAGAACATCTTTTAAAGATTATTTTTATAGAAAATATAATGTACAACTTTTTTAAATGGAAGACTAGTGCATGCACGTGCATTGCACGTACACGTGCAAAGCACACCATTGTGGCGGGTTTGAGTATGGAGGGAAATGAAAAAAATAGTGGAGTCATGGGTGGTGGTTGTTTGATCATGGTTGGTTACTACAACTCCCCTTTGAATCCTAGCATTTTATTTCTAACTCCTAGTTTCATTTACTCTAATTTTTAGTATAAATACTCCCCCCCCCCCCCCCCCCCCCCCCCCCCCCTAGCTTAGTTATTTTTTTACTCTTCGTTTCTCCAAAACCTATAGTAGAAAATACATTGTTAGTAGTATAGTAAGTGAGATAAAAGAATTGAGAGTTGTGTGTGAGGGAGTTGTGCTTGCACCAAGAAGGAAGGCCGGCATCAAGGAGGCTCGGGATTGCATCTTTTGAAGGCTCGGGTGCGCGCATCAAGGAGGAGGAGGAACGCTCTTTTGGCAAGGACTTTTGTTTAGGAGGTGTTGCAATTTTATTCTCTCCAAATTAAGGTGGGTTATTTTCCATATTTCTAATTAGATAGCATGCTAAAATTGAATTGAAATGATAATGCATGAAAAAGATTAATAAGAGTACATTTAATTGGAAAAATGGCTTATTAGTTGATTGGAATGTTGCTAAATAGCTTGTATGTGATTCAATCTTCAAACTTAAGTTGTATGTTAATTATTTATAGCTATGGATTGCTTAAAGTAAAATTTGTTGTTGGCATCAAAAACTAAATGCAAATGTTAGTAGATGAAAATATGGTTTTATGTGCTTGAATGAACTTTTTGTGCTAATGTTTGTAAGAAATAACTTAAAAATATAATTTCTGGGTATGTGAAAGGAATATAAACAGGGAATTGATATAGTGAATATTGATGTCAAATAGGATGAGAAATGTCGAAAAAGAAATGTGGTAGTAGTAGTATACAATTTAAACTAATTGTATGCAAAATATGTGTTAATTAGTGGAAAAAAATTATTTTTAAATTACTGGAGTATCAATTATTAATTGAATAATTATTCTGGAGGTTTACAGTAAATTTAGTAAAAGTAAAACTCAAATGAGAGCTTTGAAACATCGAAATGTCCTATTAAACAGAGAGTTGAGTTAATTAGAGTGCAAGTTGTATTCAAGACAACTTGAGCCTATAGCTCAAGTGGTCGGGAGGCTTCTTAAAGCTACAGTGTTGTGCGGTGGGTTCTCACAGGTCGACGGTTCAATCCTTGATAACACCATATTTTTGTTGTGCATTTAAAAATTGAATCAAGCTTCAGCCGAGAGCATTTATGACTCTAAAATCCCCTTTATACCGAACAGCATAATCGGCCTAGTGGCTAGAGCGTGCGGCTTGCTTCTCTGTGGTCGTTGGTTCGAATCCTGGTCTCGGCCACTATTAAACTTTTTGGAAAAAAAATGTTTTTGATGGTTTTTGATGTTTAAAAATTATGAAAAAATATTATTATTATTCTAAAATTATGTGTGACTTATGAAAAATAAATTGGGAGATATTAGAATGAAATGAAGTGTATTTTGGGAATAAAAGCGTAGTTAGAACTATGGTTCTACACTTATATTTTTGTGAAAGTTGTGTTTTGAAAAAGGACTTGAAATAAAGTGCTAGAAAAGAAAAATAATAAAGAAAGAAAGTATGTAGTGAAGTTGTGTGAATTATTCTTAGTGAAGAATAATGTGACAATAATGAGTTGTGAATATTCATCTTAACCATATAATTGGTGATATGATTTTTAATGTGGAAATAAATATTTGATGAAATACAGGATGAGTAATCGAACTCCATGTATGGTTATTGACTCATGAATAATTTAGAAATCATGTGATTGGAAAAGAGAAATGTTATTGAGTATGATAACTCAAACATGTGAATTTGTGAATTGAAATTGAGAATTAGAGTGTAGCCAAAACTCACACCGGCAAGTGAAAAGTGATGAGTTATGATTATTGACATTGAAAAAACCAGTTTGGGTCATTGTGAAATGAAAGAAATAAGACCGGTAGTAGTGAGAGGGGTAACTCTAAGAGATTGATTTTATTCATGATTCAATTAAACTAAGGATTAGTTACATAGTGAAGATGTGATGAAAGTAAGAGAAAAACATTGAGTATGAGGGCCATTGGATTGGCGGCGAGAGAGTATCCCAGGATGTCCCATGATGAGTCATGATAGGATGTGGATACTACTCCAGAGTACCGTCCCGGTGGCGATGCTCGTGGGGTGTTTGACGACTGCGGGTGGTGTCATGTCTATGGTAGGAGCTGAATTACCACAGGATGCCTGCATGATGAGTCATGTGTCAGTGCGTTGGGATTCCCTCTAGGGCGCCTAGACATGAGTTCGTATGTCAGAAAACATATAGGATACTTACCGTAGTTACAGTAGTAGATTAAGACATGACGAGGGATTGAACCCTACAAGATGAAGAACGATTAAGAGGCTTGCCCTCAGACCTATGTAGTATGGGATGCATAGAATCCGAACAAGTGCGCATTATTGTCATATAATATAAATAATTGCATTAAGGACTAAGTGCACAATCACAACACAACATCAATAAGGTGTTCCCTTTAGTTTGATATGTGACAAGTTTGTGTTTGTTAAATATGGAAAATCAGTTATACTATTTCCGGCATAGAGAGGATGGCCGTGTATAATGTTCGTCGGTTGAATAAACTGACGTACCCACAATTTGTATGCAAGGCAAATGACATGATAATGATTAAAGAAGCACAGATGCTCAGAGATTATTCAAATATTGATATAGATTTATTTAAATGTTGTAAATTTGCTTTCGCTGTAAAATGTAAAGTGTAAAGTTTTCATGTAACTCTGATGTAAAGTGAAAATTTTAATTTCCTTGTAAAATTGTACGAAAGAAGTGTATAGATCCTGTGGAATCTCGAATTCAGTGTATTTTTGGAATTCGGGGCGTTACAAAGTGGTATCAGAGCCGGCTTCATACTTGTACAAATTTATAAGGAACGACACCCTAGAAGTGGACATTAGAGTGTGTGTTTGAGTCTAGAGATTTAAATGTAAGTGACTTACATTTGTGTTGCTCTATGACTTATGCTTCTTCCTTTCTATTTCTAAGATGGCTGATCACTTCGACCCTGCTGGAGACGACGAATGGCATATCATCGAGGAAGAGTACCATCCTGGACAAGTAGATTCCGAGAAAGAGTACTACCCAGGGCAAGCTGATTCTGACGAAGAAGAATGGCCTGAATCTTGAGAGATTACCCCACGTCCGGATTCATCTGATGACTCTTCTGACGAAGAAGAAGAACCGGTTCCAAATGGTCTTGTGATATCTCTTCAGAGGCAGGTAGAAACACTGCGGGAGAGAGTCGGATTATTGGAGGCTCAATTGGCAAAGCGTAAGGACGACTTTGCAGTTCTCAGTCATCGTGTATAGGAACTCGAGAAGAGGAAGAATATGACCGATGTGCTGAAGGAAGAAGTTGATGAACTATGGGGAGAACTTCGAGAAGCGAAGAGGAACCGTAGGAGTTAGACCGTTGTTTCTTTTTCCTGTTTATTTAGTGAACTGTTATGTAATGAGTGTATTATGTAACAGGAGAACTTTATTTGAATGGAATGAAAGCTGTTGTTTTGTTCGATACTGTATCCTCTCATACTTTTGTATCTCCTAAATTTGCTAAAGTGTTGGGAGTTGAACCGAAGATTTTTCCAGACAAGATCTTAGCAGTAGCTACTCCATCAGGGAAAACTTTAACCGCTGATCGGTATTATGCGGATTGCGAGATTATGATTGGGGACAGAATCTTTGGAATTGATCTGATCGAGCTGACCATCTTGGGAGTCGATGTTATCATTGGCATTGATTGGATGTCGGTGTACAGTGCAAGCATCGAGTGTAAGACCAAGACGGTAACAGTGAAGGCTCCAGGTGAACCTGAAGTCACTTTCCAAGGGAAAAAGAAGTGTTCTAGGCTGGTGGCAGCTATCCGCAAGGAAGAGATTCCTGTGGAAGTGCAAAGGATTCCTGTAGTTCGGGAGTATCCGACTGTGTTCTTGGATGATTTTCCTGGGTTATCCCCGCATTGTGATGTGGAGTTCAGCATCACTGTTCAACCAGGGAGTGCACCCATTTCTAAGGCACCATATAGGATGGCTCTAGTGAAACAAGATGAGGTGAAACGGCAGATTTAGAAACTGTTGGAGAAAGGCTTTATTCAACCTAGTGCGTCACCTTGGAGAGCACCAGTGCTTTTGGTAAAGAAGAAGGATGGATCGATGAGAATGTGCATCGATTACCGAGAGCTGAATAAGGTTACTGTTCAGAATAAATATTCTATTCCCCAAACTGATGACTTGTTCGATCGTCTACAAGGAGCAACTTTTTTCTCCAAAATAGATCTTCGATCAGGATATCACCAAGTTCGAGTGAAAGCTGAAGATGTGCACAAAACTGCATTTAGAACTCGACATGGGCATTACGAATTCTTAGTTATGCTATTTGGAGTGACGAATGCACCCGCAATCTTCATGGATCTGATGAACAGAGTTCTGAGGCCGTTCATTAATTCTTTCGTCGTGGTGTTTATCGACGATATCCTCGTGTACTCTAAATCAGAAGAGGAGCACACCGAGCATCTAGCAGCAGTTTTGAAGAAGCTGGAAGAGCAGGAGTTGTATGTCAAGCTATCCAAGTGTGATTTCTGAAAATCTGAAGTGGCATTCCTAGGTCACATCCTTTCTAAGGAGGGAGTGGCAACTGACCCTCAAAAGATAGAGGCAGTGAGAGATTGGGCTAGGCCTACTAAAGTGAAAGAAGTCAGAAGCTTTCTTGGAATGACTGGATACTACAGGAGATTCATTCAAGGTTATGCTCAGTTAGCCGTACCGCTTACTAGTTTGACCAAGAAGAATGTGAACTTCAAGTGGACTGAGCAATGTGAGACAAGCTTTCAGGAGTTGAAAGAGAAGCTGACTACTGCACATATTTTGGCTTTGCCTAGAGCAGGTGTTGAGTATGATGTTTGCAGCGATGCTTCACATCATGGGCTTGGTTGTGTCTTAATACAAGAGGGAAGAGTAATCGCTTATGGGTCTAAGCAACTACAACTGCATGAGAAGAATTACCCGACTCATGATCTGGAGTTGGCTGTAATTGTCTTTGCCCTGAAGCAATGGAGGCACTACGTGTACGGTGAGAAATTGAACATGTAGACGGACCACAAGAGTTTGAAGTACATATATCAGCAGAAGAATCTGAATTTGAGGCAGCGGAGATGGTTAGAAGTGCTTGAGGACATGCGACCTGAGATTAAGTATCATCCTGGGAAAGCTAATATTGTTGCTGATACACTTAGTCGCAAGAGCAGTTTATCCAGTTTGATTACAACTCAGAAGTATCTGATGGAGGAAATTGGATCAAACAGGTATTGAGGTTGTCTTGCAAGGATTGGGAGCATCGTTAGCTCAGTTGAGGCTTCAGCCTACTTTGAATGGAAGGATCATTGCAAGTCAAGAGGTTGATGCTGATATCTTGGAGATGAAGGAGCAGGTTAGTGCTGGCAGGTTGCCCGGATTTCAAATCAGAGACCCGGAGGTCTATTACAACCGTTACCTATTCCGGAATAGAAGTGGGATAACATCAGTATGGATTTCATTACGGGATTGCCCAAGAGTCCTAAAGGCAATGATGTGATTTGGGTTATAGTCGATCGACTAACCAAGTCAGCTCACTTTTTGGCGATGAAACTCATTGCTTCGATGGACAAGTTAGCTGAGTTGTATGTTGGCGAGATCGTCAGGCTTCATGGTGTTCCGTCAACTATTGTGTCTGATCGAGATGCGCGGTTTACTTCGCATTTCTGGAGGAGTCTTCAGGCAGCTTTGGGTACCAAGACGGATTTCAACACTGCTTTTCATCCACAAACCGATGGACAGACCGAGAGAGTCAACCGTATTCTTGAGGATATGCTTCGGTATTGTGTACTAGACTTTGGAGGCAGTTGGAAAAGGCATTTAAGTTTGGTAGAGTTTGCCTACAACAACAGTTTTTAGACTAGCATTGGGATAGCGCCGTACGAAGCTTTGTATGGCAGGAAGTGCAGAACACCTGCTTGTTGGTTTGAAGTTGGGGAGCGTCAATTGTTTGGACCTGAGCTTGTACAACAAACCTCTGAGAAGATTGATCTGATCAGGAAAAGGTTGGTAGAAGCTCAGAGCAGGCAGAAAAGCTATGCAGACAACCGGAGAAGGGACCTTGAGTTTGAGGAAGGTGACTTCGTCTTTCTGAAAGTATCGCCCAGTAAAGGTGTGATTCGATTTGGGCAAAAACGGGAAGTTAGCCCCGAGGTTTATAGGCCCGTATAAGATATTGAAAAGGATCGGGAAAACTGCTTACCGGCTTGAATTACCGGAAAAGTTATCTCAGGTGCACAATGTCTTTCATGTGTCTATGCTGAGAGGTTATATTCCAGATCTGAGTCATCATTTGCCTGAAGTACCGGAAGGTTTGTATTTGGATCTCAATTACATCGAGTCTCCTGTCGAGATTGTTGATCGTCGAGAGAAAGTCTTGAGGAATAAGACGATACCGATGGTCAAGGTAGTCTGGAGGAACCATTTGGTTGAAGAGGCTACTTGGGAGTCCGAGGAGAGGATGTTGAAGGATTATCCCGAGCTTTTTGCTTGATTTGTATTATGTATTTTCTTGTGCTTGTTGTGAGTGTTTTGTTTCTCGCTCTTGACTGTAGTTCCGGGGACGGAACTATTCTAAAGAGGGAGTGTTGTAATACCCTGATTTTTATTTATGAAAATTATTTATTTATTTTGCACGTAGTGTGCACGTGCAAATTTTCGTAATCTGAAATCTTATAATTATTTTCATTATGGATGATGAGTATATATATATATATATATATATGTATATGTGTTCTTTAATTATTTTATAAAGGCCCATTTTTCTTCAAATAAATATAAGCCTTTCTTTTAGCCCAAATTTAATTTATTTATTTTCTTTTATAAAACTATTATTTTGGCCCATTAATTAAAGCCCATGAGTTATTTTTATTTTTAAATTACAACTTGTAATGTAGACCATCTTTTAAAGATTATTTTTATAGAAAATATAATGTACAACTTTTTTAAATGGAAGACTAGTGCATACACGTGCATTGCACGTACACGTGCAAAGCACACCATTGTGGCCAGTTTGAGTATGGAGGGAAATGAAAAAAATAGTGGAGTCATGGGTGGTGGTTGCTTGATCATGGTTGGTTACTACAACCCCCCCTTGAATCCTAGCATTTTATTTCTAACTCCTAGTTTGATCCTAGCCTTTCATTTACTCTAATTTTTAGTATAAATACCCCCCCTAGCTTAGTTATTTTTGTACTCTTGATTTCTCCAAAACCTATAGTAGAAAATACATTGTTATTAGTATAGTAAGTGAGATAAAAGAATTGAGAGTTGTGTGTGAGGGAGTTGTGCTTGCACCAAGAAGGAAGGCCGGCATCAAGGAGGCTCGGGATTGCATCTTTTGAAGGCTCGGGTGCGCGCATCAAGGAGGAGGAGGAACGCTCTTTTGGCAAGGACTTTTATTTAGGAGGTGTTGCAATTTTATTCTCTCCAAATTAAGGTGGGTTATTTTCCATATTTCTAATTAGATAGCATGCTAAAATTGAATTGAAATGATAATGCATGAAAAAGATTAATAAGAGTACATTTAATTGGAAAAATGGCTTATTAGTTGATTGGAATGTTGCTAAATAGCTTGTATGTGATTCAATCTTCAAACTTAAGTTGTATGTTAATTATTTATAGCTATGGATTGCTTAAAGTAAAATTTGTTGTTGGCATCAAAAACTAAATGCAAATGTTAGTAGATGAAAATATGGTTTTATGTGCTTGAATGAACTTTTTGTGCTAATGTTTGTAAGAAATAACTTAAAAATATAATTTCTGGGTATGTGAAAGGAATATAAACAGGGAATTGATATAGTGAATATTGATGTCAAATAGGATGAGAAATGTCGAAAAAGAAATGTGGTAGTAGTAGTATACAATTTAAACTAATTGTATGCAAAATATGTGTTAATTAGTGGAAAAAAATTATTTTTAAATTACTGGAGTATCAATTATTAATTGAATAATTATTCTGGAGGTTTACAGTAAATTTAGTAAAAGTAAAACTCAAATGAGAGCTTTGAAACATCGAAATGTCCTATTAAACAGAGAGTTGAGTTAATTAGAGTGCAAGTTGTATTCAAGACAACTTGAGCCTATAGCTCAAGTGGTCGGGAGGCTTCTTAAAGCTACAGTGTTGTGCGGTGGGTTCTCACAGGTCGACGGTTCAATCCTTGATAACACCATATTTTTGTTGTGCATTTAAAAATTGAATCAAGCTTCAGCCGAGAGCATTTATGACTCTAAAATCCCCTTTATACCGAACAGCATAATCGGCCTAGTGGCTAGAGCGTGCGGCTTGCTTCTCTGTGGTCGTTGGTTCGAATCCTGGTCTCGGCCACTATTAAACTTTTTGGAAAAAAAATGTTTTTGATGGTTTTTGATGTTTAAAAATTATGAAAAAATATTATTATTATTCTAAAATTATGTGTGACTTATGAAAAATAAATTGGGAGATATTAGAATGAAATGAAGTGTATTTTGGGAATAAAAGCGTAGTTAGAACTATGGTTCTACACTTTTTGTGAAAGTTGTGTTTTGAAAAAGGACTTGAAATAAAGTGCTAGAAAAGAAAAATAATAAAGAAAGAAAGTATGTAGTGAAGTTGTGTGAATTATTCTTAGTGAAGAATAATGTGACAATAATGAGTTGTGAATATTCATCTTAACCATATAATTGGTGATATGATTTTTAATGTGGAAATAAATATTTGATGAAATACAGGATGAGTAATCGAACTCCATGTATGGTTATTGACTCATGAATAATTTAGAAATCATGTGATTGGAAAAGAGAAATGTTATTGAGTATGATAACTCAAACATGTGAATTTGTGAATTGAAATTGAGAATTAGAGTGTAGCCAAAACTCACACCGGCAAGTGAAAAGTGATGAGTTATGATTATTGACATTGAAAAAACCAGTTTGGGTCATTGTGAAATGAAAGAAATAAGACCGGTAGTAGTGAGAGGGGTAACTCTAAGAGATTGATTTTATTCATGATTCAATTAAACTAAGGATTAGTTACATAGTGAAGATGTGATGAAAGTAAGAGAAAAACATTGAGTATGAGGGCCATTGGATTGGCGGCGAGAGAGTATCCCAGGATGTCCCATGATGAGTCATGATAGGATGTGGATACTACTCCAGAGTACCGTCCCGGTGGCGATGCTCGTGGGGTGTTTGACGACTGCGGGTGGTGTCATGTCTATGGTAGGAGCTGAATTACCACAGGATGCCTGCATGATGAGTCATGTGTCAGTGCGTTGGGATTCCCTCTAGGGCGCCTAGACATGAGTTCGTATGTCAGAAAACATATAGGATACTTACCGTAGTTACAGTAGTAGATTAAGACATGACGAGGGATTGAACCCTACAAGATGAAGAACGATTAAGAGGCTTGCCCTCAGACCTATGTAGTATGGGATGCATAGAATCCGAACAAGTGCGCATTATTGTCATATAATATAAATAATTGCATTAAGGACTAAGTGCACAATCACAACACAACATCAATAAGGTGTTCCCTTTAGTTTGATATGTGACAAGTTTGTGTTTGTTAAATATGGAAAATCAGTTATACTATTTCCGGCATAGAGAGGATGGCCGTGTATAATGTTCGTCGGTTGAATAAACTGACGTACCCACAATTTGTATGCAGGGCAAATGACATGATAATGATTAAAGAAGCACAGATGCTCAGAGATTATTCAAATATTGATATAGATTTATTTAAATGTTGTAAATTTGCTTCCGCTGTAAAATGTAAAGTGTAAAGTTTTCATGTAACTCTGATGTAAAGTGAAAATTTTAATTTCCTTGTAAAATTGTACGAAAGAAGTGTATAGATCCTGTGGAATCTCGAATTCAGTGTATTTTTGGAATTCGGGGCGTTACATGCTAGACGAGAAATCTACCAAGGAGAAGTTTTTCATAGCAGGTATGATCAAGAGGTTGGAGGAGGATGCGCTTAGGAAGGAGAGTCAGAAATCGGTGTCAACTTCTGTGAGTTGCTTGGAGGTGGATTGTACTTCGAATGGAAGGAAAAGTCTATATAGGGGTCAGGTCCGTGGCCACCAGTGCAAAGAGATTGAACATTACATGAGATACTGTTGCAAGCGGTTAAGTCAGAGGAGCACCAAATGTAGTGCTGCTGAATCAGGTGATGGCTTAAGCAGTGCTTTTGTTTCAAGTCATTTAGATATGAATTCCGGTTGTTCTTTTGATTCGGTTAGTTCTTCTCAAGTTTTTTCTGAGAGGGAGATGGTTTCTACTTACAAGTTTGCATCATGTCGTTGTGTAAGAACGAAGGTTGATAAGATTTGTGAAGTAATGGTTTCTACTTACAAGTTTGTCTCATTTCGTTGTGTGAGAACGACGATTGACAAGACTTGGGAAGTAAGGGGTGAGAAAACAAATGAGTCGAAGATGACAAACGGAAAAGGATACACACTAGAGGAGGGCTTGTATATTCCTTTGATGAAGCGGAGCCTTATATCCATGAGAATTCTAGAAGCACGGGACTGTAGGTACACAGATCCAGGTGGAGTTCGGTCAGTTTGGAAAAGTTATCGTAAGTTGATGAAGGGTGAGAGGGGGATTGAGCAGGGTCAGCACAACCTCTACCAGGTTTGGAGGAACAGAAAAACTTGCGCAAGTGTTTCGAAGCCCAATGTTCCTAAAGCATTATCTAGTTTGCCATCACTTGAATCATCCGAGCGAGACTGCGATGTTCGAATATCTTTGGAAGGTGGAGAGAGCCTTGAGGTAGGTGGAGTTCGTGTTGAGGGTGTCACCTCCATGATTACATCTACTAGGGTGTGCCTTTGAGGGGGGCATATAGCTGGAGAAAAATAGATGGAGATAGATTCAACTAGCAGAGGAAGCCATTGAAACAAGTTGTTTGCAAGAAGAGAAAAAAAAAAAGTCTAGAAGTTGTTTAAATCACACAGATATGGATTCATGAATATACAATCCAAGGTGGAGATTGTTGGGTTTATGTCTTACATACTATGTTGGATAAAAAGACGATGAGACGATGGAGGAATCGAGACAATCGGAGACGGAGTGGAAGCAAGGGGAAACAGTCAGCAGCAGCGAATTGCGGTCGACCGACCCTGAGGTGTGGTCGATCGCCCTACTATGCAAGAGTTTCCGAGAGGGGGACGGTCGACCAACTTTGGGGTGCGGTCGACCGAACGCGGCGCTGATAAATTATTTAGGTCGGGTCTTAATGATTCGTGAGAAGCTCAACTTGCTCTTCAAGTCAGATCGTACGGCTCTTATCATAGGGTTGTCTCTTCAGGAAAATCCAATGGCTATTGTATCAAGATATCAAGCTAGGGTTTCTCTAGATCTCTATATATTGTTGTTATTGAGAGTCAAGAGAGAGAATACTTCATTGAAGGTGGAGTTTGAGAGTTTCTCCAATTGTAAACAACTAGTACTTGCTGGTGAGTCATAAGAGAGGGCCGTGGTGAGAAATGTAATATTCTTGTATCTCCTCTAGTTGAATAACATTAGGGTTGGCATTCGGGTCGACCGGGCCGGGCCGGGTCGGACCCACCCGGGTTGAGGGCTGACTTGGGCGGGTTTGGGTCGGGTCGGTGGATTAACCGGGCCGGGCCGGGTTCAAAATTGGAAATTTTGACCCGGTCAACCCGCAAACCCATTAGGGTCGAACCCGGGTCGGGTCGCGGGTTGGCCCGGTTATATATATATATATATATATATATATATATATATATATATATATATATATATTTGTGACAACTTCACTTAAAAAAATATATATAGTCTCTAATATTATAATGGGAGAAGGCCTTAGTGTCATTTGTCATTTTGTCATTCTACCAACATGTGCAACACACGTACATAACTATTATAAGGAGGTTTCCTGTTCAAATCCTCCCTATGTCAGAGTTTTCATTTTTATTTTTTGAAATTATTAAAACGTGCATCGTACGTGTAAATTACTAGTAAGTATAACTGTATAAAAGTGAAAAAATGCATTTATTATTGATTATTCATTTCTTTGTTGCTTGCTTCTTTGTTGAAAAATTTTGATTTAATTAAGATTGAATTGAGTAGTAATAGACTAGTAGTAGAGAGAGTAAAAGAGTATGGTGTGAAAATTTTTAGAGTGAATTAAGGGAGTATTTATAGGGAGTAATACAAAAAAATACAAAAAAAAATATAAAAAAGACAAAAAAAATCCACGGGTCAAACGGGTCAACCCGCGAGTTGACGGACGGGTTTGACTTGGTCAACGGGTTGGGCGGGCCGGGTCGAGCGGGTTGAGTTCATGATTTTTCCGACCCGGGTCAACCCGCGGGTTCGACCCCAACCCGAACCGGGTTATAGCGGGCCGGGTTCATGTGGGCGGATCGCGGGCGGGTCGCGGGTTAGCCCGATCCGGTTGCCATCCCTAAATAACATCTCGGGTTTATTCTCCCCCAGATTAAGACGAAAGCCCCAATCAGAACAAACTTGTGTGTGCTTTGGTGTGTTTGGTATAATCTCATATGTGCTTGGTAGTTTGTGTTGACTGCATCGAATAACTGAACAAGATCATCAGTTAGGTTTTCCTAAGAAATCCTAATACCCTCCAAGAGCTATTTGTTGTGCGCGAATACGAATCAATCAACAAGAATCAATGCGGAATACAAAGAGAGAACCAGCGAGAAAACACAAAAAACAAACCAACACAAAAGGACGCACAGATTTAATGTGGTTCGGCAAAATTCATGCCTACATCCACGGGGCGGTTGGGGTTTCTTCTTCTTCAAATTATCACCAATGGGCGAAAACAAACCCTTACAAATAATGACGGCTGCAAAACCGAATAGGGATCTCTAATTTTCGTCACCAATTACAAAACCCTAACAAGTGTATTTATAGGGAAACTATTGGGCCTTTTCGAATTGGGCCTGATCTAGTTCAAAATCTCGTCGACAGTCGACTAGTCGACTTACCAGTCGACTGGCAATCCTTCTGGCAGTCGACCGATCAGTCGTCTGATCCGCGAGAAAACACAAAAAACAAACCAACACAAAAGGACGCACAGATTTAATGTGGTTCGGCAAAATTCATGCCTACATCCACGGGGCGGTTGGGGTTTCTTCTTCTTCAAATTATCACCAATGGGCGAAAACAAACCCTTACAAATAATGACGGCTGCAAAACCGAATAGGGATCTCTAATTTTCGTCACCAATTACAAAACCCTAACAAGTGTATTTATAGGGAAACTATTGGGCCTTTTCGAATTGGGCCTGATCTAGTTCAAAATCTCGTCGACAGTCGACTAGTCGACTTACCAGTCGACTGGCAATCCTTCTGGCAGTCGACCGATCAATCGTCTGATCCTCTGCTGCTGCTTGTATCTTTAGCCTTCGAAAACTCTCTGGACAGTCGCCTGATCCTTCTATCAGTCGACTGATATGCTGTGACTTTCTTTAGCTATAGATACTCCAAAACACTCTGAACCAGAATCGAGCCATTATCCTACAATCTCCACCTTGGCGAGATCTTCCACCAAGTATCCAACAATTGGTATCAGTCCTGCCCCTTAGGTTTTTCAACTTCCAAAGCAACATCTTGTTCTTGTTGAACAAGAACATCCAAAACCTCACATTGCCACATCCCGAAATTGTTTGTCCCATCAAATTTTTCAACTTCAAATTTTGCGTTGTGAATCGTTGTTCTTGACGAACTTGATCCCACAACATCCTTGGTTGCATCTGCATCACCCGCCATCTCCCTCTAGGTCGAACCAACAGCTCTGATACCACTTGTTGTGCGCGAATACGAATCAATCAACAAGAATCAATGCGGAATACAAAGAGAGAACCAGCGAGAAAACACAAAAACAAACCAATCACAAGGACGCACAGATTTAATGTGGTTCGGCAAAATACATGCCTACATCCACGGGGCGGTTGGGGTTTCTTCTTCTTCAAATTATCACCAATGGGCGAAAACAAACCCTTACAAATAATGACGGCTGCAAAACCGAAATAGGGATCTCTAATTTTCGTCACAGATTACAAAACCCTAACAAGTGTATTTATAGGGAAACTATTGGGCCTTTTCGAATTGGGCCTGATCTAGTTCAAAATCTCGTCGACAGTCGACTAGTCGACTTACCAGTCGACTGGCAATCCTTCTGGCAGTCGACCGATCAGTCGTCTGATCCTCTGCTGCTGCTTGTATCTTTAGCCTTCGAAAACTCTCTGGACAGTCGCCTGATCCTTCTATCAGTCGACTGATATGCTGTGACTTTCTTTAGCTGCAGATACTCCAAAACACTCTGAACCAGAATCGAGCCATTATCCTACACTATTACTATAGTTTTTATGAAAGGAACCCAAATACATTCATTTTGGGCTGAAATTTTGATATTGGAGTTGGGTTTTTTCTCTATTGAATTTTTTCTATGGGAATTTACTTGATTTGAACAAGCTTTCATTTTCTTATCTCGTACTCTCCCATCACTATTGATTGATTAGCTTAGAACCTCCAAGTTGTAATATTTCATGTTGTCTTTCTTATGAGCGTTATTTGGTTCTCTTCTTGTTTGTGAAGAACATATTTATATTTGAGTCTTTTGAGTGATTGAGTGTTTGTGAGGATCTCTTGCTTGGTTGGTCAAAATTCTGCAAGGGTGTTGTAGGTGGAAATCCACTTATGAGAAATGGCGGAAAAGTCATAAGAGATTGTAGGTGTTAAGCTCTTTTGGGAGTAGCTGTGAAATTCCTTGACTAGAAGAGATCTCAAAGCATTGGTTTTAAATATTTAGTCTTGGCTCCAGTTTGAGCAAAGCTATTTTTTTGTGAAGCCTAAGGCGGGAGATTTGTAAGGGTGGACAAGGGAAATGTTCTCGAACGACTTATAAATCCTTATGTCCTTGTGATTTGGGTCTTACTCTTTAACTCTCTATAATTTATTATTTACTTTAGTTGCTTTTATTTGCTTGTTGATTAAAATTTTTGGTTTAATAGAATTACTAAACTTTGTTTAGCGGAATAATTTGGTATTAATTAGGCATACCATATTGGAAATGTTCTCGAACGACTTATAAATCCTTATGTCCTTGTGATTTGAATCTTATTCTCTAACTCGCTATATTTTATTATTTACTTTAGTTGCTTTTAATTGCTTGTTGATTAAATTTTTTGGTTCTATAGAAGTAATAAACTTTGTTTAGCGGAATAATTTGGTATTAATTGGGCATACCATATTCACCATATTCAAGTACTAGCGAGGTGGTCTTAGAGGAAAACAAAGATCGAGTACTGATTCTGCCATGAAGATGGTGAAGCAAATGACCATAGTGCATATGTAGAGGTTATGCAGATACAAACTTACTTCAAACATGCAGGGGCGGAGCTATGTGGGGGGCCCGGGGTGGCCCGGACCCCCCCCCCCCCCCCCCCCCCCCCCCCCCCCCCAAAATTTTGAAAAACTCTTGAATTTTTTGAAATTTTTAAAAAAACCCTCTTAAATCTATTAAATTTTATTATTTGGTCCCCTAAAAATTATGAAAAATATCTATATATTTATATATAGTTATAAAATTTTTTCTTGGCTCCCCTGAAAATTTTGTTCTGCCTTCGCTCCTGCAAACATGAACCTCATGGGTAACAACACCATCTGTTCCGGATACCCGTTATATGAGTGTACTTTTGTAAGAGACTGCTTTGGGCACAAGTTATCACATATACAATCCACAATAATTTAAAAACTTGTATTTATAACTTGAACTTGTTGTGGCTATAGGCATCAACTGTATATATCCCAGTATGATTATATTAGCTATACGTGTAGGGATACTTGCTGTATACATAGTTACTATCATTGTGGATTAATGAGTTATAATCTGTTAGAGCATCCATAGTGGTTTCTTATATTTGGCAAATTGCCATTTTATAGCAAACGCATCGCTACAGTGGTTTTCTATTTTGCCATTTTTTGGCAAACACACTATATTCGTTTCTCATATATGAGAAACAGAATAGCGATTCTCAAATTTTGAAGGACGGTATAACATATACCGTCGCTTGTATTTTAATTTTTTTTAATCTAGTCAGACGGTATAACATATACCGTCCCTCCGATTTTTTTTTTTTTTTTTTAAAAACTCCTCAGACGGGATATGTTCTCCCGGACGGGAGAACATATCCCGTCCAAGGATTTTTTTTTTTTGTATTTTTCCTTTTTTTTAATTTTTTTTTAAATGAACAGCCAAGATTTGGTCGATTAAAAAAAAAATTATAAATTCTCGGACGGTACATGAGGTACCGTCCTTTGAATTAGGGAGGTAGTGGGTAAGTTTAGGATAATTAATTAGGTTTAGGTAGTTAATTAATTAGGTTTAGGTATTTTTATATAATTTATTTTATTTAATTAATATATTTTAATAGTTAATCAGTAATTAAAATTTTTAATTTTTTTTTTTAAAACAAGAGACGGTATATGTTATACCATCCCACACAATTTTTTTAAAAAAAATTGCGCGACGGTATATGTTATACCGTCCCACCCAATTTTTTTTAAAAAATAAGGAATGTAGCAAACAACCACTGCTGCCTTCTATCCTATTTGCTATTACTGTAGGAGCCATTTTTGAGAAAATGAGAAATACCACTGTGAATGCTCTTATAACCCATTAGCTCATCAAGGCGGTGTTGACTAAATATACCTGACTATATATACCACATGGAAGGTAGAATGCTTTAAGCAAAACTATATCTGCCTAAACATAAACATTAATATCTTGTTATCAACCATTACAATCTCTTTAATTTAAAAATAAAATATCACAATTTTAAAGCATTATAGAGTTGCACTCTATACTATCATAGCATAGAGAAGAAAAGAGAGAAAGGGAGAGAGAGAGAGAGAGGAAGAAGAAGAAGACGAAGAAGAAGAAGAAGAAGCCAAGTTTGCTGGTATCACCATCACCATCACCATCGCCGTTGTCTTCTTCGAGTGAGTGCAGCAACACCCTGCACCTCCCTTCCTCCTCGTCGTTCTCACACCACTGACCGTCATCATCGAAACCTGAAAGCGAGCGCAACATCCTCCGTCGCTTGTCTCCTCGTCGACCTGGCCCTGGCTCCCGAGCGCTACCCTCTTACGCCTCTCCACTACTACTAGGTTTCATCATAGAAACCATAGTCGCCTTCTCCTCTGGCTTTCGGATCCCACCCAAAACCAAACCCCAACCCGGTTCAATCCTGAACCTGGTTCCTTACTCTGCACCAACCACTCCAGACCCAATTCGACTTGAGTTCAAATTCGAACCAAACCTAATCTGCATGACCCACGTAAAGTTTGAATCTGATCCGAGCCGATCAAACCCATTTTGGAGTTCGAATCTATCCTAAACCCGACCCGTATGCTCGTTCTTACCCGACTCGCAAAGACTTACTCCTCCGTGTTTGTGATTTTATTCAAAGACTAAAATCCCTAACCCTAATCTTCTGATAATTTTGTGTTTGTTCGAGATGGCTAGTACATCTAAAAAAGGAATTTTATGGGAATAACAACTCACAAACTCAAGGATTTCTCAGCCAGTGAATTCAATGCGTGGGAAGGATTAAGTTGAACTTCTAATCAAGATAATCAAACTGGAATACACATTGTACACCACCTATGAAGACACTGAAGGTGAGATAACTGAGTATGAATGGGATAATAATCAGAGCCTTGTTCCATTATATCTTATTAATTGCTTGGATCGGAAATTATCAACAACCTACAGGAAGCTTGACACAAAATTTGGGATGAGTTGAAAAAACAGTTTGCATGGCAGAAGAAGGTGTTGAAAGTTCACTACATGGATCAACTTCTAAGTTTTAGGTATGAGGAAGAGAAGTGGCTCTTCCCACATGTATCGATTCTTGAAAATACTACAAATAATTTGAATGATGAAGATATTCCAATTTGTGATAAAATTCATTAGTATTGCTATTTTTAAGATGCCTGGATCTTGGAAAAAGATTAGAACCGAACAATATCATAAGAGAATTCAGGTTGATCTTGATAAAACCAAAAGAATCAACATATTGGAAGACATACTAAGGGTTACAAACAAGTCTATGGTTGAGAGTAAGACTAAATTGGAATATATATATATATATATAGAGTTAGTCTATTATGAGATGGTGAGATGGGCTCCTTATCGTGAGCGGGAGATCACAGCCGTCCGATCGCGGTTCAGATCGATCAAACGGCTCAGATTTGATCCTGCTCAACTCTGTTTTGCTGAGGGGTAAAATGGTCATTTCTATCTCTCTATTTCTTTCTCATTAAGCAAACATTCTCAGCTCTCCCTCCCACACTCTCTTTCTGGATGGATCTCTCTCTCTCCTCGATCGAAACCCTACTTCGAATAGCACATCGATCTCTCTCTCTCTCTCTCTCCCTCTCTTCGACGAGAGACCCCCATATTCTGAGAATCCCTCCCGCTCTCCCCTTCTTCGTCGATCGAAACCCTACTTTGTGTAACGCCCCCGATTTCCACGTAACTGGAAAACCGTGACACATGCCAAGATCTTTCCTTCAATTAGTCACGATACACAAAAAGCTGGAAAATTTAAAACTTTTCATTCAACACAGAGTTACTACGCAGTAATTACAATTAACAGTTTGTAATACCAAACTGTAACACCTGCCTCTTTTTCTTTCCAATTCTTCCAATTTCTATATCACTTTAAACATAAACCAAAATATATAGTTATGTTTCGAAGAAAATTTGGGCAGAGTCTTCCTTGTAATTTTTGCCCAAAACACAGAAAAGCTTACGGAATTTTGCTCTAAATTCCGTAGCTTACATCACAGGAAATAATAATACGGACTCCCCAGGCCAAAATGAGCATCATCACACAGGCAATATATATATATATGCTCTGGGGGCCAAACTCATAACGGTTTAACAATTATCAATTAAAAAGCATAAATTCTTTTGAAAACGTAGTAGGTTTTTAGAAAATAACCTGTAAAAACCTACCACGACGCCCGGCACTCCACAACGAAATGGGTACGGGTCAAAACCATATCCTGCTGCCTCACACTATACTCTTCATCATCATCCTCATACTTATACATCAAAAATACAATTTAAAGCATAACTCCTTACTATTTACAATTAAAACCATAACAACAAATGTAAACTGGAGCTCCACTCCACAAAAACCTGTACCTACACCTCACCTCTGCATTGCTGAGGACCTGTAACAGTAGGGACGTAAGGTAGTCCAGGGACTCCCTAACCCCCAAACACTAAGGGGTTAGCCATTTCTGGTGTGAGTATAATTTATTAAATAAGTAAATAAATTAAACTTACAAGTAAAAACATAACGAACTCACAATTTCCAAGATAAACAAATCTTACTTGACATCTGATCATGTAAACATCACAAATGAGATTTCACATCAATTACTCTCTGAGTCATCACCTGTATGTATATCTATACCTGCTCATAACATACTTATATTTAGTAACCATTTGAATAACCGCTCTCATCATACAATATTGATTTTTATTTTCTTAGATCACGTATCACATCATAGACATATGCCTTCACTCTCATACTACCACATTCATTCATGTCCAACCTAACATCTCATTGCACCTTACTATTTACTTGCATTTTATCACAATATACCCCATATCCCAACATAGTTTGGCAATAACATATCACACGTCAAGCCGATAGCTTGGGTAATAATCACCGCACATCCCAAGCCCAACTTGGGTAATATCACATCACATCCCAAGTCCATAGCTTGGTTATTAATTTACTTCACTATCACACTCGCAATTCATCTCGAATGGAAAAGACACGTGTACATATAATTGATGTGCCAGTGTATGTTATGACTTAACTCTAATGCAAGATTTACCGATACAATGATGCTCTTATTCTAATGCAAGATTACTAATGCGATGATGCTCTTATTCTAATGCCAGATTACTAATGCGATGATGCTCTTATTCTAATGCCAGCAAGTCTCCGAAGCAACATGCAGCCGATACTACATGCGCCCCATCTCAAGCCGTTTCTCCATATATAGGGATTTGAACCCGCGTTATGAATTTCTAATTGTACACAACCTGTTCCTGACAGATACTACATGACTGATGAGGTTGCACACGTGGTCAAGTCCCACCAATGCAGTACGCTCATGGTGTCTATGTTTGCCACTACTACCCGGTACACCGGACCTCACTAAAAAACCAGACGAACACAGGGTCTTCCGAGCGCAGTATAGCATAAAGCCTATCCTGTGTCACCCACAACTCATAGACCGTGATCTATGGCCTGTTCGCTCTCCCTGGCCAAGGACCCGACGGAGTTCCGGGGTCCATCCCCTAGCTCCGCCCACCTTATCATGGCACTTCAGGAATTAACAGTGTGAGATACGCAACCCGTGCTCCCAACTCGTGAGAAGGCACTGTACATATCCCTTTGACGGGAAGGTACAACCCAATAACACCACCTAAGGTCGGCCCCAAAGGACGAGTTGGTCGTAAGGTGCCCCCTACTACCGACTCCTCTCTTTCTGGCAAAATGGTTAAGTAAAGGATCTTTATAAGTCGCTACCCTAACGATATCACTAACCCTGAACAGTCCTAGGGACGACAATATTATAAACACAACATGCTAGGTCTTAAATTAGACTTTGCAAGATAACTCTACTAGGTTGCTCAACCTAGACTTTCCAGAATCCCTCAGGATCCGGTTCTTGGCCTATCGATCCAAGACCCCGGCAATACGTGTAGAACCCCGTATTTTCAAATATTATTTTTATATTTGAAAATGAATTTAAATTGATTTTTTGGAGATTTAATGAATATTTTCAGAAAATTTATCTTTTGTACACGTGCAAAACACGTGCAGATACTTTTGAGAAGTTTGGAAAATTAAGTTTTCTTTATGGAAAATCATTATTTAATATTTGAGATTTATTTAGTATTTTTTCAGATTTTTCTGAAATTAATTGGAGCTATTTGCAATTTTTGAGAAAAGAAGGACCTTTTTGCAAAATTGACATTTTTAAGGGTTAAAGTGTAAAATGTACATGCTGGATGTTTTGAACAGTATTGATGGAGATTTGGGATGTATATTTTCTTTTAAATCCAAATTTAAATGAGTTTTGATGGAATTTCCAAAGATAGAATTATATATGTAAATTGTACTTTGGAAAGGATTGTTTTGCAAAATGTGGGCAAAACCCTAATATTCAATCCGGCATATTTAAGAGATTTTCCCCCAGCCGTCATTATTGAAAAAATACAGAATTTTGGAGATTTATCTTGGTGGAGAAAAGGAGTTTTTGGATCTAGCAAGAAGGAAGACTTTTCGGGGATTTTCTCAATTCAATGTGAGTGACTTGGTTTGTTTTGTTTTGATTTTGTGAATGACTTTGTGAGATTGTTGTTTGTGAATGACATAAATTATCTTGTTGTTGATCTATGTATGCGAGTGGTAATGATGTTATATTTGATGTTGTGAACAATATAGATCTAGTATTGTGGTATGATTCATATGAATAAATGATTGTTGTTATACCATGTCAAGAAATGTAAGAATGATTAGTAGATCTTGTGCATACCACCATATTATTAAGTTTTGAGTATGATTTTGATCGGATGAGGAACACCTGGATCTTATATATATATTGTAGATCAGATTGATTTAGTGTTGTGGAGGAATTTTTAATCTTGAGAAACCCTAATGAAGGAATTAGAGATCTAGAACATGAGAACTTGGGTTTTGGCATATTTGAGGTTCGGAGTATTATACCCTTAATGAAGATCTTTTGCCTGAATACGAATTAAATTCCTTGAACAATGAATCGTTAGGAAACCTTAGTTTTGATTATCGTATTCAGACCTAATTTTGGGAATCTGTAGGCCGACAGTCGACTGGCCTACTTTGCAGTCGACTGGTACGAGCCTGACACCATATTCTTAGAATCTTTGAAATAGTCGCTCTGGACAGTCGACCTAGTTATCAGGCAGTCGACTGGTCCACTGAAAAAAATATTTTTGTAAAAATTATTAGTTCTTCGGGACAGTC
Organism: Hemerocallis citrina; assembly: GCA_017893485.1. Lineage (NCBI taxonomy): Eukaryota > Viridiplantae > Streptophyta > Magnoliopsida > Asparagales > Asphodelaceae > Hemerocallis > Hemerocallis citrina. The sequence goes on from CM030360.1 coordinate 30,366,325, forward strand.
GACCTATGCTTCCTTTAAGTCGACTTGTATACTTAGAATAATTTTGAGAAGATTATTGGAAATTACCTCGGGTAAGTCGACTGACCTTCTCTTAAGTCGACTGTTATATGAATTAGTTTATTTTGTTAAATTTTGGATATTTGTCCTTCTGGACAGTCGACTTACCACAGTTTAAGTCGACTGGTACTGATGGAATTTTGTACCTTGAGTGTTACTTGAGTGTTTAGTTCTCAGATAATTCAGCCTATACCTTGTTTTCAGTTAAGCTTTTGATTTTGAGATATTCAGTTCAGTATTTGACTTAAGACATTTGGTTAAGCCACTATGATTAGTGGGACTTTTGTTCAGATATTTGAGTTGAGTCTCTAGAGGAGTGTGACCCTGGTATACCGGTATTGAGTTATTTTGATTGAGGCCCTTTGAGGCATTTCAGATATTCAGTTGATCTTTAGGCCGGTAGGGCACATCACTCTAGGAGATTCGTTGAGAAATTAATTAACCCAAAGATAATAAGGACAGGCACTAGCGGTGATATGATGAACGAGAACATGAGTTATGCACCTCAGTATGGCTTTAGATGTGAGATTTAATCTCCGGAATTATCCAAGTAACTTTCTTGAGATGTGGGATGATCTCCGGAATTATCCAGGTAAATTACCTGAGATGTGGGATCCATCTCCAGAATTATCCAAGTGGTTTGTTTGAGATGTGGGATTGGTCTCCGGAATTATCAAAGTCGAGGCGACGCACATGTGGTATTCATGTGATGATGTGTCTATGTCTAGATGTGGGATGATCTCCGGAATTATCCAGGTAAGATACCTGAGATGTGGGATCCATCTCCGGAATAATCAGGCATGGGCTAATTCTCATAGTTTATCTCTGTCTCGTGGTAGTCATCGTGTTAGGTTTAGTTCATAACGCGGGGATTGAACCCTATGAAGTGGAGACGTTAAGGGCTTGCACCGGACCTATGTAGAATGGGATGCATAGACTCCGACAAGTACACATTAGAGAGTCTCATATAGAATTTGTGCGTCTTCTTGACTTAGCACTATGCATGTGGTTTTCTCAGTTTTCTACACTTAACACTTGTTTGGTATCACTTGTTGTTACATTTCTGTTGTCTCATATTTTATGTACTTTGGTTCACTATATGTTACTTATGAATCCATGCTTAAGTTTTATTTATGTTGTTTGTAGTTGTCACTCACACCATTTATGGCTGACCCCTTTAGTTTGGGGGTTAGGGATTCTCTCTAGCCTCACATGTTGCAGGTTAATGCTTAGAGTTGGAGATGGAATGCTTAAGTTGGTTTTGAGATATATTTGACTCACAAGAGATTTGTGTAAATTTGCTTTAGCAGTGTTGAGACAAATTTGTATTGTAAATAAAGAAAAGATTGAGTTGAGTTGTTTTGAATTCCGCTGTGATTTGTAAAAGTTCATTGTAATAAAAGTTGAAAATTTTAGTGGTGTTGGTTATGTTTAATATTGTATTGAAGTGGATCACTGGGAATGTGCCACGTAATTTCTATGTTATTAATCTAGAAATTCGGGGCGCTACAATACGAACGTATTCGCATGCTACTATCCTAAACTTGGATTTCGTCACACTCCGGTCTGCAATCAACCAACGGTTAAGATCTGACGGCACCCACGAAGTGACTCGTCCACAGTCCCTTAGGAATAAGCTAAACACACGTCTTGATGGTCAATAGCCCTAGGGTAATGATATCTCCCTAGATGAGCACAACAAACTGCGTATTAGCTAAGAAGCTACATACGAGTAACCAAAAACACATACGAGCTAAACAGCTACGTATGTGACCAACAGCTACATACGGGCCAGTCGAGCCGCGTATGAGACAACAACATGCATACGAGCCAAATAAGCTCCGTATGAGACCAACATCTACATACGGGCCAGTCGAGCCGCGTATGAGACAACAACACACATACGAGCCAAATAAGCTGCGTATGAGACCCACAGCTACCTACGGGCCAGTCGAGCCACGTACGCGCAAAACCACATACAAACAACCATACAGGTAATCAAACCTAGAAGCAACCAACTGTGCTTACTAGCAAACTTGATCTTCTATAATTAGAAGTAACAGAAGAATCTACTATAATTAACTTAAGCATGGTATCCTTCTAAAATCAACTCATCATGGCATACCTACTATAATCAACTCAAACATGAGTTTCTCACTATAATCAGCCTACAACAACTCAAGCATGGTATCTTTCTAAAATCAACTCGAGCATGGTAGGTTTTACTGGAATATCACATAGGCATGAATGGGTTCTTCACAAAACTCAAGCATGGATTCTTAATATATCACAAGTGTGGGTTCTTTCTTTACAACAATCCAAATCCATAGGATGGGTTCTTTCTACTCACCACTACTAACAACTAAATTGGGTTCTTTTTCGCATACACAAATAATATAGCCATAGGAATAGGTTCTTTCTTAACCTACAACAAGTAATCAACATAAAGGTGTGATCTTTTAACATCCTATAACTGACAACATCAAAAGATTGTTTCTTTATCATATTACAACTAACATAACATCAAGTTGGGTTCTTTTAGCATCCACAATTTACTCAACCCTCAAAATGAGTTCTTTCTCAACCTACAATAACTCATACCCAAAAGATGGGTTCTTTTAGCATCCACAATTTACTCAACCCTGAAAGTGGGTTCTTTCTCAACCTACAACAACTCATACCCAAAAGATGGGTTCTTTTAGCATCCACAATTTACTCAACCCTCAAAATGGGTTCTTTCTCAACCTACAACAACTCACACCTAAAAGATGGGTTCCTTTCTTCACCTACACAAGTAGTAACCCTAAAGATGGTTCTTTCTACATATACATAAACAAATAAGAAGAGCAAACAACTAATTTAGAAGTAAAGAATCCCCACATACATAACTAATCCCTTATATCGGTTTTATATACTCAAAATAGTTAACTTCACCAAATATCACAAAAACCTATTTTCGGGCCATAAAAATCCGTATTTTCCCTCAAAATCAATCTTTAACATAACTTCTGCGAAGTATATCAAAAAGCCATAAAATTCGGCCACAACATAAAATATAAGTAGATACATCATACTCACATATTTCTCAACCACAAAATATATATAAATAAATTAGTACTCACATATTTCTTAAACCCACAAAATACGTAAATAAATCGATACTTACTTATTTCTTTAAACCACAAAATACATAAATAAATTAACACTCACATATTCTTCAAAACACAAAAATATATAAATAAGTTAACTCACATATTTCTTAAACCACAAAAATACGTAGATAAATTAACTCACATATATCTTTAAACCACGAAAATATATAAATAATATAACTCACATATTCTTCAAACCACAAAAATATATAAATAAGTTAACTCACATATTTCTTAAATCACAAAATACATAGATAACTTAACTCACCACATTTCTTAAAACACAAAAATATATATAAATAAATTAAACTCACATATTTCTATAATCACAGAAATATGCAAATAAATTACACTCACTTGTTTCTCAAAAAGTACATAATAAATCAATACTCACATATTCTTCAAACCACAAAATATATAATAAACCAACTCACCACATTTCGCGAAGATTTCATGCCACCCCGCATCCGAAGTCGCGAATATATCCTATCACCAAATTTCAAGCAATTAAAACTCAATCATTCAAACCAATCATAAAAGCTAATAACACTATCCCCAAATATCACACAAGCGTTTACTGAATGCTTGGGATATACACGTGCGATGCACGTGATAATCTAATGCTTACGGTATTTTCATTCCCAATTAATTACTAAAATCACCCTCAAATAATCTAATAGTCCAACTACAATTTCTATTACTATACGAGAATTAATTCATATCCATATAATTCTCTTTTACAAACCCAAAATCCCATTTTCCAAACAACTTGCAATCTCTCTAAAAATCCGCTAATTTCTCACATCTATAATTTCCAACATCTCTAAATCTCTCCACCACAATAATCCTACTCAATAAAATTTAACCCAACTAAATTTTATACAATAAAATAGTTAGGGTTTTACCTTCCCGAATCCATTCGAAAATCCGACGCTACTACGATGTAGAGGATCCCTCCATTAGTCTACTCCTCACTTTAATTTGGAAATAACGAAGAAATGGTATGGATTTGAGGTGGGGGGATCGTTGGCCGATGGGTTTGTTGGGTTCTTTCCGATCGGGATGGAGATGGGAAAGGAAGGAGAAGAAGGAGAAAGGAGATGGAGGTCGGAGTTCTTTTCGATCGGTTGGGGGTGAACGGGAGAAGGAGGAAGGGGGGTCGGGGTTCTTCTTTTGGGTCGGCATCGAACAAGAAGGGAGAAGAAGAAGGAAGAAGGGAAACAGGAGTGGGGTTCTTTTGGCTGGGGTGAACGGAAGAGGGAGGAAGGGAGGGAAGTCGGGGTTTTCTGGGGCTCGGGATGGGGAAACGAACGGATCAGAAGAAGGAGAAGGAGAGGGAGTTGGGTTTCTTCGTTGGGAGCGAATGGGAGGAGGAAGGGAGGAGGGTCGGGTCTTCTTTTTGGTTGGAAGTGAACGGGAGGAGAAGGGAAGTAGGGGAAGAAGAAGGAGTGGGGGAACCCGGGGGGGGGGGGGGGGGGGGGGGAGGGGGTTGTTTCTGGGTTGGGGTGGAACTGGACGGGAAGAGAAAGAGAAGGAAGAAGAAGGAGAAGGAGAAGGAGAAGGAAGGGGGTTTTTGAAAAAATGAATAAATAATAATAGATAGATAAATATCTAAGGGATGTTTCGTATAAGCCCCCTAGCCTTAATACATTTCAAATAAAGTCCAACTCTCTACTTTAATATTATAAACAATACAAAATACATTAAAACTGCTTTGTAGATAATCCGTATAAAAATAATTTAAATTCGAAAATAATAATAAAATAGAGTAGACAATATATCTTATATTTCTCAATTAAAAATATTTGTTATCAGAAAAATACATACTCGCGCGAAATTCTCAATCGCGCACACATTTCGATGCAAAATAGCCATATGCTATTTTTCGGGTTGTTACACTTTGATTCTCGATCGATCTCTCTCTCTTCGACAGGAAACCATCCTACTCTGAGAATCGGTTCTCGTCGTCTTTTCGTCGAAGCCGACAGGCCTTTGATTTTACCTCTCTCCCGTCCTCTCTCTCGCCGTTAGGGTTTCGATTTGCTCCGAACGAACCCTACCTCCTTTTCGAGCGATCGGACGGCGAAACCCTAGCCCCCAATCTTCCAAGTTCCACCTCTCAGGTAATCTCAATTTCTAATCTTGTTTCCTTTTATAATCGTTCATGTTTATTGTTAGAATTACTCTTTTTATTTCAGAAATTTAGTGTGACTAGGAGAAGGTGTTATTGTTTGTATGGGTTTGTTGCTATAAGTATGTAATAGATAACAAGAGGGAAACTGACTGAGATGGTTTGGGTATGTTTAATGGAAACCCAGAAGAAGGTGTATAGAGAAATGAGAGGTAGTTGAAAACATGGAGATGTTTAAAAGTTTATTAGAAGTCTTGACTTGGTTTGGGTATGATTTCTCGAGAAGAGATCGGCTAATGACAGAGATTTATCAACTAGGTTAAGTATGAACAATCTTGCATACTTTTGAGTTTTAGTAGTTTAGTATGAACTGGAGAAGGTAGACTTTGTTGCTATGAAGTACATACTAGATAGGGGATTTTGGGGTTTTGTAGAGAAAAAGAAAAATCTAATTAGACATTGGCATCGAGTTATGATTGCGACGAAGATTAGGGGTTTCTCACTTTCTCTGAAGATTTGTTGGTGGGTTGTCACTATAAATGTTCTTTATAGGCACTCAAAAGAAACTCAAGCTGTTTAACCCGCGCAGTCTTGTATCAAAATGTATTTTTACTTGGGAATTGTGTGCAGGTAAAGTGTTTCACTCAAATGAAGTTTTACTTGGGAATTACTAGTTTATGTCTGTGGATTTTGTAGGTAAGCGTCTTACATGATTATAAATAATTTTTTTGCCCTATCTGTAATTATTGCTCTTTAATTCCAAATATGTTCATATGTTAAATTAATCGTTATGTCCCTAACTCCACCTTTCTTCTCCACCCCGACATCTTCGAATCAGGTATAATTTGTGAACATTTTTTTTTCAATTTTTTTTTTCAAATTCCTTATTTTGTAAATTAATTGCTTTCTTTGAAAATTAATTTGTCAGGTAATGTTTGCATCTCTAGAATAGTGTGTGGAATAAGATGATTAGCTACAATATGTCAGGGAAGTATTCGATTCCCAAAATAGTCTGTTATATTCATGTGATTGTGAGTTTGCTTCCTCATTGAATAACTTGGGTTCTAGTTTTACAAGTGATGATGAGATGGATTATGTTTATGAAGTTGCACACTAAGTATCATTTATTTAATGATTTGTAGGAGTGACTAGTGATGAATTAATCCTATCTGAGCTTTATTTTTCCTCATTGGTTATAAGTGATGATGAGATGGATTATGTTTCTGAAGTTGCACACTATGATTTAATGATTAATAGGAGTGACTAGTGATGAAATAATCTAATCTGAGCTTTACGGTTGTCACTTCACTGAATGTTGCTAAATTCAGAGAATGATGACCGATGATATAGATTTTGGCATTTTTATCATGCACATCTAAATGTTAGAAGATTGAAGAGACGGCATGGCATAGCATGGAAATGCAGCCCTAGCCCAATAATCTAGTTTGATTTAGAGTACATTTTCAAATAGAACTGTGTTGTGAACCTACCATTACTTCTAATTATCGTAACTTCTAATTCAGTACATTTTTTTCCCTTTTGCTGTGGATTTATTCGTCTCTCATTATCGTAACTTATTGCAATTTTATACATAATTGTAGTAAGAATGCTGGGGGAGGAATTGCAACTACTTCAATAGCCTGGATCATATGTTGGTGAAGTAGTGAAAGGTATGGGGAAATCAAAAGTTCCAGTCACGATATGCATAAAGCTTATTTGCCCTCTCTACTAATAGGTTTCAGAAAAAGTTCACTCTTTAGCTCGAAAAAACACAGTACAAGGAAAAGGTCAGTCTTTAGCTCGGAAAATAAGTTTGATCTAAACTGATGTTTAATGAGTATTCTATGATTTTGGATGATTGATGCCTTGTGGATTTAAATGCTTCTATTTGAATGCCAGGTGTTGTATTATACTTGTCAGACATGCATAAACCTGCATTGATTGTGTCTACGAATTTATATTAAGTATGTAAGAAATATTTGCATTTTGGTGTCTTCTATTACATTGAGTCTATATTGATTTGTTCATGCGAATTCTAAGATTATGCCATCATTGTAGTTGTTAATGGATGGTGTCCGATTATGTAATTGCCATTAACTAGCTTGCTAGAAATTCATGAGAATGTTGATGTAGAATAAAAAATTCATGAGATGTTTTGAAACCATCTCAAGTCCCCAGTTCAAACAGAAAAGGGAAATCTCTAGCAAAATAATTTAGTGTCTTTATGAAGCCTGTTGCAGATGTTTTGAAACGAAAATTATTATTTCTGTTTCAAGAGATGGACTTGTGAAGTCATGTATTTGGAATTTACTCTTGTTAATGACCAGTAACAAAATTTAGTATAATAGCATGTATTTGACCGGTCTAGTCCAGTTTGAAAGCTCTAGTTCATAAGGAGTCAACTGATATGTTCATTCCATGAATCTTACGAGGTTTGAGATGTTATTGTTATGCAGAATTATATGTTCCTGCTGTAATTTGACAAGCTTTATTTCTTGCAATGTACTTGGTGATCTTTGTGAATGTTCAGTCTCAGATTTTGAGTATCAGAATGAGCCAGTTTTTTTAGACCGAATGTCTATTCCCAGAATTTTTGAAGTGTTGTACATTCTCAGAATTTGAGTATCAGTTTAAATGGAAGTGTTGTATTAGACTGGGTATCAGTTTAAATGGATCTGTTCTGAGAATTGATGTTTCTTGCTCAGTGTCGTTCAATTTAAATAGTATCGGTAGTTGTTTATGGATTCATGTGAACATTAGAGCAAAAAAGAACAAGTAAAAACCCCACAAGTGGCATAGCAATACACTTAACATTAGAGCAAAAAATAACAAGGAAAAACCCACAACTGAAGTGGCATAACAATACACTTAACATCAGAGCAAAAAATAACAAGGAAAAACCCACAACTGAAGTGGCATAACAATACACTTAACATCAGAGCAAAAAATAACAAGGAAAAACCCACAACTGAAGTGGCATAGCAATACAATTAACATCAGAGCAAAAAAATAACAAGGAAAAAGCCCACAAATGAAGTGGCATAGATCTCATTCAGGCATACAACAATACAATTAACATCAAAGCACAAATGAAGTGGCATACATCTCATACAGTTAACATCTGAGCAAAAAAGAACAAGGAAAAAGCCCACAAATTAAGAGGCATACATCTCATTCAGGCATACAACAATACAGTTAACATCAGAGCAAAAAAAAAAAACTATGGAAAACCTCCACAAATGAAGAGGCATACATACATCTCAAAACCTCCACAAATAGAGGAGCATACCCAAATACAAATAACATCAGAGCATAAAAAGAACAAGGAAAAACACCATATATGAATCAGCATACATAGCATATGCATATATCTGATTCAGGTGATAATAGTTAGATCTCGTTCATCAAATGTTACAATTTATTTTAAAGCCATATAATAATAACTGCATTTCAGTTGTATAGTCTTCTCGGTTTTCTTTTTCATGGGTTGTGCGACTGCATGTAAACAACCAAAGAAAGATTTAGTATTGTTAGAATTAATTTGATTCATTTGATGCATCAAGAAAGTAGTAAGATCATCAAAATCATGAATTGAATTAGTTGTAGGCTCAGAACACAATTGTGTATAAGGATTGTTCAAATCAAGCATCAAGATTAGTGTAGGGCTATATTATTATGCCATGCCCCCCCCCCCACCAACCCCAAAAAATAAAACAAGCATCTCAGAGAGCTTGTATTTAACTGATCAGCATACATCTCATTCAGGTCACAACAGCAAACAAGAATAGAGGGGCATACAACAATACAGTTAACATCAGAGCAAAAAAGATCATGAAAAATAACTCCACATATGAATCAGCATACATCTGATTCAGGTCATAAAGCTACTTTATGTAGACTTCACCAAGACACAACAATACTAGGTTGAGGGGGGAGACACATTCAAAATAAATAGCTTACACATTCAAAATAAATAGCTTGTTAAGTAGTGCTTATCATCATTGCCTAGACCAACACAACAAAAAAAGGACATTGGGTAAATTTAAAATGAGTGAGAATCAAGCACTTCCTGTGAGTGAGAATCAGATGCACCCTTATAACCATCTTGGCTTAGTAACTCTTCAAACTCCATTCTACATAGAAAAATATAATAAACATAAAAAATCACCAAACAGAAAAATATAATTGTCTATTCGTACACATAGCTTTCAGCTCTAATCTAAACCATCCAGACGTTCCAAAATACCAAACTTATCTTTGTTTTTTTTATTTTTCTAGAGACATATATACGAGACATATATAAGGTTGCTAGAAATAGGAAGACAAAACTACCAATAAATAATCAACCATACATGCTACTACACTCAGGCGTACGCACATGGCCAAATCGATTTTGCAAAAGGATTTATTCAATTGCTTGGTTCTATACATGCATAGAGGAAATCATTTTACCTATTTCTGTTATATACCCATAACTAAATTAACAGAAATGTGCGATCTTTGCTTTGCAGTACTACTGAATACACACAATTGATGTTGCAATTATGAACAACTATGTTGCTGTTGCAAGCATGAACAAATAATCGAAACATTAAATGTGAGAGCTGCATATTAGTTTGCATACAAGGCTTGATTTTTGTTCTTTAATATTTAATAAGTCTGAATATGTAGAGTGATGCACAATAACAGTTTTACAATTGGTTAAATAATCAAAATAGTTGCATTCACAAATCATAAAATGCATTGCAAAGTGCCCTTCAAATCCAAAATGTTGATGTCCCTAATTTTTCCAAAATAAAAATCTAACAATAAACATGAACGATTATAAACGAAATGTAATTTGAAATTGAGATTACCTGATGTTGAGCGGGATTTCTTCTGAGCCATTTGATCGCGATCAAACGCGATCGGACGGCTGAGAACTCCCGCTCACAATAAGGAGCCCATCTCACCATCTCATAATAGACTAACTCAATATGTATATATATATATTACGTTAATTTCATAATGAAACAGGATGGCGCTTAGCTATTGATAAGGCCGTCTCTTCAATTTTCTAACATTTAGATGTGCATGATAAAAATGCCAAAATCTATATAATCAGTCATCATTCTCTGAATTTAGCAACATTCAGTGAAGTGACAACCGTAAAGCTCAGATTAGATTATTTCATCACTAGTCACTCCTATTAATCATTAAATCATAGTGTGCAACTTCAGAAATATAATCCATCTCATCATCACTTATAACCAATGAGGAAAAATAAAGCTCAGATAGGATTAATTCATCACTAGTCACTCCTACAAATCATTAAATAAATGATACTTAGTGTGCAACTTCATAAACATAATCCATCTCATCATCACTTGTAAAACAAGAACCCAAGTTATCCAATGAGGAAGCAAACTCACAATCACATGAATATAACAGAATATTTGGGGAATCGAATACTTCCCTGACATATTGTAGCTGATCATCTTGTTCCACACACTATTCTAAAGATGCAAACATTACCTGACAAATTAATTTTCAAAGCAAGCAATTAATTTACAAAATAAGGAATTTGAAAGAAAAAAAATAATAATAATTGAAAAAAAAATGTTCACAAATTATACCTGATTCGAAGATGTCGGGGTGGAGAAGAAAGGTGGAGTTATGGACATAACGATTAATTTAACATATGAACATATTTTGAATTAAAGAGCAATAATTACAGATAGGGCAAAAAAATTATTTATAATCATGTAAGACGCTTACCTACAAAATCCACAGACATAAACTAGTAATTCCCAAGTAAAACTTCATTTGAGTGAAACACTTTACCTGCACGCAATTCCCAAGTAAAAACATATTTTGATACAAGACTGCTTGGGTTAAATAGCTTGAGTTTCTTTTGAGTGCCTATAAAGAACATTTATAGTGACAACCCACCAACAAATCTTCAGAGAAAGTGAGAAACCCCTAATCTTCGTCGCAATCCTAACTCGATGCCAATGTCTAATTAGATTTTTCTTTTTCTCTACAAAACCCCAAAATCCCCTATCTAGTATGTACTTCATAGCAACAAAGTCTACCTTCTCCAGTTCATACTAAACTACTAAAACTCAAAAGTATGCAAGATTGTTCATACTTAACCTAGTTGATAAATCTCTGTCATTAGCCGATCTCTTCTCGAGAAATCATACCCAAACCAAGTCAAGACTTCTAATAAACTTTTAAACATCTCCATGTTTTCAACTACCTCTCATTTCTCTATACACCTTCTTCTGGGTTTCCATTAAACATACCCAAACCATCTCAATCAGTTTCCCTCTTGTTATCTATTACATACTTATAGCAACAAACCCATACAAACAATAACACCTTCTCCTAGTCACACTAAATTTCTGAAATAAAAAGAGTAATTCTAACAATAAACATGAACGATTATAAAAGGAAACAAGATTAGAAATTGAGATTACCTGAGAGGTGGAGCTTGGAAGATTGGGGGCTAGGGTTTCGCCGTCCGATCGCTCGAAAAGGAGGTAGGGTTCGTTCGGAGCAAATCGAAACCCTAACGGCGAGAGAGAGGACGGGAGAGAGGTAAAATCGAAGGCCTGTCGGCTTCGACGAAAAGACGACGAGAACTGATTCTCAGAGTAGGATGGTTTCTTGTCGAAGTGAGAGAGATCGATTGAGAATCGAAGTAGGGTGTCGATCGACGAAGAAGGAGAGAGCGGGAGGGATTCTCAGAATATGGAGGTCTCTCGTCGAAGAGAGAGAGAGATCGATGTGCTATTCGAAGTAGGGTTTCGATCGAGGAGAGAGACAGATCTATCCAGAAAGAGAGTGCGGGAGGGAGAGAGCTGAGAATGTTTGCTGAATGAGAAAGAAATAGAGAGATAGAAATGACCATTTTACCCCTCAGCAAAACAGAGTTGAGCGGGATCAAATCTGAGCCGTTTGATCGATCTGAACTGGAATCGGATGGCTGTGATCTCCCGCTCACGATAAGGAGCCCATCTCACCATCTCATAATAGACTAACTCTCTCTCTCTCTCTCTCTCTCTCTCTATATATATATATATATATATATGAAACACCCACACCAAGTTTGTTGCCATTACCCCGATCATCTCCCAATGATGCTGTTCCCCAACAGTTAGGCTCTGTTTGGTTGGAGTGGAATGGAGGGGAGGGGAGGGGAGGGAAGGGGTTTTTAAATACTTTTCTTGTTTGGTTCATTTTTTAGGAGGGGAGGAGAGGGAAATTACGGGGGGGGGGGGGGGGGTGCAACACCCCCTGAGCCAATTTTGGCTCCTCTCCAAAAGTGGGGGAATTTAGAGGGAAGAGAAAATAGGGCTAATTTTTAAAGTGGCTGGAGTAAATTGCCCTTTAAATCTAAATCCTAATCTAATAAAAAACCTCTCTTTCTCCCTATCTAGTTCCGATTGTTTCTCTCCCGCTCTCTCTTTCTCCCCATCATCGTCGCCCTCGACTCCGCCGTCCGCCGTCCGCCGTCCGCACTCCACCGTCCGCCGTCCGCCGTCCGCACTCCGCTGTCCGTCGTTCTGAGCTTACAAAATTTGATACTTCATACTTTGTCTCTGATTGTTCTGAGCTGACAAAATTTGATACTTCATGCTCTGTCTCTGATTGTTCTGAGCTGACAAAATTTGATATTTCATGCTCTGTTTCTGATTGTTCTGAGCTAACAAATTTTGATACTTCATGATGTGTTTCTGTTTGTTCTCAGAAGAAAAAATTTGATACTTCATGCTCTGTTTGTGTTAGTTTTGAGCTTACAAAATTTGATACTTCATGCTCTGTCTCTGATTGTTCTGAGCTTACAAAATTTGATACTTCATGCTGTGTTTCTGATTGTTCTGAGCTAACAAATTTTGATACTTCATGATGTGTTTCTGTTTGTTCTCAGAAGACAAAATTTGATACTTCATGCTCTGTTTGTGTTAGTTCTGAGCTTACAAAATTTGATACTTCATGCTCTGTTTGTGTTAGTTATGAGCTGACAAAATTCGATACTTCATGCTCTTATTATATGCAAAAGGGTATAAAAGTAATTTTATTATAAAATCCATTCCCAGCCCTTGTGAACCAAACAAGAAAATAATTATTTTCCCTCCCCTCCCCTCCTTTGAACCAAACAGAGTTTTCATTAAATCCCTCCCCTCCATTAAAATCCCTCCCCTCCCCTCCCCTCCTTTGAACCAAACAGACCCTTAAAACCCTTCTCTTCATGAATGAACAAAAACGTGTAAATGCAGAAACTCAATAAGTGGAGACATTGGGTAGTTGAATGTAAGGGACTACCAAAGAAATCTTTTGACAAAGAAAATCAGATGATCTAAATATTATAGAATTCGAACCAAAGTCTTTCTTAGGAATATTTGAGAGCATTAGCGTTGGATCTAGCTATTGGATTCTCGATTCGGGAGTGTCAATTCATGCCAGGAACAAGAGGTGTAGAATGAAGCAAATCAGCAAGCAATACCGTTAATGTCTATGGCCAATGGGACCTTAGTGGAACTGGCTAAATAAGGAGTTGTTAAACTCCGACTCTCCTCAGGTAAAATTCTAATTTTATCAAATATTCTTTATGTTCCTAGTTTACTAAAAAATTGATCTCAATTAATATGTTATGCAAACATGGAATGTAGTTTTATAAGACTAGTGGTAGGGCCATATTATCTATTAATTCTAATTATTTTAGTTGTGCTTTGTTTAAAAATGGTTTATGGAGACTAAGTTAGCAAGTGAATTGAATCATGTTAGATCTAATAATTTCTTGATCTTGTTCCATTGCGTCTGTTAGATATTGTATTATATATATTTAGACCCATATCGGATATGTATCAGTTTAGTATTTGGTTCCATCCTATATATATGAGTCATTGTACACAGTTATAATCAATCCCAATAATCCAATCATATTTTCCAATCTCTCTGTCAACCTTATCATAGTATCAGAGCAAGATTATACAAATTTTATTTTCCATCAAAACCCTACAATTCCAAAAAATATAATTAAAAAAAAGCTCCATCAAGAAGCAGAAACCCCAAAAGTCCCCGCTTCTCTCCCAAGTCATCGTCAACATCATCATCGACCACCACGGTCCAACCCCAAAGTCCCTACTGCTCTCAAACGTCATTGTCGACATCATCATCGACCACCATCATCCAACCCCAAAGTCCTCGTTGCTCTCTCTCATCGTCGAAACCAACCGTCCAACCCCAAAGTCCCCGCTGCTCTCCCTCATTGTCAACCCCCGCCCCCTAAAGTCCCCGCTTCTCTCCCTCGCCGCCAATCCCCCCGACCTTCACCGCCGTCACCTACTGTACCCGCCACCTCCTCCAGAACCCTACTCTCTGCCCCAATACAACCCGAAACCCACAACCTGCACCTTATTCCTCTCTTACCCTCAGCAAACCCCACCTCGCCATCGACCTCCGCTTCCCGACTCCTTATTAATCTCCCTTACTCCTACTCTAGCTACCATCTTTTTACCCTAAACCCAAATCTTCCAAACCCTAATACCTTATATCCCAAACCAAACCCATAACCTATCTCTAATTTCATACCCGATCTGAAACCCTCTTTCCCTATACCCGAACCCCCCATAACTTGTTTTCTATTTTTCAAAAAAAAAAAAATCAATTTTTTTTGCAGGTTTCTTTCTCCAGACACATGCAGTACTGTCATCATCCTGACTCAGGTCTCCTACCTGCTCCTTCCAGCATCATCCCTCACCATGCACCACCACTACTTCCACACCCGATAGCACCATCCAATACCCGATCCCGACACCAGCAGCAGTTCCGCTCTCACTTTGATTCCTGCCACAGTGACATCAATCGCATTCCTCCTCGTAACACTTCTTCCTTTACATCCTCGGTCATGACCGTTACTTTAGTCTTGCCAACTCCTGCTGATTGGGTTAATCTCCAGCATCGCCTCGTTCAGCTGGAACTCCAGCTCTTGGGTCAATCTATCACTACTGACTCCTCTGCCCCTGCATTCTTAGTTAATTTTGGTATGAATTCCTCCTGGATTTTAGATTCTGGTGTTTCACATCATCTGACTAGTAATTATACACTGTTCACCACCAGCACTACACTTCCCTCTCACTTTCCATCCCTACACACTGCTAATGGCTCACACCTTCTCACTACACACTCCGGATCTATTAGCTCTCCCACTCTCATATTGCCCTATGTTCTTCATGCTCCTTATTTATCCATGAACCTTATTTCCATTAGTGCACTATGCGAGAGTGGTCTTGTCGTTACATTTGATTCTGTCGGTTGTTCTATTGCTGACTCTCATACGGGTCAGGAGTTTAGGTGTGCTAGTGAACATGGTCGTCTGTATCATCTAGATTTCTTCATGGACATAAATCTCATCAGCATTTTGTTGGTGTTGTATACTCTGATGCTGATCTGTGACACAGATGTTTAGGACATATTAGTGCATCTCGACTCAAAACTTTAGCCTGTAATGGTGTCATTGCTTCTCTTTCTTTTACTCATTTGTCTGATTGTCAGGGTTGTCATTTGGCCAAACATATAGCTCTCCCATTTAATCACAAAAGTACCTCCTAAACTACACATACTTTTCGTCTTATTCACTCTGACATATATGGACCATCTCCTACACCATCCCACAAAGGTTATCTCTACTATATTTGTTTCATCAATGACTTTACTCGATACACATGGGTGTTTCTTATGTGCCAACGCTCTGAGATACCCGACATTTACCAGTTCCTTACAAACATAGTTCACTCTCAGTTTGGTGTGCGTATCAAAAAATTTCGCTCTGACGGTGCTCATAAGTACACTTCCACTGCTATGAGATTTATCCTTTAATCTCATGGTACACTCTTTCAGCAATCATGCCCTCACACACATGAACAGAATGGTGTAGCTGAATGCAAGCATCGTCACATCCTTAAGACAGCTCGCGCTCTTCTACTCTCCTCTTTTGTTTCTCGTTCTTTCTGGGCTGAAACTGTCATGGCATCTGTCATTCTCATTAACATCACTCTCTCATCTACTCTATCTAGCACATCACCTTTGAGGCTCTTTGTCACTCCCCGCCGGACTACAGTATGCTCCGTACCTTTGGGTGCACCTATTTTGTCCTTCTTCCTCCCACTTAACACACAAATCCCACAGCTCGAGCTACAAAGTGTGTTCATTTCGGTCTCAGTCTGGAACATAAAGGTTACCGTTGTTTTGATCCTTTCATGGGAAGTGTTCGTATTTCATGATATGTCTCCTTTGTGGAAAACTCTTCCTACTACTTAACCTCTCATGAGGATGCTAGTTTTCTTGACTCCCCTGTTGTTAGGCCTCCTTCCCGGTCAGACCTTCACGCATTCCATTTGATCCCACTCCTTTAGCTCCCTTCCCATCTCATACTGACATTCCACCAATTCTTCCTCCTACAGAGGCACCACCTGCATCCCCACAGCATCATGCCCCCTCACCACCTACATCCCCATTCCCACATACACACACAGCCTATCTCACCTCCTCATCCTGTTCATCTACAACCGGTCCGTCAGTCTGCATGTTCTACCTTGGGCATCCCACCGGCTCGTTGCACACTTGATATCACTAGCCCTTCTGACTAGTTTGGTTTTGCCACCCTAGCCTTATACTCACCACAGTTTCATGTGTATCTCACTGTCAAACACTCTAGATGTGAGCCAATAACCTACCAGGAAGCTATTCAATACTGAGTGGCAAGAAGATTTTGCAGAGGAGTTCAATGCATTTGATCAGACTGGCACTTGAGATGTTGTTCCGCTACCTGTGGGCATCCAACCTGTCAGCTGCAAATGGATTTTCAAGGTAAAATTTTGCCCTGATGGCCCCATTGAGAGGCACAAGGCTCATCTTGTTGCTAGAGGATTTACTCAGGAGCATGGTATTGATTATGATGAGACTTTTGCCCCAGTTGTACAGATGACTATAGTTCACACTCTCCTTGCCGTTGCTGCCATTCATCAGTGGCTGTTATACCAGATGGTCATGAAGAATGCTTTTCTTCATGGTACCTTATCTGAGGTTTTTTACATACATCCTCCTCCTGGTCTCACCACTTCTCCTCGTCATGTTTGTCGTCTGCGTCGGGCTACATATGGTCTGAAATAGGCCCCTCGAGCCTGGTTTGAGTGTTTTTTCCATGTTATCACCCAGACTGGCTTCAGTCAGAGTTCACAGGACCATTCTATGTTTATGCGTTCATCACCAAAGGGGAGGGTCATTCTATTATTATATGTTGATGATATAATTATTACTGCAGACGATCCAACAGGCATTACCTTTACACAGAAGTACCTTCACCAACAGTTCCATATGAAAGATCTTGGCAGATACACTACTTTCTAGGCCTAGAGATTGCCCATAGGTCTCAGGGGATACTTATTTCTCAACAGAAATACACATCAGATATTATCTCCACTGCTTGTCTCTCTAATAGTCGATCGACCGACACTCCCTTAGAGCTTCATGTGAAACTTCGTCCCACATATGGTGAGCCACTTCCTGACCCCACTAGATACAGACAGATTGTTAGACAGCTTGTCTACTTATGCATGACCAGACCCGATATTGCCCATGCAGTCAGTATTGTGAGTCAGTTTGTTTCCGCTCCTACATCAATTCACTACAGTCCACTTCTTCGGATCCTCAGATATCTTTGGGGTACCATCACTCGCTCATTATTCATGCCCTCCACATCCAACCTAGAGCTCCATGCGTATTCTGATTCAGATTGGGCGGGTAATCCTACCACCAGATGGTCTACCACAGGTTTCTGTCTATTTCTTGGTGACTAATCAATCTCGTGGAGAAGCAAGAAACAGGTAGTTGTAGTATGTTCTTCAACCGAAGTTGAGTACAGAGCAATGACAGCCACTACTAGAGAAATTGTTCATGTTCGTTGGCTATTATTAGATATGGGTGTAACTCTCACCGGTGCTACTCTTCTTCATTGTGATAACCAAAGTGCATTGCACATTGCAAGCAACCCGGTCTTTCATGAACGAACAAAGCACATAGAGATAGATTGTCATTATGTTCGTAAGTGCTTTGAAGCAGGGACCATCTCACTTCACTCTGTTACTTCTTTATAGCAAACATCAGACTTCTTCACCAAGTCTCATACTGTTCAGAGATTTCGTTATTAGGTGGGAAAACTCGTACTGTTCGACCCATCATGAGAGGAGTAGATATTGTATTATATATATTTAGTCTCATATCGGATATGTATCAGTTTGGTATTTGGTTCCCTCCTATATATGGGAGTCATTGTACACAGTTATAATCAATCCAAATAATCCAATCTTTTCCAATCTCGTTGTTAACCTTATCAGCGTCAAAGATGAGGACATGTCAATTATCATAAAATGTAATAAATAGCTAAAACATGTAATTTACTTTTAGATTTAAGCATTGTTTTTTACAAGTGACAGGTTTGCATCCAAATTAAATTAACTATAAAAAACCATTCAAATCGGTTACGAGAAGCATACAACTTTTGAAACTCTGACATTAAAACGCGGGGGGGGGGGGGGGGGGGGGGGGGGGGGGGGGGGGTGTTCAATGTATCTTTGTACATTTCAAAGAGTGTTGTAATGAACACAGTATTATCTAGAAACCATGACTTCAACTAAAATGTTGAATTCAATGCTTTTAATCGATGGCTTACCATCTAGTTTTGGGGGAGCGCTGCACTTACAACCAATCACATTCTAAATAGACTACCACATACCAAACTTGCTACCACACCCTCTGAGATTCGGTTCGAACATTTTCCTCACTTTAATGACTTAAGAACATGCGGCTATATCTCATATGTAAAAATTCACGACTTTCGAATGTCCAAAGTAGCAAGTAGGCATGCATGTATTTAGGTCTTGCAGTAGACAGTGTCGCGGGCAGATTTTTAAATCTATCAAACAATTCTGTAATGGAGTCTACGAGTGTCGTTTATTTTGAGAATTCTTTTCTCAGATACAAACACATAACTTTATCTGGATCCACTTAGCCTGTAATAGATTCAAAATTAGAGTTTGAACCTAGTAACTCTAATAAGGACATTGACTCCGTTATAACAACTGAAAATTAAGAAGATACTAGGCGGACTTCCACAAGACATTAAACACCTAAAGAGAATGGGAATGACTTTGTTACCTATCACTTTGATAATGACCCAACCTCTTTTGATGAGGAAATGCGATCCACTGATTCATGTTTGTGGGGTGAGGGAATAGATGATGAAATGGATTCATTTGGCACAATTGTGTACTTACCAAAGGTTTCAAAGGCCATCAGCCAAATGGATATTAAAATATAAACTAAATCCTCATAATAGCATTCAAAAAGCTTGTCATTTGGACAAGGGATTCACTCAAGTCCATGGTATAAATTATTTTGATGTTTATTCACAAGTATGTCACCATGCCACCATTAGGATTATTTTAAACCTAGAATCCATTGAAAATTTTGTAATTCACCAAATGGATATCAACACAACATTCCTAAATGGTGATCTTAATATACATAAAATATCATGAAGGTTTTACCATGCAAGGCCAAGAACATAAAGTGTGTAAACTAATCAAATCTATATATGGACTTAAACAAGCACCAAAATTGTGGTCCCTTATCTAACAATAGGTCCCTTACACCGAGAAGTTTGATACAACTATTAGAAAGTTAGGATCTATTGCTAATTTATCTGATAAATGTCTATACATTCTAATACACTGTGATAAAATTTTGCTTTTTATATGGATGACATGTTGATTTGTAGTACTGCCATTCGAATTGTAAAAGAAATCAAACTTATGTTATCAAATGCATTTAACATTAAAGATTTAGGAGTAGTTGAGACAATTTTGGTAGTGAAAGTCGGTGTTAATAAGCAGGGTATACACCTTCAATCACACTACACAGGTTCAATGGCCATAGGAACCCCATATCAAAATCATAAACGATTGGAACCTAAGTTAGGTCGTTCAATTCATTAGCTAAAATTCTCTAAGCTTATTGATAGTCTAAATTACTCTATGACATGCACTAGGCCGGACATTGCTTTTGTGGTAAGCATGATGAGTGGCGTCACTAGCAATCCAGGTAGGGAGCATTGGGATGCCCTTGATAGGCTGATGCACTACCTTGTTGGTACGCACATGACCTTGAAGGTTACTCAGATGCTTCATGGGTCTATAATTTAGGGGATGCATAGTCAACCAAATGGTATGTATTCATGCTGGGTGGTGTCACGATCACTTGGAGATCCAAAAGGTAAAGTCCCTCAATCCTCTGCAAGAAATGAGGTTGAATGTCACTTACTGTTGGATATTCCTTGTAAGGGTTTTTGTAAACTTTGTATCTTTCTAGAATGATAATCAGTCTGCCATGTCAGTTGGAAAAAATTCCATCATATTAAAAAGAGGAATATTAAGCTAAGATACGCCAAATTAATTTCTCTTTATCAAAAGGGGTGTGTTGAACTATTTGATGTATGCTCTAAGGATAATGTGTCCGATGTCCTCACTAAATGACTAACTTGAGAACTAACACTTAAAACAAGTGGAGGTATGGGTTTAAAGGTCCATCAAGCTTGTAAGAAATAAAGGTAACTACTAAACGCTCACTAGTGCAGCAATGAGCTTGATGCCCCCTCAAATTTGTGTTTCGAGTTTTAGTACATTGTTTGAGTTTAGAGATTTTTAGATATGTATAAATAGTCAATATTGGAGAGAGATTTACACTATTGACTATCATTAGTGATTGAAGTGCATAGATAGTCTGTTATGCCAACTATATTTGATAATGTATCATTCAAAACTTTATGGTATGTTGTTTTGTATGAAAGGTTTGGCTACTAGTTATTCCAAAATTAAGCATGGAGACTACGATATATATGTTTCATGATAACTTGATTGATCTTAATGTTATTCCAAACATATTTAGATAACTCGAACTAAGTTCTCTTTTTTCCCCATCGAACAATCATACATAATGGAATCGTTAATTACCTTATATAAAAGTCATATGATTGGCTGTATTTAGTTTTAATAATTCACTGTAAAATTTTATTTGTCGTATAATTTATAGAAGATGATGGTGAGGAGGAGAATCCATCAAAGGTATGGGCACGGATGAAACTACTGATGCTACAAAGTTTGGAGAAGAAATCAGTTTAAAGAATCAATCATGTTGTGTACGTAGAATTTTAATTTATTCCAAATTTGTTTTAGTTTTGGAATTAATTTATAAGGATGAACTTCCAATGTGAGTAAGGTACCCCAAAATCCCATTCTAAGTAATTCCATATATAGGTGTGCTCCTTATGGATATATCCCCATCTTCGAATTCATATAAATCCGTACGGTTTATCTTATATTATGAAGTAACCTTTTAAGGCATTTATAGCTAAAAGTTTAAAACAAGGAAAGAGTAATTTTCTACACTTCTACCATTGCCAATCTTCGAAGGATGGTAGGGTTATATATCTTACATTTCGTGACAACAATTCAGTCAAATTGAAAGAGGAGAAGTGAAGCGAAAAGAGAGAGAAGGCAGCCAAACGGTCGATGAAAAGATCATGGACATATTAGACCTGCAATGGTTTTCTTTTCTTCTTTTTTTGTTTGGGGGGGAGGGGGGGTCGGGTTTAGCTGAAAAGTTAATTAGAGTTATTGGGCTATCTTTTATCCAATGTTTATTGGACAACTCTGCTCATATGGGTTTGCTATCATACTCATCGGATGGTGGAGAATAAGATTCCACCCAAGGATTTTCAGATCTCTATAAATATAACTTGCAGCCTCCATGAGAGGTATACACTTCATAATTGAGTTCCATTGAAAACAAATTTATTGTTTTTGGCGGAGCTTGAGAGTTAGATCCTTGGTGAGAGAGTAATCTCTTTCATGATCTCTTGCTACATAAAATCTTTAAATAATTTTCCTTTAGGTTTGGAAAAATTATGTGTTTAGAGTGGTTGTTCGATTTCTCTTGTATTTCACCTCCAGATCAGGTTTACCAAATTGGCCAAAATATGTTTGTTTGATGCGTTTGATTAGTCTTCTTAACATGATCGGAGATCATCTTTTGCATTACGTTGTGCCGACTCGAACTTTTCCAAACAGGTTAATCATATTTTTATTTCTCCCTTATAATTTAATAGTTTCCCTTTTATTTTTCTTTTATTTTTTTTAATTTCAATATTTGTTTGCTAACATTCAATATTTTTACCTAAGGCTGGCTACAAATTACAAACTATGAAAAGTGAAAAATACAAATTACAAACTATGGAAAGAGAAAGTAAAGAGAATTAATATGTAAATGAAAAGAGTTAAGTGGGTTCTAGAAAACAAAGAATATGACATGAATACAGGGATGAAAACAATAGTTGGATTGCAAGCCCCTTTCTCAAACTATGTGAACAAGGTAATTTACGGTAAAAATTAATTTTGTGTAAATAAATAAATGTTATAAATGATTGTTCAAGATATAAAAATCTAAAGCCATAATTACAATAATTTTAATGTCCTTATCACATTTTATGTTTAGGGTAAATTTCAAATAACCCTACTAAGTTTTATGGTTTTGGCAAAAACCCCTACTCAGTTTTTTTTAATAGAAAAGCTTACCAAACTTTATTTTCCATTAGGAGTGTCTGATGCCGTTAACTTTAGCATGAAATGTCTAAAATAAACCTAGTGTCTTAACCGTTTAACAAAACTACCCCTCCCCCTCTTCTCCAGTAAAACTCAAACCCAAATCAATCTTCTTCCTTTTCATCCCCCTTCTCCAAATTCCAATATCCACCACTTTCTTCCATTTTTAATTTTTAATTTAAAAAAATCAAGAAACCCTTGATCCAAGATGATGTCATCATCTTCGTCCTCATCGACGGTGATGTGGCGGCTGTAAGAGCTGCAGGCGCGGGTGGGGAACAACATGTGCGTGGACTGCTCGTAGATGAACCTGCAGTGGGTTTCGGTGACGTACGGGATCCTCATGTGTCTGGAATGTTCAGGAAAGCATCGGGGGTTAGGGGTCCACGTCAGCTTCGTACGATCTGTGATGAAGGATTCCTGGTTGGAGATTCAGATTCGAAATATGGAGGTCGGAGGTAACGACGCTATGAACACATTTTTTAGGAGGTGTGGGGTTGAGAAGGAGATAGAGATCGCCATTAACACCAGTGTCATTGCTGTCTATCTGGATCAGATTCAAGTGATTTGCTCTTGAGCCCCTGTAATTTGATGGTATTGCATAATGTTAGAATACACGTGCAATTTGTAAGACCCATACTTTGAAGTTTTAGTGTAGCGGTAGGGTCTTTCAGATGGTACCATAGCACCCCACATTTGGTTTGACTTTCAGTATTGCCGATTCTTAGAACGAAATTCTAGGGTATTTTAGTATCCTGAAATGCATGAACTATTAGAGAAGGTATATTGTGACTTGTGAGGTTCTTTTAAGATATTGAAGAAAAAGAGAAATTTTTAATATCGAAGAGATGGGGTTTTATACCAATTTATTGAAAGAAATATCTTAGGTTTTTACAATTGTCCATTTTGCTAATTGATTCATGATTTCCTTATAACGAATTTATGAATGTTAGAGAGGTACCTTTTTATTTAAATCAATCACTAATGACCAAATTTGAAGAATGTTAAAAAGGTGCCTTTGGTAAATTTGGTAGTATTCCACGACGTTCGTTTTGGGGGAATTAATTGGAAGTGCTCAATTTATATGAAGTAAATGATTTTTTTTTTGAGTGAAAATTTGCATGAGATATTGTAGAGTATAGATATTGAAAGACATGAGAATATTTGAATGGGTTCTTAACTCCAAACTTTGTAAGTTGGAATTCAAGTAAGTTTTACGCTCGCAATCAATTAAATATTTTAGGTTCTCTAACTTGTTTATCCTCATATGCGTTCATTTGTGTGTGTGTGTCTCTGTGTGGAACTTGATGGGAAACGATAAACTTCTTTAAGATATTACTCATAAATTCAATGAAATTGAACTTGGTCCTGGGGGAATAGCTGAAGTGGGGGCTCGTGCAATTTTTATAGTTGGAGGACATATAATTTCTAGGCAACATTTTTTATATAGTTGAAGGTTATAATAATTTTCAGGTTCCATTTAATAAATATTTTGATAATTTTATATATACAAAGACTTACACATGCAAGTTACTCTTAAATAACTTGACATGTCATGCAGGCACTTGCTGAAGGCTGCCAATGGAATGATCCACCATTTGTTAAAGAAACAATTGATTCCGATGGGACTGGATGGAAGCCATCCTTAGGACAGAGTTTGACAGACAACACTGCGGATTAAGATAGTTGGGAAAATGATGACTTTAGAACGATTGATATTAGGAGGAATCAATCCGTTGCAGACTTTAGGAGGGTAGGTGGAGGTGGGACAAAGGAGCCATCTA
This sequence comes from Hemerocallis citrina, assembly GCA_017893485.1. NCBI lineage: Eukaryota > Viridiplantae > Streptophyta > Magnoliopsida > Asparagales > Asphodelaceae > Hemerocallis > Hemerocallis citrina. Next base: position 30,391,151 of record CM030360.1, read on the forward strand.
GATCTAAGTTGACTATAGATATCTACACAAAGTCGGAGTTAAAGGAATCAACAGTGAATAAAGGTAGCTTCTTCTCTAAGAAGATGGCAAAAAATGATGCTAGACCGGAGGGACTCCCCCCATCACAAGGAGGAAGTATGTGGGTTTTGGATCCCGTCCATCTCCATCAGTTCATCGTATTAACTCGCAACGAGACATGTTGGAGGTAGATGTACGGTAACTAGGTTAGGGACTTGTAGAAATAATGTCGATCAAGATTTCAGATATTGATTGGAAAAGATTGTTATTAGTTAGTCAAGTTTGGAAAAGATTGTGCTTGAAGCTAATCAAAATGCATCTAGGGTTTTGTTAATGTCGTTTATATGCATACTAAGCTCTGTTTATGTTGTTTTGAGCTCTCTGATAAACAATTTATTTGAGCTGTAAATTACATGCTAGATTCAATTGAAAACTTTCTAAATCCTTGTTATATACAAAGTTTATAAGCCTAAAATTACTGAAAAATATTTTAATTTAAGTTGTGTTATTAGTGTTGTTATCTTGCATAAATAATTACAAACAGCTAGCTAAACCCTTTCATTCATGTTTATTGCAGTTTGTACAGTGGCTGATGGTGTTGACAAATGTCGAAAATATGATGTATATTGAGCTGCTAGCCGATGCTCCTGTTTATGTGCTCTGTATTTATTTTGTATAATACGATATGTAACAAATTTATGTACATTCTATGTACAAATTTATGTACATGAAAACTGTTTATGATGTTTGTCATTTATAAGGTCTGTTTATGTTGTTTCCAGGCACCTTGAGCTCTATTTTTGTTGTTTTTGAGCATTATGAGCTCAGTTTATGTTGTTTCCATGTATCTTGGGCTTTATGTTGTTCGTGAGCATTATGATGTTTATGTTGTTTCCAGACATGTTGAACTCTGTTTATGTTGTTTGTGAGCATTATGAGCTTTATTTATATTATTTCCAGACATGTTGAGCTCTGTTTATGTTGTTTGTGAGCATTATGACACTACAAAAGAAAGTAGCTTTCCCGGCGCTTTTTTCGGTCTATACCGGCGTTTTTTTACGCCGGGGAAACTTTCACCGGCGTTTACAATAACGCCGGTCCAACTGCCGCCGAAGCGAGCGTCGCTGAAACGAAGGGGTCTACACCGGCGTTTTTGGTGGACGCCGGTAAATGTTAGGACTACACCGGCGGTCGTCAAACGCCGGTGTATATCGGTTTCTGGGTGCCGTTCTTGTCCACCTATATACATACACCGGCGGTCGTAAACCGCCGGTATTTATACATTCACCGGCGGAAATAAAAACGCCGGTGTAGATCGACAGTATACCGGCGGTCAAGAAACGCCGGTGTATGTGTGTTTATGCGCGCCTGCTTTTCCCTGTTTACGAACACCGGCGCGACCAAAAAACGCCGGTGTAGTTATATACGCCGGCGTATATAAAACGCCGGTGTACGCCTGTGCCGTTACAGCTGAAAACTTTCACCGGCGTGCGTTGAAATGCCGGTGTATCACACACTCCAACAATTAAATAATATACACCGCCGTTTTTTAAAACGCCGTTCTGGCTATGCCCGTTTATTTTCGATACTCCGCTTTTCCGTTCGATTTCAATTCACAGTTTCATTTACAAAACCTGTAAACTAATTCTTACAACTGATTCAATCAATTTCGTTGCATACTACTGCGCAAACCACAACCAAACACAAAAATAATTAAAGATAATCAAGTTTCACACGTGTCATATCAACGTCCAAATTCATTGATTAATTAACAGTGTCATAATTAACAAATTAATATAGAGACTAACATCCAAATTATCCAAACAAACCAGTCTGACAAATATCCAAAATATCCCAAATTCAAAGTATGACATAACTCTCAAAAAAAAACCAGTCTGACATAACAACAGCAAGGAGGAGGACATAAGAACAACAACCATACAGCAAGGTGGACATAAGAACAGCAAGGAGGACCGCAGATTCATACCCCTCGAGTAGCTTCAGCTCTGATCATCTGCATTTCCTTCATCTTGACGACCGCTCTGTGAATAAAAAACAATAGTTTAATTGAACAGTAGATCACAATACAGAATATACATATTTTTTGAACTTGCAAAAAGAACTACCTGTGTCTCGAATTATAAGATCAAAGTGCCAACTGCAAATGGAATTGTTAATGATATATACAGAGGTAAAATAATTACATTGCAATGCTAAAAATTCCGTACTTAATTTTGTTTTTAAATATATCTAAAATAACAAAACAAATGAAAATTCAGTATCTAACTTGAAACCTTTATATTCTCCTCTGATTGGGAATATCCACTATCTAAAACAATAAAACAAATGAAAATTCAGTATCTAAGCATGTCCTTCATGGATTGTTCAGACAATCCATGAAACTGTCATCGTGGACGGAAACCAAATATAAGAAAAAAAAGAAAAATAAGATAGGGCTCATATCAAGTGTATTTTTAGGAAACTGTCATCGTGGAAGGAAACCAAATATATATAGAAGCCAGAAATGGAAACAGAAAGAAGAAAGGTAGAGACTTTGGATACACCAGGCTACCATAGCGGCATTTTCCTCATCTCTCTCTCATCCCTTATTTCCCTTCAGCACACGAACAGAAAGAGACATCAGCAACCACCTTAAGAGCGACAAGAACAACAATAATAATAAATTATTATGAACAAGATGTCTCTATATGGGTTTCCAGTTCTCCACTCGAGCCCACTCTTTCTAATCACAGCCCAATTAAGAACATAGACAACATCCACTAAACAATCCAATCATAGCCCAGTCAAAATTTACCATCCTGGATCTTAATGAAATACGCTTCATTAACAGTGAAAGAAAATGAGGATGCTAGCAGCATACTTAGTTTGGAAGTGAACCCATTTTGTGTTAAAAAATCATGCCAAAGATGGCAATCAGCTTCATTAACAGTATCTGAAAATGAAAATTTCCATTAACTGAGCTTATATGTTGCTCTACTAATTCACTGTGCCCAACTAAATCTAAAACCCAATTGTTGTGCGTATCAGGAGGATTTTGGCATATGTACCTATAGCATCCTCAGTTCACAGTAAACCCGTTTTGGTCAAAAAGACATGCCAAGATCACAATCAGATGCTTGAAAATAAGCTTCACTATCAACAAAAGAAGAACTGAGGATGCTATGCAGCATACTTAGTTTGGAAGTGAACCCATTTTGTGTTAAACAATCAGGTTACATTGACAGTATCTGAAAATGAAAATTTCTCCATTATCTGAGCTTATATGTTGCTCTACTACTTTTTCAGCCCAACTATATCGCAAAACCCAAGTGTGGTGCATATCCGGCCGGAGAATTTTGGCATACGTACCTATACAATATCCTCAGTTCACAGTGAACCCATTTTTGGTATAAAAACATACATGCCAAGAAGACAATCAGGTGCTTGAAATCAGCTTCACTAACAGTTAGTGAAAATGGGACCATAAAATAGCTTAAGAAGACCATCAGGTTTGTGAAGTAAGCTTCACTAACAGTGATAGAAACTGGGTATGCTATGCAGCATACTCATTTTGGAAGTGAACCCATTTTGTGTTAAAAAAACCATGCCAAAGATTGCAATCAGGTTACATTGACAGTATCCGAAAATGAAAATTTCTCCATTATCTGAGCTTATATGTTGCTCTACTACTTTTTTAGCCCAACTATATCGCAAAACCCAAGTGTGGTGCATATCCGGCCGGAGAATTTTGGCATACGTACCTATACAATATCCTCAGTTCACAGTGAACCCATTTTTGGTATAAAAACATACATGCCAAGAAGACAATCAGGTGCTTAAAATGAACTTCACTAACAGTTAGTGAAAATGGGACCACAAAATAGCTTAAGAAGACCATCAGGTTTGTGAAGTAAGCTTCACTAACAGTGATAGAAACTGGGGATGCTATGCAGCATACTCATTTTGGAAGTGAACCCATTGTGTTAAAAAAACCATGCCAAAGATTGCAATCAGGTTACATTGACAGTGCCCGAAAAAGAAAATTTCTCCATTATCTGAGCTTATATGTTGCTCTACTACTTTTTTAGCCCAACTATATCGCAAAACCCAAGTGTGGTGCATATCCGGCCGGAGAATTTTGGCATACGTACCTATACAATATCCTCAGTTCACAGTGAACCCATTTTCGGTGTAAAAACATACATGCCAAGAAGACAATCAGGTGCTTGAAATGAGCTTCACTAACAGTTAGTGAAAATGGGACCATAAAATAGCTTAAGAAGACCATCAGGTTTGTGAAGTAAGCTTCACTAACAGTGAAAGAAACTGGGGATGCTATGCAGCATACTCATTTTGGAAGTGAACCCATTTTGTGTTAAAAAAACCGGTTACATTGACAGTATTTGAAAATGAAAATTTCTCCATCATCTGATGACCACAGTGAACCCATTTTTGGTATAAAAACATACATGCCAAGAAGACAATCAGGTGCTTGAAATGAACTTCACTAACAGTTAGTGAAAATGGGACCATAAAATAGCTTAAGAAGACCATCAGGTTTGTGAAGTAAGCTTCACTAACAGTGATAGAAACTGGGGATGCTGTGCAGCATACTCATTTTGGAAGTGAACCCATTTTGTGTTAAAAAAACCATGCCAAAGATTGCAATCAGGTTACATTGACAGTGCCCGAAAATGAAAATTTCTCCATTATCTGAGCTTATATGTTGCTCTACTACTTTTTTAGCCCAACTATATCGCAAAACCCAAGTGTGGTGCATATCCGGCTGGAGAATTTTGGCATACGTACCTATACAATATCCTCAGTTCACAGTGAACCCATTTTCGGTGTAAAAACATACATGCCAAGAAGACAATCAGGTGCTTGAAATGAGCTTCACTAACAGTTAGTGAAAATGGGACCATAAAATAGCTTAAGAAGACCATTAGGTTTGTGAAGTAAGCTTCACTAACAGTGATAGAAACTGGGGATGCTATGCAGCATACTCATTTTGGAAGTGAACCCATTTTGAGTTAAAAAAATCGGTTACATTGACAGTATTTGAAAATGAAAATTTCTCCATCATCTGATGACCACAGTGAACCCATTTTTGGTATAAAAACATACATGCCAAGAAGACAATCAGGTGCTTGAAATGAGCTTCACTAACAGTTAGTGAAAATGGGACCATAAAACCACTTAAGAAGACCATCAGGTTTGTGAAGTAAGCTTCACTAACAGTGAAAGAAACTGGGGATGCTATGCAGCATACTCATTTTGGAAGTGAACCCATTTTGTGTTAAAAAAACCGGTTACATTGACAGTATTTGAAAATGAAAATTTCTCCATCATCTGATGACCACAGTGAACCCATTTTCGGTGTAAAAACATACATGCCAAGAAGACAATCAGGTGCTTGAAATGAGCTTCACTAACAGTTAGTGAAAATGGGACCATAAAATAGCTTAAGAAGACCATCAGGTTTGTGAAGTAAGCTTCACTAACAGTGAAAGAAACTGGGGATGCTATGCCGCATACTCATTTTGGAAGTGAACCCATTTTGTGTTAAAAAAACCGGTTACATTGACAGTATTTGAAAATGAAAATTTCTCCATCATCTGATGACCACAGTGAACCCATTTTTGGTATAAAAACATACATGCCAAGAAGACAATTAGGTGCTTGAAATCAGCTTCACTAACAGTTAGTGAAAATGGGACCATAAAATAGCTTAAGAAGACCATCAGGTTTGTGAAATAAGCTTCACTAACAGTGAAAGAAACTGGGGATGCTATGCAGCATACTCATATTGGAAGTGAACCCATTTTGTGTTAAAAAAACCATGCCAAAGATTGCAATCAGGTTACATTGACAGTGCCCGAAAAAGAAAATTTCTCCATTATCTGAGCTTATATGTTGCTCTACTACTTTTTTAGCCCAACTATACCGCAAAACCCAAGTGTGGTGCATATCCGGCCGGAGGATTTTGGCATACGTACCTATATACCATCCTCAGTTCATGGAAGAAAAATACGAATAGGGCTCATAGCAAGTGTAGTTTTAACTGGAATTGTCATCGTGGAAGGAAACCAAATATAGAAGCCAGAAAGAGGAATGGTAGAGAACGAGGATACACCAGGCTAACATAGCGGCATTTTCCTCATCTCTCTCTCACCCCTTCTTTCCCTTCTCCACTCCAACTCGTCTCTTTCTAATCACAGCCCAATTAAGAACAATTGTTCACAGTCACTGTTAAAGAAACATATACGCTCAGATTATGAAAAATTTATATGCTCAGATTATGGAAATTTTCAGTCACTGTTAAAGAAACTAAGTAGGCTGCATAGCATCCCCAGTTTCTTTCACTGTTAGTGAAGCTTGTTTGGAAAATTGTTCACTCAAACATGCCCCTTGTTTCTGAACTCAAACATGACATTAATAAACATCTTTTCTAATAATGGCTACACTTGTGGAAGCTCTCTCTAAGCCTCAATTCTTCAAGGTTTTGTTGTCTACTTCTTTACAGAAGTTGGTACTCCATTCTCCTCTCTTTAAAGAAGAATAGAGTACCAGTTTCTGTAAAGAAGTAGGCAACAAAACCTTGAAGAATTGAGGCTTAGAGAGAGCTTCCACAAGTGTAGCCATTATTAGAAAAGATGTTTATTAATGTGATGTTTGAGTTCAGATACAAGGGGCATGTTTGAGTGAACAATTGGGTTTTGAATGGAGATTGTAGTCATAGATCAATTCTTCATGGAAGAAAAATACGAATAGGGCTCATAGCAAGTGTAGTTTTAACTGGAATTGTCATCGTGGAAGGAAACCAAATATAGAAGCCAGAAAGAGGAATGGTAGAGAATGAGGATACACCAGGCTAACATAGCGGCATTTTCCTCATCTCTCCCTCATCCATTCTTTCCCTTCAGCACACGAACACATAGAGACATCAGCAACAACAGCAAGAGGGACAAGAACAACAACAATAATAAATTATTATGAACAAGATGTCTCTATATGGGTTTCCAGATCTCCACTCCAACTCGTCTCTTTCTAATCACAGCCCAATTAAGAACAATTGTTCACAGTCACTGTTAAAGAAACATATATGCTCAGATTATGAAAAATTTTCATTTTCAGATACTGTTAAAGAAGCTGATTTCATGCATCTGATTGCAATCTTTGGCATGGTTTTTTTAACACAAAATGGGACTACTTCCAAACTAAGTATGCTGCATAGCATCCCCAGTTTCTTTCACTGTTAGTGAAGCTTATTTCACAAACCTGATGGTCTTCTTAAGCTATTTTATGGTCCCATTTTCACCTCCTCCAAATCAGTACAATGTCATCTATACCAGGTTATGTGCCAAAATGGGGTTGGGAATACGATGCAAGGCCGACAAGTATTAGTTGTTTGTGAGTATGCAATAGGATGCAGCTATGAACATGGGCTCATATCAAGTGTAGTATTACGGACTGTCATCGTGGAAGGAAACCAATTTAATATAGAAGCCATATATGGAGCCAGAAAGAGGGATGGTAGAGAATGAGGATACACCAGGCTAACATAGCGGCATTTTCCTTATCTCTCTCTCATCCCTTCATTCTCTTCAACACACGCACACAAAGAGACATCAGCAACAACAGCAAGAGGGGGTTGGTCCAACAATAAGTGTAGATTATAATAAACGAGATGTCTCTATTTTGGGTTTCCAGATCTCCACTCCAGCCCTTTCTTTCTAATCACAGCCCACTTAAGAAAATAGACGAAATGCTTATAGACGACAGCCACAATGCAGACTCACAAACACTAGTATGTGTCTTTCATGCATTCAAGTAACATAATCTCTTTAAAAATACCAATTTTAAGACTTACCGATGTTTTTTGACAGTGGGCGGCGTGCTACCCTCACTCTCATATGTTTGCCTGCCACTATTATTTAGTGGCTGCTCATCCCCATGGCTCTCGTTGCCATCATTTATATTAACCCTCTTTCCACGCCTCGGCATGTTGTACCTGTCAAGGATCCGATAACTTGGTTCAAATGATAGTTTGGTTCAAATGACAACGATAGTTTGGTTCAAATGACACTAAGCATAGTTTAATGTAAATAATACCAAGCAGTAGAAAATAGAAAGACAATTAAACCAGTGTATTAAATTCACAATGAACATATTCGAAATTACAGACATAATATTACAACAAGATTTAAGACATAAAATTACAGACATATAATAAACTTGCATAAAAAATCATGTAAACTACAATACGACATCTTCCAGTACATCGCCCTCTTCTCCATCCTTGCGGAGCCAAGTCCCGCAAATTCCAACATCGGTTGTGTTTACATCAAACACAGGAAACTCAGAAGCAATGTAACTGTTCATGTCTTCACCGTCTTCATCGTCTGAAGTATCGCCCAGTTGGAATACATCTCTTGGTTGCATAGGGATAGCCACATACGATTTTGGCAGGGTTGGATCTGCAATGTAGAACACTTGTTGCACTTGGGATGGAAACACAAATGGCTCATGGCTAATGTGTGTACCGATGTGAATCAATTTTGAGAAGTTTACAACTGTGAAGCCAAGCTTGTCCTTGTTGTTAGCAAAATTCCTATCAAACTCAGCCCAATCCCCACGAAATAAGACAACACGGAAATGGCCAAAATAATTCAACTCAATGATATCCGTGAGCACTCCATAGTAGTCGAGATCCCCATCTACAGGCCTCGTGTCTGATTTGGAAGCATAACTTCTAGTCTTAGACGTCACAACCATTCCACTATTTTGAGACTTCAAATTAGATTCACGATCCTTAGTACGAAATCTAAAACCATTGAATATGTATCCTCCGTATCTTTTGGCCATCTGATAGGGACCTTTGGAAAGTACTTGTATTTCAGATGACGCACCTTCAGGACCCAAAGAATGTACCTATTAATTTTGCGCAAATCGTATCAACACCATAGAAAATGTAGAAATAATAAAGATTAACTTGCATAACTGTAATTCACCTACATGAGATTCAAACCATTTATAAAATTTTTCATTCATCAGCTTGTTTTGTTCACGTGGTGGTAGTCTTCTTGGTATAGCCCTTCGTTTGATGTCCCTGACAAATTCGCTAAAAAACAAGCAATTGAAATTAGGAATAACAAAAGTATCAAAAATATCGAACTCCGCGGTTTTCACTGTATTCGATTTACATTTAAAAGCAACTTACTTTCGAAATGGTTCCACTGATGCATGATGGTCTAGCACATATCGATGTGCCTGTTCCCACGCTAAGCTATCGAGCTCAAATGCATCAACTTTACCAACAGTGGTGCCAGCGGTATCAAAAAGATATTGTGCACCATCAAGGTTGGAAATGTCTGGATTTCTACATGGTCTACTGGAAGATGTCTCCACACCAGGCAAATACCTGGAAAAAAATGTGAGCACTCCTCTGATAGATATCCCTGGGCTATTGACCCTTCAGGATATGCTCTATTTTTCACATAACCCTTTAGCCGGTATAGGTACCTGAACATGTACAATTAATAAACTAGAGCGGTTTAGGGGATTAAAAGAAATGAGCTTTTGAAAATTCAATTTCGTAAGATGAACGAATTATTTTACCTCTCAATGGGGTACATCCACCGATAGTGAACAGGACCACCGATTCTGGCTTCACCAGCAAGGTGGATTATCAAGTGAATCATAATAGTGAAAAACGATGGAGAAAATATCATCTCCATTTTACTAAGTGTCAATGCCGCCTGCTGCTCCAATTGGTCCAGATCTTCAACACGAAGCATTCTTGAGCAAATACCTTTATATATGCTACAAAGATCTTTCAGGACAGTAGTGACTTGCTCACACATTGAAGACCTTAGGGCCACAGGAAGGAGATCCTGCATTAGGATGTGGTAGTCGTGTGACTTTAGCCCCTGAAGCTTCTTCTCTTTAAAGTTGACACATTTTGCCATGTTAGAAGAATAGCTATCGGGGACTTTCAGTTCAAGTAGTACTTTGCAAAACAACTCCAACTCCGATTTTGACATTGAATAGATTGCAGGAGGTAGGAGCACTTTCCCGTTCGGCAATTCTTCTGGGTGCAACTCATGTCGGATGCCCATTGACTTCAAATCAAGTCGGCTCTTGAGATTGTCCTTTGTCTTCCGATCATCTCCCATAACTGTTCCTATACAATTCTCCCCTATATTTTTGCCAATATGCATCACATCTAAATTATGTCTCAGTAAGTTGAATTCCCAATACGGCAACTTGAAGAAAATACTCTTCTTCTTCCATGCACCTAAACTCGTCAAGTTTTGATCCTCATCCTCGCCATATAGATGGGTCTCCTCATCTTGCTCCGGCCTTGCCCTTTTCTTGCCCTTTGTCCTGACTTCTGGTTCCTTTCCATATTTGAATTGATGACCATCTACCCGCCTCAAAATATCTGAACCAGAGGAAGACCCAGGAGCATGTTCCCACTCGTCGGTGCCATCAAATGTCGCTGCCTCTGCCCGAAATATATGTGTGTCAGGCAACCATCTCCTATGATCCATATACAAAACTTTCTGCCATTGTACAACCACCTTGAACTAGTTTGGTCAGCACAACATGGACATGCATAACGTCCTTTAGTACTATATCCAGATAAATTTGCATATGCTGGAAAATCATTGATTGTCCAAGACAACACGGCACGAAGAGAAAATGTTTCTTTAGCCACAGCATCATAGGTTGGAACACCCACCCACAACTTCTGAAGTTCATCTATTAACGGTTGTAGGTACACATCTATATCATTTCCAGGACCTTTCGGTTCAGGAACTATCATGGACAAAATAAATGAGGACTGCTTCATGCATTTCCAAGGCGGCAAATTGTATGGTATCAACACAACCGGCCATATGCTGTATGTACTACTCATTTGCCTGAAAGGGTTGAAACCATCACTAGCTAGTCCAAGTCTCACATTTCGAGGATCTTCCGCAAAATCAGGATATCTTTCATCAAATCTTTTCCAAGACTGAGAATCAGCAGGATGTCTAAGAATCCCATCATTAGTGCGGCCTTCAGCATGCCATTTCATATCAGAAGACGTTTTCGTGGACATAAACAACCTTTGTAATCTAGGGATCAGAGGAAAGTAACGCAATGTTTTGGCAGGCTTCTTTTTCCTACTTCGCTTAGTCCCTCGTCTTGATTTGGTCTTTCTTTCCATTTCGAAGAACCACACACTTCGCAATTCTCCAGACTTTCCTTACCACTCGTGAAAAGCATACAGTCATTTGGACATGCTGCTATCTTCTCATATCCTAGATCGAGAGAACTTAGGAATTTTTTGATTTTATAGGCTGAGTTTGGAATACAGATTTCAGGAAATGCTTCATTCAACAATTCAAGTAGCATAGTGAAGGACTTAGCAGACCACCCGTTTAAACATTTAATCTAAAATAGTCTGACAATGAATGAGAACTTAGAAAATTTGGTGCAGTCGCGGTACAACGGGATACTAGCATCTTCAAGTAACTTAGCGAAGGATTCTTGCTGCTTATTATTTTCATGGGTGGGGCCAGACATTTCCTCGTCCACCCCACCACCAATCTGGTTTGTTTCTATTGACTCATTGTGAACTTCGGTTGTTGGGTCATTGGTGTGGAAAGGAACATTATGAATCCCCATGGCATCTTGTAACAAAGCATGCATCTCATCGGGAACGCTTAAGTCTTCGTTCACTAAGGGCTCAGCCTCATTTTCTAATACAACCGGACGAACAGGAGCTGCCGTATGATCCTCTCCATGACAAAACCACCTTGTGTACCCTTGAAGAAAACCGTTGACAGCCAAGTGTGTATGTACTACGTCACATGTCCTCAGCATACAATTTGTACAACGAAGGCATGGACAAAGGATTAGGTTGGGATCACGGGAATGTCGTTTGGCAAAGATAATAAAATCTTTAATACCATCACGGTACTCCTTGGATAATCGTGGTTTACTAATCCAACTTCTATCCATTATATCAATAGCACACAGTCTGAAATTAAAATTTGATATATTAAATAGTAATAACAGTAAAAGGCATTTTGTATATTAAATTTCACCTATTTGAAAACCATCCCTAGCTGCAAATAAATAAACGATATAATCTTTAACTGTAAAATAAAGAAATTGTGGCTCCAAAAAATGTACAAAAAAAAACTACTTCTTAACACAATCTACTCTATTCACCAAACCCTAAACGACCTTTTGTGGAAATGATCACAACCACCTTAGACGGTATTTTATCGCACACCCTGTGTTCGAGCATAAAAAAAATCGACTATAGTCTCCCCTGTATTTGGCTTTCCGTTCAAGGAGATGATGATGGTAAAGGGTATTTTGCTGATGAAGAGGAATCGGCCGAATAATGAGTGCGTCGTGCTGTAACTACGGTAACAAGAAGATCTGATGACTCATGAACTATTCTGTTCATGACTACTAATAATCACTTATCTCATAATAATAATAATAATAATAATAATAATAATAATAATACTACTAAACAAAAGAAACAATAAAAGAAAAATTAAAATGTCTAGTATGTAAGCATATATTTTGCAGACTGAACCAATTGTTGTACATAGTCGGAGGATTTTGGCATAGAGCTATAGCATCCTCAGTTCACAGTGAACCCAGTTTGGTCAAAAAAACATGCCAAAATGACAATCAGATGCATGGGATAAGCTTCAATTAATTAACAATGAAAGAAACTGGGGATGCTATGCAGCATACTTAGTTACGAAGTGAACCCATTTTGTTAAAAAACCATGCCAAGGATTCCAGTCAGGTTACTTTAACAGTATCTGAAAATGAAAAATTTCCCATTATCTGAGCTTATATGTTGCTCTACTACTTCTTCATCCCAACTAAATCTAAAACCCAATTGTAGCCGCATATCCGGCCGGAGGATTTTGGCATACGTACCTATACCATCCTCAGTTCACAGTGAACCCATTTTGGTAAAAAAAACATGCCAAGATGACAATCAGATGCATGAAAATAAGCTTCACTAACAACAAAAAAAGAAAATGGGGATGCTAGCAGCATACTTAGATTGGAAGTTAACCCATTTTCGTATAAAAAACCATGCCAAAGATTGACAATCAGGTTACTTTAACAGTATTTGAAAATGATAAATTTTCCATTATCAGAGCTTATATGTTGCTATACTACTTCTTCAACCCAACTAAATCTAAAACCCAATTGTTGTGCGTATCCGAAGGATTTTGGCATACGTACCTATAGCATCCTCAGTTCACTTAGTCTGGAAGTGAACCTATAGAAACTGGGGATGCTATGCATGCAACATACTTAGTTTGGAAGTGAACACATTTTGTGTTAAAAAACCATGCCAAAGAAGTCTATCAGGTTACTTTAACGGTATCTGAAAATGAAAATTTCCCATTATCTGAGCTGATATGGCTAAAAATAGGATTAAATCGGGACCGTTCACATCGGACGCGAATCTTAAAGCTCAGGGGTAAAACGGTAATTTCACGTGCAAATGGGTCCGAAGCGGGTACTGGGTCTCCTTCTCACAGATCCAATAACCCGTGAACGGATCCACCACAACTGGGTACGGGTCCCAACCCGAAACACACCCAGTCTAGAAAAGATAGAATTAGGGTTTCTGATTAATCCTGATCAACGGCTCTGATTCACATCTATCTTTTCACCGGGAATTAAGGGATTACATTCCTAATCTGATTACGAGGATTTTATTCCTTATCAGATCACAGGAATCACATTCCTTATCTGATCCCAACGGCGACTATAAATACCCCACACCCATCTCCATTAAGAGGTAATCAATCTTTCTCTAGTTAAACGCTCTTTCATAATCATTTCTGGTTACTGACTTGAGCGTCGGAGGGTGCGTCGCCGGGATCAACCCCGGTGTCTCGCACTTCCTTGCAGGTGGACGGCAGGAGTCAACGGTCAAGCTCCGGCGGAACAGGTTAGGTGTTTGCTATTCAGGTTTTCTACGAACTCACAAATTCATCTGCTTGCCCCCACACCGAATTTAGCGGCAACAGATTGGCGCCGTCTGTGGGAAAACCATACGAATAGCCTTCTCCTCTTCCCGTCGACTAGCTCTTCTCCAGCCATGCCTCCGAGAAAAGCCAAATCTAGGGGGTCCAACCGTGGGCCCAATCCCGCCGATCAGCAGGAGCCAGTCCCTGACCAACCCGTTCTGCAGCAGGAACGACCTCTGCTTCAGACGGAAGACCCTCTTCAGCAAGATCAGCCCCTTCAGAATCAGCAACCCCCCAAGGGTCCGACCGGACCTCAGAATGCTGGTGCGGGGGGCTCCCGCGGAAAGCAACCTCTCCACCAAGACCGCGTCTCCATACACAATGCCTCTACGGATTCCATGGCTTCACACAATCCTCAGAATCGGCAGAAGAAGGACGTGGATCTTCGTCACCGTCTGGACGAAAAACGGGCCCGAGAGGGAACCTCCCGCCACTATCGTCCGGGTGAACGATCTCCCCGTCACCGGGATTACAGAAGGTCTCCTAACCGTAGGGGGCGAAGGGAATCCCCCGAGCATCGCAGAAGAAGGCCACGCTCCCCCGTGGGTCGGCAACAGCCTAAGAACGAGGAGGCACCAATCACCCATGCCGAGTTCCAGCAGTTCCAAGCGACCATCCTACAAGCTCTCACCAACGCACCCAAGGCTCCATCTCCTCCCCCGGTCCGAAGCCCTCGCCGACGGTTCCCCTCTCCTCGTCCTGCTCCTACTAACTCCCGGCGTACCCCAAGTCCTCGTCGCTCCCGAAGCTACCATCGCCGCAGCCCTCGTTCTCCTTCGTACGAAGATGAGTCTCGAGGCTCGGCAGATCACCGTCGGAGGGATGACGCCATGTACCGCCGTCTTCATGAAGTAGAAAGGTGCCTGGGTCAGATAAACCGAGAAGAGGAGCTTAGGGGGAGGACCCTACGTCCTAGCCAACCCCCTTTCTCCCGAACCATAGTGGATGCACCTGTCCCGTTCGGCTTCAAACCTCCCCAATTTGAGACTTACACCGGGGAGACCGATCCAGTTGATCACATCGAAAGCTTTAAGACTTTGATGCTCCTCCATCAAGCTTCCGATGCCCTCCTCTGCAAAACCTTCCCCGCGACACTGAAGGGCCCAGCTCGAGAATGGTACTCCCGCCTCGCACCGTCTTCCATATTCTCCTTCGAGCAGTTCGAAACACTCTTCATCACCCACTTCGTGAGCAGCAGACGCACGGAGAAGACCAGCATCTCACTCCTCCAACTCAGACAGGAGAAAGGTGAGAAATTAAGAGGCTATGTGAAGAGGTTCACTGCGGAGGTCAGGTCCATGGCCTCCCTCAACCAATCCGTCGCAACAGCCGCCTTCCAATCCAATGTCTTCAATTCCAGCCTCCGCTCCTCTCTTGCTAAGAAGCCTCCACAGAACTTTGCCGACCTCCTTCTCAGGTGTGACAAGTACATTCGTGCCGAAGAGGCCGCCTACCCTCCAAGCTTCGGAGGGTCTGCCTTAGGGACGAAACGAAAGCTGACCGAAGAAGATGAGGGCTCCCAAAAATCCCAGAAGGACAGCAATGGACAGCGTCGCCCGACTCCTCGGTTTGAGAAGTTCACCCCCCTCATTGCCAACATATCAGAAGTCCTTATGGAGGTGGACAACGAAGGGCTACTCCGCGCTCCCCCGAGAATGAATACACCTGGCAAGAAGAGGAATAAGGATAAGTGGTGCCGCTTTCACAGGGACCACGGCCACGACACGGATGATTGTCGGGCTCTCAAGGAGGAGATCGAAGAACTCATACAGCGGGGGCACCTGATCCAGTTCGTCCAAAAAGAGGGGGCTGAGCTCCTCACCTGATCACCACCTCTTCCAAACGAACAGAAAGGCCCGCCGAGCTTCAAGACTCAGCTCCTCCCAAGAGGTCCTCACCTTATTATAGAAGTAGGATTCTGATTTTCAATAAGGCCGATGCTTGTAACTCGGCCAACAGCATGTAATAATGGCTCGCCCTATTGGAGCAGCCACTTAGTTTATTTCAATAAAACTTATCTTTTCATTGAAAATTATTGCTCTTGCTCCTCTATCTCTCTGGGTTCGGAGTCCAGCTTCTTCTACATGGCTCCTCCCGCAACTCACTAAACTCTAACGATGGCTCCGGAGTCCAACACTTGGTTCGATTCTGCTTCGGGTAACTCGCTCTTAAGCGGGTTAGAAGTGGTTCGCCATTCGGAATTGCTCCCACAGCCGTTGAACAACTTAAACGATGGTTCCGGAGTCCAACACTTGGTTCGATTCTGCTTCGAATAACTCGCTCTTAAGCGGGTTAGAAGTGGTTCGCCATTCGGAATTGCTCCCACAGCCGTTGAACAACTTAAACGATGGTTCCGGAGTCCAACACTTGGTTCGATTCTGCTTCGGATAACTCGCTCTTAAGCGGGTTAGAAGTGGTTCGCCATTCGGAATTGCTCCCACAGCCGTTGAATAACCTCACAATGGTTCGGAGTCCAGCACTCGGCTCGACTCTTCTTCCCCGGCTCGTCCTCAGACGAGCCAGGAGTAGATCGCCGTTCGAAATTGCTCCTGCAGCCGTTGAATGGATCGGAGGCCAACACTTGGCTCGATTCTACTTCGCAAGTTCGCTCCTAAGCAGACTAGAAGTAGCTCGCCATTCGAAACTGCTCCTGCATCCCTCAAACTAACCTCACGATGGTCGGTGTCCTATGGCTCGACTTTACTTCACCGGCTCGTCCTTAAACGGGCCGGAGGAAGATAGCCATTCCGAACTGCCCCCACGACCATCCGAGCTGAGTTACCCATCTACCGAGAAGCAAAGTGGCGGAAAATGTGCCCCAAAATCCGTGCTCGGATTCGCCGAACAAAGCAAGCAGATGAAGAGGAAGAAAGAAAAAGAGGCTAACGGTCGGGGTCAGATCTGATACCCACGGTCCGACCCATACCCATCTTAGCTCCTTCATTCTTCTCCTTCTTCCCTAACACATCTCCTCTTCTCCACTGTGCGGAAGAACAAGGCAGAGGAGAGAACCCAATTGCCTCTCCTCCCCTTCCTCTTCTCCTCTTCTCCACCGTGCGAAAGAACAAGGCAGAGGAGAGAACCCAACTGCCTCTCCTCCCCTTCCTCTTCTCCTCTTCTTCACCGTGCGGAAGAACAAGGCAGAGGAGAGAACCCAATTGCCTCCTCTCCCCTTCCTCTTCTCCTCTTCTCCACCGTGCGGAAGAACAAGGCAGAGGAGAGAACCCAAGTGCCTCTCCTCCCCTTCCTCTTTCTCCTCAGAAGTGCTACCGATCCGAAGTGCTGCCGTACCGACCCTCGTTTATGAAAAAAAAATTCGGCCGACCCCATCTAACCGTTGGATCATCTCAAAATTCACACTCAAGCGTGATGGACGGATCAGATCGTACCACTTCACCGCAAAACGACAAGATAATGTTTTCTCGAAACTCGTGCCTCTTGTCTCGTGATTCGCGCCACGATCGTGATCAACCATCCAGATTGAGCCACGTAGATCGGATCTCAAATCCGAGCTCCGAACTCCTCTCCATGCCGAACCCAACTCCTCGGCCGGGCTTCGTGCTTCGCCACCTCCACTCCGGGCAACGCCGGCTCCGAGCTCCCACTCTCGCCGAACTCTCTCTGTCGCCGAGCCGAACCCTTCACCTCTCCAAGCTTCACCGTCGAGCTCCGAGCTCCTTCGTCGGCGCTTCCTTCGAGACGAAGATGAAGGAAAAGCAGGGAGAGGCAAAAAAGAAACGAAGAAGAAGGAGGGCGTGGGGCGAGTTCGGTGGAGAAAGAAACGAGGAGGGAGAGAGAGTCGAAGGAGAAGCGAAGAAAAAGAAGAAGACAGGAGAAAGAAGCAGCAAAGCCACGTGGCATCTTTGGAGGTACAGCCGAGCCGTATGGCCGAGCCGTATAGCCGAGCCGGGGCGCCTTCGCCGAAGCGCCGAACCGAGGTGCCGAATTGCCGACGCTGTATATGGGGAAAAATTCGACCGAACTCATCTCACCGTCGGATCGTCTCAAAATTTGTGCTAAAACATGATGAACGGCTCAGATCTCGCCACGTCACCACAAAACAACAAGATAACGTTTTCTCGAAACTCGTGCCTCTTGTCTCGTGATTCGCGCAACGATCGTGATCAACCGTCCAGATTGAGCCACGTAGCTCGGATTTCAAATCCGAGCTACCGATCTACCGAACAGCAGAGTGGGAAAAAATTCTCCTCAAAATCCGTGCTCGGATCTACCGAACCAGATGCATTAGCCGAGCAACAAGGAAGGAGAGAGAAAGAAGAAGAAAAAAAAAATTTTGGCACGGGGCCGGGCCGACCCGTTAAGGGATCCGAACCCGACCCACTTCTTCACTCCTTCTCCACACTCCTAGCACCAAAACCAGACCGAAGAGGAAGACCCAAAATCCTCCTCCTCAGCCTCCGACGTCGAACCACCAGCACCGACGAGCTACCTTCCCTCCGCCGCAAGCATCTCCAGCATCGAGCTCCCCATGCCGAGCTCAACCCCTCCTCTCATCTACTCCCTCGTCAGGCTCTCGACCTCGACTCCGAATCGCCAGCTCCTTCCCAACAAGCTCCGCCATGGCCATGCCCCGTCATCAAGCCCACAACATCAAACTCCCCCTCTCACCTGGCCGAGCTTCGAGAGGCTGATCCCTTGGCTTGCAAACTTCACTCCGAGCTCCGACGCCTCCTTCGTCGAGCTCCGAGTTCCCCCCTCGCGAGATCTTCACCCAGCCGAGCCGTCCTCTATCGTCGTCGAACTCCATCTCCGAGTTCCAATATTTCGTGCATCCCTCCATTTCGAGCTTCCTCTCCGAAGCTCCACTGAGCTCGCGAACACCTCCTTCAACCTCCGACCTCGTCGACATCCAACTCGATACCGAGCTCATTCTGCCGAGCTCGTCTCCACACGCCGTCAGCTCCCTCCTCGAGCTCCGCCATGGCTGACCACGACGCCGAGCTCCGAGCTCCGTCATCTCCGTCGAGCTCCCACCACAAGCGAGCTCCACCATGGCCGAGCTCCACGTTCGCCACCTTCTACATCCAACGCCCAACTCCACTTCGTCACGAGCTCCCCTCGTCAACCTCGAGCGCTCCAGATCGAACTCACCCCCGAGCTCCATGACACTGCCGACCTCCTTCGTTGAGCTCGAGCTAACCTCCGAAGCTCCGAACTTCACCGGGGCTCCACGTCAACCTCCGAAGCTCCATGACACTGCCGACCTCCAACTTCACCGGGGCTCCACGTTTGCCATTACAGAGCTCCGTCACCTCGAGCCCCCCCTACAGTCGAGCCCCTTCGACTGCAAGCTCCGCGGAGCTCGACCTCGCCTCTCACTGAACTCATCGAACCCAGCTTCCATCCTCGACGAGTCACCGAAGAACCCACTCGTCGACCGCCCTTCTCCAAGCTCGAACTCCACGAACAAGCTCCGAGCACCGCCTTCGCGAGCTTTATTCGTGCCGAGCTCCAATACCGCCGTCGAAGCTTCGAGCTCCGCTGCTGAGCCCCAGGCCGAACCGAAGCTCCAAACTCCCCTTCTTCACCAACTCCGATCTCCTCGCCAAACTCTGCATCTACACCGAGCTCCTCCTCCGTCGAGCTCCTCTAACAACGACGAGCGCTGCCCAACGCCAAGCTCGCCAACCTCTAACGCCGAACCCATCAACTCCGTCACTGTCGAGCTCTCCCTCTCTCCGAGCAACGCCGACTTCGAGCTCCCACTCTCGCCGAGCTCCCTCCGTCGCCGAGACGAACCCATCACCTCTACAAGCTCCTTCGTCGGAGCTTCCCTCCAGGCCGAGACGAGGACGGAGGAGAAAAAGAACGGAGAAAGAAACGGAGAAGCAGAGCGAAGAAGAAAAGAAGAAAAAATAAAAAAACAATAAAAATTGCCACGTGGCGGTCCACGTGTCAACATCTCAACGAGCCGGGGTGACTTCGCCGAAGCGCCGAAGTGCCGATGCTGCAAATGGAGAAAAAAAGTGACCGACCAACACGATCCGTCCGATCGTCTCAAAATTCGTGTCGCGACACGATCGACGCTCAGGAACGCGCCACGTGTCCCGATCGTGATCTGCATCACGATGCGCGCAGATCTGATCATGATGGACGGCCAGAAACGTGCCACGTGTCTAGATCGCGATCTGCCTCACGATGCGTGCTCATCTGGTCATGATGGACGGCCAGAAATCTGCCACGTGTCCAGGTAATATTTAAATTATTTATTTATTTATTTAATTGTTTTTTTTATTTAAAAAATCCGAAAAAAAATATTTAAAAATCGAAAAAATTAATTAAAAATTCTAAAAATAATTATTAATTCAGAAAAAAAATTATTTTTAAATTCTGAAAAAATAATTATTAAATTAGAATAATTAATTAATATTTTAGATAATTAATTATTTAATTCGGAAAATGAATAAAAAATTCAAAAAAATGAGAAAAAATTCAGAAAAATCTGGAAAAATCACCAAAAATCCAGAAAATTCTGATAATATTTTTGGGCATTTTACAAGCCCATAATAACACTGTTACACCCCGAGCAAGATTCCAAACTCCCTTGAGAACACCGATAAAATCCCGTACGCCATTGAAACAGTAAAACTACTCCTCAAAGGCTGATCAAACTCAGTCTTCGGGAGTGGGGGGCTCGTGATATGGCTAAAAATAGGATTAAATCGGGACCGTTCACATCGGACGCGAATCTTAAAGCTCAGGGGTAAAACGGTAATTTCACGTGCAAATGGGTCCGAAGCGGGTACTGGGTCTCCTTCTCACAGATCCAATAACCCGTGAACGGATCCACCACAACTGGGTACGGGTCCCAACCCGAAACACACCCAGTCCAGAAAAGATAGAATTAGGGTTTCTGATTAATCCTGATCAACGGCTCTGATTCACATCTATCTTTTCACCGGGAATTAAGGGATTACATTCCTAATCTGATTACGAGGATTTTATTCCTTATCAGATCACAGGAATCACATTCCTTATCTGATCCCAACGGCGACTATAAATACCCCACACCCATCTCCATTAAGAGGTAATCAATCTTTCTCTAGTTAAACGCTCTTTCATAATCATTTCTGGTTACTGACTTGAGCGTCGGAGGGTGCGTCGCCGGGATCAACCCCGGTGTCTCGCACTTCCTTGCAGGTGGACGGCAGGAGTCAACGGTCAAGCTCCGGCGGAACAGGTTAGGTATTTGCTATTCAGGTTTTCTACGAACTCACAAATTCATCTGCTTGCCCCCACACCGAATTTAGCGGCAACATGAGCTTATATGTTGCTCTACTACTTCTTTAGCCCAACTAAATCTAAAATCCAATTGTTGTGCATATCCGGCCGGAGGATTTTGACATACGTACCTATAGCATCCTCAGTTCACAGTGAACCCATTTTGGGTAAAAAAACATGCATGCCAAGAAGACAATCAGATGCATGAAATCAGCTTCATTAACAGTGAAAGAAAACGGGTATGCTATGCAGCATACTTAGTTTGGAAGTGAACCCAATTTGTGTTAAAAAACCATGCCAAAGATTGCAATCAGGTTACTTTAATAGTATCTGAAAATGAAAATTTCCCATTAACTGAGCTTATATGTTGCTCTACTAATTCACTGTGCCCAACTAAATCTAAAACCCAAGTGTGGTGCATATCCGGCCAGAGAATTTTGGCATACGTACCTATACAATATCCTCAGTTCACAGTGAACCCATTTTGGGTAAAAAAATAAACATGCCATGAAGACAATCAGATGCATGAAATCAGCTTCATTAACAGTAAAAGAAGATGAAAATTTCCATTATCTAAGCATATATTTTTCTATTAATTCTTCATCTCAACTAAACCGTTCATGCTAAGGAAATCGAAATGAATAAACTGAAAAAAGCTGCCTTTTTTGGAAAATAAGGGAAATCAAGAGATCATACCGAAGAGAGAGGGAGGGAGCGGGGCGACGAGGGCGGGGGCGTAGGAGAGAGAGAGAGAGGGGGCGACCGCCGATTCACCTCCAGATCGAGAGAGGGAAGAAGGAAATCGAAAAGGACGAAGGGAATCGAATGGTCGAAGGCCGTCGAAGAGGACGAAGCGGGGGAGGCAAACGCGCGGGAAATAGAGCGAGGAAGGAGGGAAACGAAGCGCCTCTTTCCCCTTTTTTTTTGGGTAATGGGTAAATGGCGAGCGAACGATTAGGGTTCGCGGGTTTTATTCCCAGTTATTCACCGGCGTTTTAATTGGAAACGCCGGTGAATGTGCCCGTATATTCGCCGGCGTTTATAATAAAAAACACCGGTGAATAATAAACTTCACCGGCGTGTTTAGGTAAAACGCCGGTGAATACTAAAATTCTCCGGCGTTTTAAAACGACCGCTGGTGTATGACAATCCCATCTGGCGCCCAATTCCTACTCGCTCCCTACCCCGGCGCTACTAGTAAAACGCCGTAGAATAATCGCCGGTAAAAGCAATATCTTTTGTAGTGTGAGCTTTGTTTATGTTCTTTCCAGACAAGTTGAGCTCTGTTTATGTTGTTTGTGAGCATTATGAGCTTTGTTTATGTTGTTTGTGAGCATTATGAGCTCTGTTTATGTTGTTTCTAGGCATGTCGAGCTTTGTTTATGTTGTTGGTGAGCGTTTTGAGCTCTGTTTATGTTGTTTTCAGGCATCTTGAGCTTTGTTTAATATGTTTATGAGCATTATGAGCTCTGTTTATCAATTAATTTCATAATTTTGAAGGATTTTGAAGGATTTTTTTATTCAACTTTTTAAGGAATTGAAGGAATTTTTAAAGAAATTATTAAGGAATTATTAAAATAATAATATATAAAAAACTACCGAAATCCCCACAAATTTCCCACCCAATCTCTCAATTTTTCAAAAACACCCCAAAAATGGCATAAGGGTAATTTTAAAAACTGCATAAGGGTATTTTCGTCATTGAAAATTGACGTAATCACTTTTTTAGTAAATGACCCAAAATTAACGTCGTATGCCTTATTGCCTAATGGAGCAAAGTTGTGTAGGGTTTCTGCAAAATAAAAAAAATAAGTAGATTTTTCTGCCAAAGGAGTAAAAAGTCGGTATGGTTAATTGAAATTTACCCTCGTGTTTTTATATTAGGATGATTATTAACTAATCTAAATGCATTTGATGGAAAGATATCTTTGGAATGATTGCGTCAATAAGAATCAATAACTTTTTAAATATACCAAAGTTAAGTTATCAGTTACCCTACCTATAGATGGAGGATATAGATCCGGAGCTCTTCAAAATTTCAGAAACTCCGTAGATTTTTAGCATATCACCCCTCCCTCCCTCCCAAAATTAGACATGTTGCCGCTGATTTCGGTGTGGGGGCAAACAGATGAATTTGTGGGTTCGTGAGGAATCGAATGGGTCAAACCTGAACACCTCCTTCACTATTTGACTGGCTCCTTGCTGCTGCCGTTGACTTGTACAAAGTTCGAAACACCGGGGTTGATCCTGATGACGAACCCTCCGACGCTCTTGTCAGTACTCAGAAAAGAATATGAAAGAGCTTTAGGTTGGCAAAGAGTGATCACCTGGTAATGGTAGGAGGTAGGGGGTATTTATAGTCGTCGTGGGGATCTGTTTCGAGATAAGAACAAATCTCTACTCCCCTGTGTGGATGGATAGAAGTGGTTAGAACCACCTCCTAGGGATAAGGACGAGTCATGATTTCTCCATATCCTTATGAACTGGCTCTTAACGGGTTGGGACCCGTACCTAGTTGAATGGATCCGTTCATGGGTTATTGGCCCCTGAAGAAGAGACTCAGATCCCATTTCAGACCCGTTTGTAGGTGAAATTATCGTTTTTTCCTTGTAAACTTTAAGATTCGTGCCCGATTTGAACGGTCCCGATTTAATCCCATTTTTAGCCATATCATAAGCCCCCCACTCCTAAAGATTGTTAGCTACAATCTTTAGGGAGTAGTTTTGCTGTTTCAATGGCGTACAAGATTTTATCAGAGTTCTTAAAGGGAGTTCGAATCTTGTTCGAGGAGTAACTGTGTTTTTCTGAGCCGGCAATACACCCAAGATCGTTCTTAGGCTCTTATGGATTTTTAGTGATTTTTCCTAATTTTTTAACTATTTTTCGAATCATTTATTCAATTTTGTAAAGCGATGATTTAGTTTTCGAGAGCTCTAATTAATCATTCTAACGAATAATTATTTACTCAGGAGCTCAAAAAATATCCTCCCGAATTTATAATTATTTTTTAGAATTTTTAATTAATTTTATTGAATTTTTAATTATTTTTTGCAATTTTTAAATAATTAATTCGAATTATAATTAAAATAAAAAGGATTTAATCAAGGAATTATGACGTGGCACGATCTGGGATGTCCATCGATCACTGGCGCGAATTTCTGAACAATCAGAGGGTGGATCAGCGCTTTGATAACATGGTTGAATCTGGGGCGTTCATCAGGCTTCGGTGAGGATTTCTGAGTGATCAGATGGTTCTCCTGTCGCAAAGGAGTTTTCTCTGCATGAGCAGCTCGGTGCCTCAGTTTCTCGGATTTTGGTTCCGAGCAACGTGGCATAATCATGGTCGTCTAAAGAAGATCAAGCGCGAATCACGAGGAAAGAGTGATTTTTCGCCAATACGCAGCTCGGTGCCTCAGTTGCTCGGATTTTGATTCCGAGCGACGTGGCACAATCATGGCCGTCTGATGAAGATCAGGCGCGAATCACGTGGAAAGAGTGATTTTTTGCCAATATGCAGCTCGGTGCCTCGGTTGCTCGAATTTTGGTTCCGAGCGATGTATTTTCGCCAATACGCAGCTCGGTACCTCGGTTGCTCGGATTTTGGTTCCGAGCGACATGGCACAATTATGGCCATCTGATGAATATCAGGTGCGAATCACGAGGAAAGAGTGATTTTTCGCCAATACGTAGCTCGGTGCCTCGGTGCCTCGGTTGCTCGGATTTTGATTCTGAGTGACGTGGCACAATCATGGCCGTCTGATGAAGATCAGGCATGAATTACGAGGAAAGAGTGATTTTTTGCCAATACGCAGCTCGGTGCCTCGGTTGCTCGGATTTTGGTTCTGAGTGACGTGGCACAATCATGGCCGTCTGATGAAAATCAGGCACCAATCACGAGGAAAGAGTGATTTTTCGCCAATACGCAGCTCGGTGCCTCGGTTTGCTCGGATTTTGGTTCCGAGCGACGTGGCACAATCATGGTCGTCTGATAAAGATCAGGCACGAATCATGAGGAAAAAGTGATTTTTCGCCAATACACAGTTCGGTGCCTCGGTTGCTCGAATTTTGATTCCAAAGTACGTGGCGAGACCTGAGCCGTCTGATGGAGATCAGGCGCGAATCACGAGGAGTTAGTTGTTTTTACCCAATGCACAACTCGATGCCTCGGTGCTCGGATTTTGGATCCGAAGTATGCAGCGAGATCTGAGCCGTCTGATGGAGATCAGGCGCGAATCACTAGGAGAGAGTGATTTTTCGCCAATACGCAGCTTGGTGCCTCGGTTGCTCGGATTTTGGATCCAAAGTACGTGGCGAGATCTGAGCCGTCTGATAGAGATCAGGCGTGAATCACGAGGGGTTATTCGTTTAGGCTTCTGATGGGCCTTTGTGGGGGGCCCAAAACGTCTAAAAGCCCACCCTAATCCCCAACTGTGCTATAAGATCTTACCCCTCTTTTACCATTCTCCCATCCTTCACTTCACTTTCACTTTCACTCTCTCAGTTAGTTTTTTGCTCTCGAGTGGCACTGCTAGCAGTCGTGGCCAGGCGATCAACTTTCCAGCGAACTATTCCGACCATAGCAGTCACTTCAAGGTAATTATACATTTTAACTCATATCTAAAAAGATGTCTAGAGTGTCATTGGGAAGTGAGACCTCCACCTCGGACCAAGAGAGCGACCGACCGTTAGTGGTCTCCTCGGCAGCGAGCAAAGGGAAAGAGGTATCTGGGTCGGCGATCGTGGAGACGATTGTGGAAAGTGTGAGGGGAGCTGGCACGCTTGGCAGGCTACCGTCCACGTTATCGAACCTCGGGAAGGTGAGGGAGTACCCCGACAACCTTCTGACCAAAGTTGTATATGGGAGGTCGGCCACATATGAGGAGAATGATCCGAGGGAACGCTCTGAGGTCGACGACATACCCTTGGTTCTGACTGAGGCGGATCTGCAGCGTATCAGGAAGGGGTTCGGGATCCCGGAGCAGTACACCTTGCTTTTCCCTGGTCCAGGTTTCCGAGCATGCTCGGGGACTTCGCCCGACACGTGCGTCTTCCCCTACGACGTGCTAAATGCCGGCCTTCGTCTGCCGCTGCCACCGTTCGTGACCAAAGTGCTGCAATGGTACAGACTGAGCCTGATCCAATTCTAACCGAACATGTGGCGGCACGTCATCGGCTTCATCCTCCCCAAGCTATAACTGTCGAGCCTCGGCTTATCTTGCTCCACATCCTTTATCGAATCTGTCGTATGAGCAAGTTGGAGTACCGATACTATCTATCTCCAAGGAAGGGGGGTCAAGCTGATCGAGAATCTGGACTCCATCAAGCATTGGAAAGAGAAGTACTTTCTGATCCGAGGTCTCGAGCAGTGGGGTTTCCCGAAGAGGTGGAAGGATGACGTTCCGAAGTGGGTGAAGGCTGAGCCTGTGCTGACTAAGGAGGAGGGTGAGATCATCTCGAAGCTCTTCGGTCTTCCAACCCTGAGTTGGAAGGATTTAACGGAGGGGGTCCTCTTCGGTGGGGGTCTCAGTCTGATCGACCCTAGTATGCTCCATTTGTTGTTTTCCTTTCTTTTTAGCTATCATTCTCTTCTTGTGCTAACCTCTTCGACTTTTTCTTTTTCAGAGGCCCCCGGTATGGATTTCCAAGCTATGTTGTCGAAGCGAGGTGTGGGTGTTGCAAAGGGATCAAACAATAAGAAGAGGAAGAGGAAGACGACGGGGCCCTCGTCCGGCCGAGCTTGCCAAGCACCTTCGGCGGCGACGCCCATTGTGGACTTGGTCTCTGCCTCTTCTTCTGCTCCTCAAGCGGCCCTTCCCTCTATTATGGCTTCCGACCCTTCTGTCGGAGCATTCTCCGTCGGAGCTGCACTAGCGCTCGAAGCGCCGCCCTTCACCGTCGAGCCAGAAGCCATCCTGACCGAGGAGTACAAGAAACTCTTCATCCCTGATTGGAGGGTGATGAATCACGACGGCTTCCTCGGTGACGCCGCAATGAGCATGCAGGCTCTACACCACCTGCCGACCCCGAAAGACCGAGCGACACTGAAAGCGGGGACCGTGGGGATACGATGCGCTCAAGATCGCCCGGGCCACAATGTCGGTAAGTATCCTTGTTGTGTCTTTGGGGTTTCTCAATTTGTTGCGTTTGAGACTCACATCATTTTTCCTTTGACTTACAGATCACGTGCCACTTCAGTCACCTGCTAGAGCAGTTTGCCGAGTAAGAGAAGGAGCTAAAGATGTCGAGCGACAGGGACCGGGCCGAGAGAGCTTGTGTCGTGAAGATGTACGAGGCTGAGCAACGTCTCTCGGAGTTCCGAGCTGCTGAGATCGCCATTCTTGAGGCAGCCTTGGCCAAGGCGAACGAACGCATTGTAGTCGAAGCGGCGAAGGCGGCCGAGGAGAAAGCCAAAGCCGAGCAGGAGAGGGAGAAGGCCCTGAAGGCTTCCGAGGAGAAGCAAAGGGAGCGGAAGGCAGCAGTGGCAGAGGTAGCAAGGGCGATCCAAGCCGAGGCGGAGGCCTATATGCTCACGAATATGGAGGAGTCTTACGCTCGAGTACTCAAGAACGTCGCGGCTCGCATCCCCGACTTCGATAGCTCGGGCTACAACCTGTACATCCCCATTGAAGGCGAAGAGGTGGTGGCCATAGCAAGTGCCGAAGCTGAAGGAGAAGGAGAAGAAGAAGAAGAAGAGGAGGACGTGGCAGTGGTGGCGAACCTGGAGAGGGCACTCGTGACGGTGCCGAGTGAGAGCGCGGAGCAGCACCCCGAGGTGGCTCCTTGACTTTGTTTTTGTCTTTGTTTGTATCACCTTGTAGCGGACTGGCCACCACATTTTGTACTCGTAATCTTTAATGAAATGAAAAATTTTGACTAAGCATTGTACTTTGCACCTGAGCTGTCCCGTAAGGGCTTTGTTTAAACTTAGCGTCTTCATGTTCTGGCCTTTTCAGATAGCCGAAGCATGTCAAATTGTTGAAGTGTCTCAGATGGCCGAGGTATCACGCCTCCGATCTGGTCTAGGGGTCGCGAGGTTGGGCCTCGTTCAAACTAGAGAGAGGATTTTCAAAGGCGAGTCGGAGCTGAGCCATCTTAAGTTGACGTTGACCCGTCGAGACTCCGAGCTGAAGCATCTACAGGATAAGGCTTGTGAAGTGCCCCCCAAAGGGGAGAAGATATGTCCCTCGATGGCCTTCAACCAAGGTCTGAGACTCAAGTGCCTTCGTCAGTCTCTGTTCGATGTCCGAGCCGAGTGAGAGGGGTTAAAGAACATAGTGCTCGAGAAAGCTTGGAGGCGGCGCACCTTCGGAGGGCTATATCCGAGGCTTCATGTGGGGGCAGCTCTAGTCGAATGCCTCGTCTGAAGATCAGAGTGATGGATGACTCGCTGAGAGAACGGGTCGTGGAGCTAGAGGCCGAGAACCATCGGCTACGATGGCTTTCCGAGGGGAGTAACGTCAGGAGCACTTCCTGCCCCCGAGGTGAATACGCACAAGGGAGGTCATTCTACGAGTTGGCGTTACGCTCGCCCCCCCATCTTGAGGTGCCCTAGGGATGCACAGAGCAGAGTGGTTGGTTCGTTGAGTGGAGCATCTGTTGGGGCGACACTTAGGCTCTTAGGTGCCGAAGATACAACTCGGCTCGCCGGTTTGGAGACCTCTGCGGAAGCAAAGCTACAGCAGCCTGGTGCTCGCCGACCTCGTGTGTCACTTAATAGAAGTATCCCCCTCCCTAGGAGGGGTTAGAGCTGATCTCTGAAATTTTGTAGTCTCATATCTCGATGTCAAGATGAGTTGTTGGTCTATAATTAGACTTGTACCTCAAATTTCAATGAAATAGTATACTCATTTCTCGAACTTGTGTGTTTTGCTAGCGTTTGCCAGTGTCAACAGTTGTGGGAGCAATTCTGAATGGTTGTTCACCTCATACTCGCTTATAAGCAAGTAGTAAAGCGGAATCGAACCATATGTTGGACTCCGAACTTGTCATTTTTTGAGTGGTTCAACATTTGTGGGAGCAATTCCGAATGGTGAACCGCTTCATACTCGCTTATAAGCAAGTTATTAAAGCAAAATCGAACCAAGTGTTGGACTCCGAACTTGTGATTTAGTGGATTTCAATAGCTGTGGGAGCAATTCCAAATGGATAACCACTTTGTACTCGCTTACAAGCAAGTATTTAAAGCGGAATCAAACCAAGTGTTGGACTCGAACTTGTCGTTTAGAGGATATCAACAGCTGTGGGAGCAATTCTGAATAGTGAACCGCTTCGTACTCACTTACAAGCAAGTAGTTAATGCGGAATTGAACCAAGTGTTGGATTCCGAGCTTGTTGTTTTAATGATTTTTTTTGTAAGCAAAAAAGTAGTACAATTAGAATGCTCAAAATAGAGAACTTGCAGGGATAGATTGATTTTATTGAAAACACTTAGGTGGCCTCTTCTAAGTTGCGAACCGCCCTTACACTTTGATAAAGAAAAAAGAGAACTTTAACATGTTTTATGGAGAACACTCTTGGAGAAGTTGCTTGGAGCGGTGTTCGAACACCCTCTTAGTACTTCATCAAGTGCTCCGCATTCCATGTCCTCGGTATTCTTCTGCCCCCCAGGTCTTCGAGTTGACACTTGGCCATGCGCTCGTCCCTTGCTTCGTACTCCTCAAACACTTGGTTCACTACTAGCTGTGAATCGCTGAAAATCTTGATGCGTTTGGCTCCAGCTTTGCGAGTCATACAGAGTCCCGCTATGAGGGCCTCGTATTCGGCTTCATTGTTCGATGCACGAAAGTTTATATGGAGGGAGTATTGCAGAATGAAACTGTATGGGCCGGTTAAGATGACGCCAGCCCCACTTCTGTCGGCGCATGAGGACCCATCAACATACACGGTCCAGACCAGGGGTTCGTCAGCCGACTTACAGGGATCGGGAATGGTGCTTTCCACAATGAACTCCGCTAGGGCTTGCGCCTTGATAGCGGTTCGGGGTTGGTAGCTGATGTCGTGCTAGCTCAGCTCTATGGACCATTTCATCAAACGTCCTGATGTCTCGGGCTTATGGAGAATTTGCTTCAGCAGTTGGTCGGTAAGAACAACCACCGAATGGGACTGAAAATGGGAGCGATGTTTCCGTGCCGCCATGACTAATGCGTAAGCCATCTTCTCTACCTTCGGGTAGCAGAGTTCTGCGTCCCTAAGGACCTTTCTCACATAGTAGATGGGCCGTTGCATCTTATCCTCCTCTATCACCAAGACGTCACTAAGTGTCTGCTCAGAAGTTGCTAAATATATGTAGAGTGTTTCGCCAGGTTTCGGCTTTGCTCAACAGTGGGGGGTTTACCAGGTAAGCCTTCAGTTGATCGAAAGTCTCTTGCTGTTGTTGCCCCCACTCAAAGCCTTTCGCTCCCCTCAGGGCTTTGAAGAACGGGAGGCATTTTTTCCTTGACTTGGAGAGAAAATGCCTTATAGCTGCGGGCATCCCGTGAGACTCTGCACTTCTTTGACATTAGAGGGAGGGGTCGTATTGAGTATGGCTTTGATCTTCTCAGAATTGGCTTCTATGCCCCTCTGGCTCACCATGAATCCGAGGAATTTTCCGGACGAGACGTCGAAGGCGCACTTGCTTGGATTCAATCTCATGTTGTGCCTTCTTAACACCCCGAAGGCTTCCTGGAGGTCAAGGACATGCTTCTACCCGCGGTTGCTTTTGACCAACATGTCGTCCACATAGACTTCCATGTTACGACCTATCTGGTTGTGGAAGACCTTGTTAACAAGGCATTGGTACGTAGCTTCGGCGTTCTTCAGCCCGAAGGGCATTACCTAGTAGCAGTACAGGCCTTGGTCAGTCACGAATGAGGTCTTCAAAATGTCAGAAGGGAACATCCGGATCTGGTTATACCCTGAGAGGGCATCCATGAAGTTGAGGAGCTCGTGGCTGGAGGTCGCATCGATTAGAGAATCGATGCTCGGGAGGGGAAATGGGTCCTTCAGACTCGCTTTGTTGAGGTCGGTGAAGTCGATGCATATTCTCCAGCTCCCGTTGGTCTTTTTAACCATCACCATATTGGATAGACATTCGGGGTAATCCACCTCCTAGATGAACCGAGCATTCAAGAGCTTCTCGACCTCTTCTTTGATCGCTTGCTGGCGCTCGGGAGCAAATTTACGTCGCTTCTGCTGGACAGGTTTAACTCCCGGGATAACACTGAGGTGGTGCATCAGGAGCTCCTTTGAGATTCCAGGCATATCGGCCGCGGTCCAGGCGAAAGGATTGCAATTCTCCCTTATACATTGGGAGATGTCTTCTTTGATGGAGGGGGAAAGGGCCTTGCTGATCTGAAATGTCTTGGTGGCATCTTCTTCTGAGAAGGCAACTTTTTCCAGCTCGTCCACCAGCTCGGAGATGGTCTGGCTACCTTCTTATGGGAGTTCGAGGGCTTCAAGGGAGAGGACCGGCCCTTCCATCGAGGTCTTGTAACACTTACGAGCCGCCTCCTGGCTCCTTCTTACCTCTCCCACTCCTACCGAGGTGGAAAACTTCATCTTCATATGATAGGCTGATGGTATGGCCTGCAGAGCGGCCAAACCTGGTCGATCCAAGATAACTTTGAAGGCAGCTTTGACGTCTAACACCATGAAGTCCATCGGCTCGGTCCGGGTGATCGGGGTTTTGCCAGTAGTCACGTTAAGGGTTATTACTTCCTCGATCATTACCGACACCCTGGTGAATCCATAAAGAGTGTAACCAACTGGCTTGAGCCGATCTCTTGACAGCTGAAGGCCTTGGAATGCCTCCATGAAAAGAATATTAACCGAGTTGCCGTTGTCCACAGGACCCGGCGTACGTTGAAATTGGCCATCCGAGGTTAATAACAAGGGCGTTGCAATGGGGGGTGCGGATGCCCTCCAATTCCCTATCGGAAAATGTAACAGGAACCCCAAGGCCCTTAGAAGGAGGATGGCTCTGTACTGCATTCACTTCTCGAACGAAGGCTTTTCGGGAGGAGTTGGAATCTCCCCCCATTGGACCTCCATGTATGAGGTGCAGGACGGCCTCGGCTTCGACGTCCGGGGTCTCTGCATGTTGTTCGGTTCGCCTGTTAGCCCCCCTGCGGGACAGAGGTGGATCGCCCTATCCTTCCTCACGAACCTAGCAAGCTGTCCTCTCTGAATGAGGGCCTCAATCTCGTTCTTCAGGGCCCGACAGTCGTCTGTGTCGTGGTCGTGGTCACTGTGGAAGCGGCACCACTTATCCCGGTTTCTCTTCTTTTCGGGTGTGTTCATCTTTGGAGGTGGCAGCAGAAGACCCTCCTTCCCAATTTCCATCAAGATAGCTGAGACACTCGCATTGAGCGGAGTGAACTTCTCGAAGTAGGGAAGAGGACGACGTTGACCCCCGTTGTCCTTTTGAAGCTTCTTAGCTCCTTCTTCTTCAACAGTCTTCCATTTGTTCTCGGAAGATGACCCTTCAAGAGTGGGGCGGTTGAGAGCTTCTTCAGCTCGGATGTACTTCTCGCTCCTAAGAAGGAGTTCTGAGAAGTCCCGAGGTGGCTTCTTGGCTAGGGACGCCATGAGATCGGGATTGATGACGTTAGACTGGAATGCACCCGAGGCTACGGAATGATCCAGAGAGGCGATAGATCTGTCCTCTGCAGTGAACCGCTTGACATAGTCCTTCAGACGCTTGCCCTTCCTTTGACTGAGGAAGAGTAAAGAGGTGCTTGTCTTCTCAGAGCGGCGACTGCTCATGAAGTGGGCGAGGAAGAGACCTTTGAATTGGTCGAAGGAGAAGATGGAGGCTAGAGCAAGTCTTGAATACCACTCCCGAGCGAGCCTTTGAGCGTGGCTGAGAAGGTCTTGCAGAGAAGGGCATCAGAGGCATGGTGGATCATCATGAGAGTTTTAAAACTCTCAATGTGATCAGCGGGGTCTGACTCCCCGGTATAAGACTCAAAGTGTGGAGGCTGGAAGTTCTCTGGGATGGGGGCCTCCATGATAGTACGGGAGAACGGGGGTTGCTCGGGCGGAGGTTCCTCACCCGTTGTTCCTCATCTCTATCAAGTTGGCCGAGGCGCCTCTCCATTTCGTCGAGATGGCGGTAGACTGAGTCCTCCCTTCAGTCATGCCTCGCCGAGCCCCGAGACCCGTCTTCATGTAGAAGAGGGCTGGGGCTGTAGCGGCGATAACTTGGAGTAGGTCGTGGACTGGGGGTGCGACGGCGATGGCTCAGAGCCGGACGAGGATTGGGAGAGCAATGGCGATGGCTCGGAGCCGGCCGAGGACTGGGAAAGCGGCGACGATGGTTGGGAACCGGCCGAGGACTGGGAGAGCGGCGACGATGATTGGGAGTCGACCAAAGACTGGGAAAGCAGCGGCGATGGTTGGGATCCGGCCGAGGACTGGGGGAGCGGCGGTGATGGTTGGGAGCCGAACGAGGACTGGGAGCCAGTTGGTCATTGTTGGGGGCGACATTAAGTGCCCGAAGGACTGCCTCCTGGAACTGTCGTGACGGGGGCCTCCTTCTCCCGTTGAGCTCGAGGGGCGGAACGGCCGACCGGAGAGCGGCTTCTTCTCTGGCGATGCTAGAGCAACTCTCTCTGCCTCCTGGGAGAGTTGGACCCTCTGCAATCTGTCCTGCAGGGTGACCGGTCCCTCTGATGCTCCTGACGAGGGTTCCCATCATGGGTTCGCCTCTCGTATAAGCGAATTCGAAGATCTGTCTCGTTCTGCCAGTTTTTGAGAACATCTCGTAGGTCTTTCGGTGTTGGAGGGCTATGGGAGGCCATGGAATCAGAGGAAGGGTTGTGTATGGAGACAAGGACCTGATGAAGGGGTTGCTTTTGGCGACTTCGGCGAGAGGGTTCTCCAACAGCCACTTGAGGCCCTTGAGGCTCCTGAACGGATTGAGGGATCGGTTGTTGAAGCTACTGGGCCGATTGGATGGGCGGAGGGAGATCCCCTGGAGGTGGAGGAGGGATGGAATTTGTTCTACAGTTGGAGACCGCTGACTTCCCTTTTTTCAGAGGCATAGCTAGGGGTGGCTTTAGTTGATGGAGTAGGGTCAGATTGCTATTCGAATTCCCACAGATGGCGCCAATCTGTTGTCGTTGATTTCAGTGTGGGGGCAAACAGATGAATTTGTGGGTTCATGAGGAATCGAATGGGTCAAACCTGAACACCTCCTTCACTGTTTGACTGGCTCCTTGCTGCTGCCGTTGACCTGTACAAAGTTCGAAACACCGGGGTTGATCCCGATGACGAACCCTCCGACGCTCTTGTCAGTACTCAGAAAAGAATATGAAAGAGCTTTAGGTTGGCAAAGAGTGATCACCTGGTAATGGTAGGAGGTAGGGGGTATTTATAGTCGCCGTGAGGATCTGTTTCGAAATAAGAACTATTCTCTACTCCCCGGTGTGGATGGATAGAAGTGGTTAGAACCACCTTCTAGGGATAAGGACGAGTCAGGATTTCTCCATATCCTTATGAACTGGCTCTTAACGGGTTGAGACCCGTACCCAGTTGAATGGATCCGTTCATGGGTTATTGAGCCCTGGAGAAGAGACCCACTCCCATTTCGGACCTGTTTGTATGTGAAATTACCGTTTTGCCCCTGTAAACTTTAAGATTCGTGTCCGATTTGAACGGTCCCGATTTAATCCTATTTTTAGCCATATCAAGACAAAACCTCTTAGATTAAATTATATACAAACTCCGTTACACTTACATAACACCCCCTAGACTTATAGACTAAAAATCTAGGAATTATATTTTACTTCACAAATTAGTTGTCCATTTTGATTTGTTTTAGCTGACCGACCTCTTCCGCGAAAATTTTCTGCCTTCTCCCTTGCAACTACTGGATCAGTACTTGGTCTAGATCAGTTAGGTAAATGTTTGGATGTATCCGAATTGATATATGTGTGAACGGGTCTAGGATCAAGTAGATTCTGGTGCGATGAGATTCAAAGTACAAACGCTACCCATCAGAGAAAGGTTGGGTGAGGGTCTAGTGTTCGGCCAGGCAGAAATGATCGCTCTAGATATAATCATCCCATTGTCAGAACAAGTTACGAAGTACGTACAAGCGGATGCACATGAGTTAATTTTTTATCTTTAAATTTATGATGATTGTAAATATAAAATATGTACTTGAGATTTAATAAATTAGGTGATGGAGATGGTTAATATAACTTGCACTTAAACATTTGCAGTTGAGATTTAATTAGATTGTGTGGATGGTACATATAACTTTTACTTGAAAAAATATAGTTGAGATTGGTTTAAGTAGGTATTTGGTCGGCAACAATTTACACAACTATTAACTCTAGTTTATTTATATATCTATCTTAAGCTAATAGGCCTACCCCATCTCTCCTTTCTCCATTTTGAAATAGAGAAAGGAGAACAAAAGTAGGACCTCACACGTGCAGCACATACCAATTGCCAAAACAGAATTAAGTAAACACAAAAAACAAAACCTCTCATCTTCCACATCTCTCCAAAACCCACAAACGCTAACTCTCCCTACCCCAAAACCCACCCACATCTCCTCACCCGTCAGTCCCTACCGCCGTCCGTCGACCACCCCACCCCTATCCCGGCCATCTCTCACCCCGCCGTCGACCACCCCACCCCTATCCCAGCCGTCGCTCACACTGCCGTCGACCACCCCGCCCCGATCCCCGTCGTGGCAGTAACAGTTTTTATACAAAACAAAGGTACAGTAATCCATGTGATTTGAAATAACACCTGGGTCCTTTAATACTTTTCATTAGATGTTGGAAAGATGAGTTGGCCACAAAATCGTCAACATCCTGTTTGGCACTTGGAGAAAGTACTACAGAATCGTCAACATCCTGTTTGACACTTTGAGCAAGCACTAGGGTATACTACAGAATCTATGATTTAAACCTAGATCTATTTTCGAATTTTTTAAAACCATATCTACTTTTCATTTGATTTGGACCTAGATCTATTTAACACAGAATCATGGTAAACATCCTTTAATAATTCTCATTAAAGTGTGACGGGTTTTCAAATTAAGTCCAATATTGGTGAACTTTTCCTACTAATTCAGTTGACTTTTTTTTTACTCATATCTACTTTTCATTAGATTTGAACCTAGATCTATTTAACACAGGATCATGGTAAACATCCTTTAATAATTTTCATTAAAGTGTGACGGGTTTTAAAAAAAAGTCCAATCATGGTGAACTTTTCCTACTAATTCAGTTGGTTCTAATGTGTAATTAACTTTCTTCTTTTGGAGTTTTGTCTATTAAAGAGAAAATGATCCATAGCAATCACCGTTATCGCGGGACAACAAGTTCGATGACATAGTTTTCCTAATTATTTTGTGTGTTTTTTTCTTCTGTAGGAACGGTATCGTGCGCTGCTGGTGCCAATTTCACACCTCATATTATCATTGTTGCTACTGTTGAAGTATGTTTTGCACCTTTTTATATCATTTTATTTATAATGGTTGCAAACTATTAGCTAAAACATATGAAATAGACTTATTCCAGAGAATGAAAGAAACATATGAAATTTGTGCTCAACTACCCTTATAAAAGATCAATACTTACACGGCATAAAGAAGGCTATTTCAAGATCATTATTTAATTTTAATTTTCAGGAGTTGAATCATGATGTTATATTAACTACTTGCTAAATCTAAAAACCAGTGTGACATTGGAGTTTTGTCTATTAAAGAGAAAATGATCCATAGCAATCACCGTTACCGCGGGACAACAAGTTCGATGACATAGTTTTCCTAATTATTTTGTGTGTATTTTTCTTCTGTAGGAATGGTATCGTGCGCTGCTGGTGCCAATTTCACACCTCATATTATCACTTTCAACCTAAACACTTTAGATCAACACTCTGAGTTAATTAGAAACGTCCATCAAGAAAACGTGTCAACAGTGAGTGATGCAGCAAATGAGAGACATGAAAGAAATTCAGCAACGTACAGTGCTTGGTGTGTTGGTGAATCATCAACAGTGGGTAGACCATCTTTGGAATCAGATGATTTGAGCAGTAATAATGATTGGTGTGTAGGCGAGCCATCAAACGGACGATCGTCATCTCTAACAATTCAAAATGAAGATATACATGATGATGGTAAGTTCAGTGTTCTGTACTATAATGCATAAACTATTAATAGAATGATATCTCTCTCCTACAATTTAAGACATTATTAATTATCTCCTTTCTATAATTCTTTATAAAATTGGTTGTACAGCATGTTCCGCTCAGATTGGTCATGCAATTGTAATTGAAAGGGGTGAAGATGCAGAACCCATAAGAAATAAGAATATTCGGTATCTATATATGGTTTAAAACTATTAAAAAAATTTATAACTGAATTATAAAATGACTGAAATTCTTTTTAATAGGTACGACAAAATATTATAAACCAAATATCAGGCAAAGTTCATACTTAGGCAAGCCAGATGTTGAGTGTAGTAGTTGTCATGCTCAAATGTGGATTGAAGAGTGTTCTTCTACAATATCAATCAGTCGTCCACGCTTTCAAATGTGTTGTAGAGAAGGTTTAGTTACTTTACCATTCTTGCCAACATCACCCCAGCTTATTATGGAGCTTCTTGATGGAAAATATGACACACCTCCGTCAAAATTCAAGGATCTGGTCAGAATTTATAATTCATTATTCTCCTTCACATCAATGGGAGGAAAAATTGACTTGCGGGTCATGAATGGTAGGGGTCCATATACTTTCAAGATAAGTGGATCAAATTATCACCGTATTGGTTCTCTTCTTCCAGTTGAAGGGGTCGAACCCAAATTTGCACTGTTGTATATACATGATGGTCTATACGAGTTGGATCAACATACAAATCATGAAAAAAATGGGCATCAACAACATAGATAGAGAAGTTTTGGAAAAACTACAAAATTTGCTGAATGAAGTTAATCCATACATAAAGATGTTTTGACATGCAAGAGATCTACTTCGACCTCCAGGAGAAAATTTACATCAACATAATTTGTCAATGAATTTGAGAATACGCATCATAAATGAGAGGGCACGTGATGGTCGACAGTATATTTTACCTTCCTGTGATGAGGTTGCTGCTCTCATGGTCGGTGATGGCTTAGAGAATGTGAGTAAGAGGGATATCGTAGTATGCACGGAAAGTGGAGCCTTATAAAGGATATTTGAAACACAACCATGTTACATGCCTCTGCAATATCCATTGTTGTTTCCATTTGGTGAGGAATGGTGGAGAATTGACATTAAATTTAAAGATGGAAGGCACGTTGGTCGACAAACAACTGTATCTATTCGAGAGTATTATGCATTTCGCTTGCAATCACGCAGATGTGAGGATAATGCCCTATTAAGAAGTGGTCGACTAACTCAACAATTTTTTGTTGATTCATATGCCGCAATAGAACAAAATCATCTCAACTGGATGAGGATGAATCAAACAAGTATACGGAATGAGCTGTTATGTGGTCTTCAAGATGCATTCACCGCAGGGAAAACAGAAGCAGGGGCAGTGGGTAGACGATATGTTCTTCCGTCTTCTTTTATTGGGAAACCGCGAGATATGTATCAATAGTATCAGGATGCTATTGTAATATGTCGTTGGGGTGGAGCACCCGATTTTTTTGTTCATGTGTGGAGAATTCCGTCGCTCAGTAATGTGATTCCATGTTGAAATTACTAAAATATTTTTATACTACAGTGTTGAAATTAGTACACGTTTTTTTTTTTTTTTGTATTCACGTAGCTATAAACAATGGTTGTTTAAAAAATAAAATTTGCATTTTAACTGTTTGGATTGGACTCTTTTATTATCGTGCACAATTTATTTAAGCCATATGTTGTATATATAATTGTGATTTAAGTATGAAAGATTATTGTGATTGAGTTTGGATGTGCCTTATTATCATCAAACATTTGCGTTTGAATATTGTGTTTTCTGTGCAAAACTTTACTACATAATTGTTGAATATTAATATGTTGGATTATAATTATACAGGAAAAAAGTTGTAAATATGGGGAGCTTCTGCCCATTTTTTTAATAAAATTGTTATTGATGTTTTAATTGATCTTTTAGTAAAGTATGTGCAATTTGCATAGGGGATAAATACTATTCAAATGATTAAAATAGTATTTATTGGCACGCAATATTTTTATATTTTAAGAATCTCATAATGTCATCTTAGTAGAGTTTATCAAAGCCTTATTTATTCTTTTTTCTTTTTTCTTTTATGTATCGTCTTGTATCAATTCGCATTGGTTCATTCCGCTATATAAATAATTATTTTTTAATGTGATGCACCTAACTAAATTTTCATTTCATATTTTTTTTTAATGTAGGCCGACATATGATGTTCATGTGTGGAGAATTCCGTCGCTCGGTAATGTGATTCCATGTTGAAATTACTAAAATATTTTGATACTACAAGGTGGAAATTAGTACACGTTTTTCTTTTTGTTTTGTATTTACGTAGCTATAAACAATAGTTGTTTAGAACATAAATTTTGCAATTTAACTGTTTGAATTGGACTCTTTTATTATCGTGAACATTTTATTTAAGCCATCTGTTGTATATATAATTGTGATTTAAGTATGAAAGATTATTGTGATTGAGTTTGGATGTGCCTTATTATCATTAAATATTTGTGTTTGAATCATTTGTTTTATGTGCAAAGCTTTACTACATAATTGTTGAATATTAATATGTTGGATTATAATTATGATGATTTTGAAGTTGTAAATATGGGAAGGTTTTGCCGAATTTTTTTTTAAAATGTTATTGATATTTTAATTTATTTTTTGGTAAAGTTTGTGCAATTTGCAATTTGCTATATAAATAATTATTTTTTAATGTGATGATTCTAATTAAATTTTCATTTCATGTTTTCTTTTTTATGTAGGCCGACATGCGATGTTCATGTGTGGAGAATTTTGTCGCCCGATAATGTGATTCTATGTTGAAATTACTAAAATATTTTGATACTACAATGTTGAAAT
Source organism: Hemerocallis citrina (assembly GCA_017893485.1). Taxonomy (NCBI): domain Eukaryota; kingdom Viridiplantae; phylum Streptophyta; class Magnoliopsida; order Asparagales; family Asphodelaceae; genus Hemerocallis; species Hemerocallis citrina. The sequence continues at coordinate 30,431,493 of CM030360.1, forward strand.
TAGTACACTTTTTTTTTGTACTTACGTAGCTATAAACAATAGTTGTTTAGAAAATAAATTTTGCATTTTAACTGTTTGGGTTGGACTCTTTTATTATCGTGAACAATTTATTTAAGCTATCCGTTGTATGTATAATTGTGATTTAAGTATGAAAGATTATTGTGATTGAGTTTGGATGTGCCTTATTGTTATCGAATTTTTGCATTTGAATATTGTGTTTTCTGTGCAAAGCTTTACTACATAATTGTTGACGTTAATATGTTGGATTATAATTATATAGGGAAAAAGTTGTAAATATGGGAAGGTTCTGCCAAAATTTTTTAAAAATGTTATTGATGTTTTAATATATTTTTTAGGTAAGTCTGTGCAATTTGCACAGGGGGTATACTAGTTATTAAACTCGAGAAGCAGAGATAATGGTTGACGAGAGTAAGAAACTCCCTATAGTTCATCTCATAATTTTTATCATTTATTGATTTTTATATAAAGGTGGAAATTTTTGTTATACAATATATTTAATGAAACTCTAAGGCTTCGTTTAACATTGATTTTTTTTATTTTTATTTTTTATTTTTTATTTTTTATTTTTTTATTTTTTTATTTTTGATAACGTGGATAGAGTCAACTGACTCCAGCCTAAATATATATAATAAAAGGAAAATATTTATAAGCATCAGAAATTATACATGGAGTAAAATTGGAAAAAAAAATAATAACAACTCAAACATAATCCGATGCAATGAAGAGCATTACAGAAAACACGGTAGCAGCAGCATGCAATGCCGACAACAATCATGAACAACCATACAGAAAGCAGCAACATGCAAGCAAAAAACACAACCCAGAATGCAGACATCAATCCTGAACAACCGACATGACACCCAACCAAAAAGGCCACAGCCTGAGCACATCGACACTGAAACAACGACTGAATCCCTGAAAGCTGGAGCAAACTAGCCTCAAAACGATCCACCAACAGACCTGATCAAGCGACAAAAGAAAAAAGTCTGTCCTTGACCGGTCGCAACCCACAAAAGCGTGGTAATCACCTGCCGAGCAACAACAAGAACTCACCACGAAAGCATTCCATCCCAATAACAGAACAAGTCAAAACGGTAAAGTATAGGAAGAGGATAATAGAAAAATAGAACAAAATAATAGAACAGTAACAGAAATCTACCGATATCGGTAATAGCAGCGACCAAGAATAACCTAAAGGTCGCTATAACAGATAATGAGAGAGTTTGAAATAGCAACAGTATAAAACAGAATAAGAAACCAAGTTAATAAGCATATCAGCATAACAACAAAAACACCCCCACTATGCAGTCTACAAAACATGCCTCCACAATATTGAAGATGGAAGTAAGCCAAAAAAAAGACCCGTAAACTGATATCTTCAACACAGACAGAGAACAGACAGGGGGAAGGCACCCAATGGAGAATAAAAAGGTCAAGACAAGCAACCATCTGATCATATCTGATATACTGAACCAAAATTGGTTAGGTTCTTTCTATTCGGAACATAGGGAGCAATTTCGAGATTTTGGATCTGCACAGCTAAGGAGGCCTTTGACGCCGCCGATAAATGCGAATCTTTTTTAGCGCGGATGCGCACATTTGAGCGAATAACAAGAAAGTAAGAATTTAGCTTCTTAGGAGACTGAATAGAATGCTTTAGGGAAGCGTTGAGGGACACTCTAGAAGGAGTAGGAGGGGGGACGGAGAGTGCCTGGTTTGATGGGGCAGAGGGGAGGGAATTGCTCTGGAAAAAGGGAGGTAGAACAGAGTTAATAGCTCCTAGCAAGGAGGTACTGTGGGTCGCAGCGATAGCCGGAGTAATCAGAGGTGGGAAGGGATTAAAGGATGGTTTAGGCTGTACCGTCTCTTTTATATTTAGAAAATTACAGTCATCATTAAGAACAGAAGAAAGAAGACTTGGTTTATTAACCAACAAAGAATAAGAAAAGGATAGTAATACTGAACATAACAAGAAGGAAAGGGAGAATAAGCAATGAAATTAAAAGCACATCGTAATTGCAAAACTTGATGATTTAATTCACTAATAAAAAATTAAATTCAGTAAAAAGAATGGGAATTAGTATCTTGGAAGACTTGTTAGAGATAGCCAGTTCCTTTACTTCTTCAACCAGAAAATCATCAGACTGGGTGCAATCATCAGCTAGAGCAGAGAATTTTTGATTGGTGATATGAGTCTTAGCGACCAATGAAAGTGAACATTGAACCGAATTTTGATATTTGTCCCATTCCGAAGAAAAGTTGGGATTGACCTTCCACTCATGCCAATCAGAATCAGGAGCATCAGAAGAAACCATCTTTGGAAGGGTAGACATAGCCGACGAAGCCATATGGGTTAAAGACTGGAGAGTCGAAGCTGTGGGAATGGTCGAACGAACAGGTTTAGGGCGCCCGAAAGGAGCAACAGGAATGGAACTAGCTTGAGAGACGCTGGCAGGATTAATCCAAACCAGATTGGGGGCCTTTGAAGGTGAGATGGTAGAGCCGGTGGCCTTGGAAACTTTACTACGGGAGAAGGAGTAACTCTTTTTAACCAAGGATTTGTGACTACCTCTCGATTTGGGGGTGAACATAGGAGGGCGAGAGGAAGTACCGGATGCAAATTTAGTGTTGATAGATCCCATTGCAAAGAAGAAAGAGAGTCAACTGAGGTGCTAACAGGTGCTGCTGATGCAACAACAGAGCAATCATGATAAGTGATAGAAATGGCAAAAATAGACTGTCCAACATGGAGAGAGTATGTTGTAATTCTATCTTGCTTTTCGGGGCATAAATACTCTGCCTCAACCAACAGGCATCCAGAAGCTAACATGGAGGTGGAGGAGGTGCATATAAAGTCATCAATGCATTTCGACATATTAGCCACAAGATGGGGAGAGTCGCAGAACGGAGATAAACCCAAGATAGTTACTTTAGTTGGAGAAGGAGGCAATACTGGAGGAGGAGAACTAAGATGAACCCATTTACGGAAAGAGAGAGTAATAGCACCAATAGTAAGGGATTTAATAGCCACTAGTTCATCGAGAATTTTGGGACTTGGGTAGTTAATCACAACATCCCCGTTAGAGCATGCATTTACTACCCACGTCCAGACTTCAACATTGCATGTCTTGCAAAGAAAGGAATCTAAGGAAAAATTGGAAATGGATCCTCCAACAAACGTAACAGCTCCGTAAGAATCCAGCTTGGAAATTTTGGCTGAAAGATCAGGAGATGGCACATAGACGAGAGTAACCAAGGGTGCAGTAGTACTGTCACGCCCCGCTTCTCAAAAATACGGAATACAAGCACGTAACATTGGCCCAGCGAATGATTTTTCATCATCCATAAGTTGTTCAAGAATCTTTACAACATCTCACAAAATAATCAGAGTCGGAAGCAAAAGAATCAACCACATGCACATATGAACCAAAATACCAACAAGAATACTTAAAATAAAAAATATTAATCTCAAATAGTCATGATTTGAATAACACAAATAATTCTGGGTCACATTGCCCAAATACAAGAATAAATCCAAATACATGAATACAATTATTGTTCAAGCAAACTACAAGAAATAATAATAACAAGATCCAGCACTAATACTTCATGTCACCAATACCGTCTGAAACATGTTCTCCAAAATTTACATTTCAACAATTGCAGGGAAGAGGAAAGAGAAAACAAGTACCCGTCAATTGTAAGTTACATACCACTTATAATATAGGATACAAGTACATGGGGAAACTAACTAACAACATGGTATAAGCATGATGTCAAAATAAAAAACTAGCATGGCAAAGTGAACAAGTGTAAATGGCATGAATTAAGTGTCAAGTAATCAAGTATCATGTAAACATGCATCAGGTGTCAAGTATCATGTACTCATGTATCAAGTGTCAAGTTTCAAATCTTAAGTAACCAAGTCTCATGTATCATGTAGTTAAGTATCAAGTAAGCATGTATCATGTTCAAGTATCATGTTCAAGGATCATGTATCAAGTCTTATAGTGATTACTATCTAGGTAGCATTTTATACATCCATCCTTTTACTACATGGTTCTACAATCAATGCAATTTTGTTTTAGATTTTATAGTGGACCATAGAGGGCAGTGTACTCAGGGATCAGAACAGAAATAGAAAACAGGTTCATGAATCAAACAGGTACACGAATCATCCGATTCATGCATCAACAGGTTCATGAATCAACAGGTACATGACCAACAGGTCCGTGCAACAACAAGTAACAGGTACACGACCAACAGGTCCGTGCATCAACAGGTAACAGGTACATGAACCAACAGGTCCATGCATTAACAGGTAACAGGTACATGAACCAACAGGTCCATGCATCAACAAGTTCATGTATCAACATGAATCAAAATGGAAAATACGGGCCCCCTTCCAAGTACACGTTTCTGAATTATCCACTATTAGATCTTTCTTTTAAAATCCCAGCTTGGTCATTTATTATTATAATCAGGTATGCATGTATGTGTCTCAAAACAAAGCAAGGATATCAGGGTATAAACATGTATCAGGTTCAGGGTGCAAGATAAACAAGTACAGGTATAAGATAACATATAACAGGGTAAAACAACTAGTTTTCTAATTCGGAACAGCAAGACAGTGTTGTACTAAAACAGTGATTCCCGGTACTACAACCATACAAATCTAGATCCGTCAAAGAATCTGGAAAATAGACTTCCACACGAATCCAGCGAATATACATAATTCATATAGTAATTCACAGCATCATAACTCAAAATAGGTTTGAATCCAGAAAACATGTTCAGTCAGAAATCCGGAAAACGAATTCTCAGTCAGGAAAACCGCATCAAAACCTCTCAAATAAACTCAGAAAAAATCTGAGATATTCCCCTATAAGTCTAGAATCAGAATATAAAGTTTCATAATATTCCAATAAAATTAGTTTAGTCATCAAAAATAAGAACACATCAAGAAACGGTACTTTGGCAAATCTGGAATTTCCAACACTGCTATACGAAAACTGAAGTATCTCGCAATCCGTGAAACGAAATCCAAATCCATCAAAGGAAGATGAAAATATACAAAATATATTAACTTTCATATTTCAAGAATATTTTTCATACAGTAAAAGGAATCAGGGTGAAAATACGTTTCTTTACAGAACAGCGAGCAAAATACAGAAGATATAGTTTTCATAAACGAGCATGAAACGGCGTATAAAATTTATCAATAAAATCCACAAAAATTCTGGGTAATACCCAAGTAGATAAAGAAATACTGACCAAAGTTTTGGATCAAAATAATATATGTAGCATAGTTATTAAAATAATTTAGTCATCAAGAACACCACGAAACGAAATCTGGAAAAGATCGACACCTCTGTAGTAAATCAGTCATATCTCACACATAAGAAAACGAAATCAAGCAAGGTCAGAGGAGTTGAAAAATAGACAAAATTCTCTAAAATTCATTTTTTATACCGAAATTAAGTTACTGACTTTAAGACAGTCCAAAATAGCAAATAAAACAGATCAGCGACAAAATACAGATTTTTTCCTTTAACAACAACTCAACATATATCATACAAAACTTGTTCAAAACACAACCAAGCATGAAATCAAGTCTACCAAGTGTCCAAACATCATGAATTATGGTAATTAACATATCTAAATCAGGCCTATCACATGGTTCTCCACAAATACCCAAATTCTCACAAAAATCCCATATACATGATCAAATCAAGAACATGCAAAATTTAAGTTGTTTCATGTCAATATTGTGTCGTGAGGCAACTATGGTCAAATCACTATAGAGACAATATCAACAAGGGGTCTCACACACAAATTTTCTCTAGAATCCAACTACACTACAAGCAATATTTTTGACATGTATCAAACAAAGGAATTGGAGTACAAGTTACTTGCCTGAGGGACGACGACGAAAAACTGCAATGAGCATAAATAAAGGGAACGGGTCCCGGGCACGAACTTAACGATTGCACAACCCACGAACCAAGAACAAGAATATGACGAAACCAAACACGAATACCACCCACGAACCAATAATGGGTACGTGAACTCAATACCCACGAACCAACGAACACAATGCCCCCAAACCAACATACGCACTTCAAGAGAGAGCGAGGGGAAAACGGGGAGACGATGGTGGCACGGCAGCTGGACAGCAGCGCTGTCACTGCTGCTTGCTGCGTCGGGGAAAACACAACAAGGGCGGTGCACGGCGGTGGGCAGCAGTGACAAGAGGTCGTTGCTGCCGTGACTGGGGCTGGCATCTGCACAGGGGCACAGGAAGGAGATGGGGTCGCTGCAGGGGTACAGTGCATTGCTGTTGCTGAGGCTTTCTGGCTATTGCTGTCGAAGGAGTGGAGCAGCGCAGGGAAGCTGCGCCACACCAGAATGGGCGTTGGCTGCTGGGCTATTGGCATCGCGAGGTGGCTAATCGCGGCGCGTTGAGGTGGCGTCGCGGCGCTGCAGGCAAAGAGGGAAGACGACGGGGGGCACACAGGGTCGGGAGAGAGGGCGGATGAGGGAGAGGGAGACAGAGCAATGGGTTGAAGAGATATGGAAGAGGATTCGGGAGAGGCAGAGAGAGGGAGAGCGACGCAAGGGGTAGAAGACAAACAGGCGGGAAGGGAGAGTTTGCATGGGTTAATAAATTGGTAGGGAAAGTTTAGGGTTAGTTGCTAACGGGTGGGTTTTGGTAGGTTATCGGGTTGTATGGGGTTCTTAACGGGTTGTGGGTGGTTGTGGTTATGGGTAGTTGGGTTAATAGGCTGAAAGGTTTTAGGGAAATTTGGGTAATGGGTAGTTAGGGTATAATGGGTTTAGGTGGGTTTTAATGGGTTTAAATGGGTATTGGTTAATTAAATAAAAATCCAATAAGGAATCGGGTTTTAAAAATCCCGTAGAAAAATAAATTAACCAATAAAAAAATATTGTTCATAATAAAAATGTAATTTGCATTACAAAATATAATTTATTTAAAACACTACAATACAGTTAGTAGATTAAAAAAAAAGATTTTTAATAACCAATCAAAATGTCAATAATAACCATAATACTAATAACAATAATAATAATAAGAGTAATAATAACAAAAAAATAAGAATTGTATCACAACATAAAAATCATAGAAATAGTTGCAAATAAATTTATTGATCGAAAACAGATTTTAATAGGAGATCCAATAATACATTTCGACAAAATAGTTGAAAACAAAAAAAAAAAAAAAATTTGCGAAATTTTTAAATTCAGAAAATACACAAAATACATTTTTGGGAAAACAGGGATTACAAGTAGTAACCAAGGGTGCAGAAGCAGAAAACGGAGGCCTCTTAACCAAGGGTGCAGGAACACTAAGAGGGGGCTCAGTTGGGGGGAAACGGTAGGAAGGGGTTGAGTAGCTAATTCCACCACTAATAACTGAGATGTCGGCGGAGTTTGAAGGAAAGCAACTCCCCCAGACAACTTAATCCTTTTAGGGTTTTTGGACTGAATAACAGAGAGTTTGGCTTGAAGAGAGGGGAAATCCAAAGCTGAAAAAACTTGGTCTGAGATCGGGGACACCCAAAGACAGACCAAGCAGTTGCTGAAGAGCGAAACACCGATTACGAGAGTGACCAGATTTAAGACAAAAGAGACACTTCATTTTGTATTTGCAAAAAGGCTTGAGATGCCCAAATTGTAAGCAGTGAAAACAATGGCGAGAAAAGGGCAAAGACGATGAGGAAGGAGATGAAGGGGTAGAAGACTTAGATTGGTAGAGGTTTGGGCGTGAAATGAGAGGTACCGAAGATCCTAGAAGGGTCTGGGGTTTAAGCCGAGAACTGTGCGAAACAGCAGGAGGGCCACATTCTTTAATTTTTCTTTTTTTAACGACCTCAACCCAAGACAATGCCATCGAAAGGCCAATGCCCAAAACAGAAAGGACACCAAGTAGTGAAAAGAAAGGGAGACTGGTAAAAACCAAAAACTTCTACTGTAGCGATCACCAATAGAGAATGATCGTTAGCCAGAACCGAGGACCAACCAGTAAAAAAAGAATCAAGAACACTGAGATTGAAACAGAACTCGCAAATCCAGTGACAATTAAAAATGAAAACAAAAGGGGGAGGAAAAAACCCTCAACAATAAAGATCAGAGGAAAGACACAAAAATAGAACGAGCTTAGAGTGAGGAAGAAAATGCACCAAATATTCACAAGGAAGGCAAAATCTAACCAGAAACCTCAAATTAGAACATAGAAGAGCTAATCGGTAAGCAAAAGGGAAGAGAGATAAGGAGAAACCGAAGAAAATAAAACGCCACAACACTGCAATAAAGCAACAATCAATCAAGAAGGCCGCAATCCAACAATCAGATGAAAACACCCAATGGAAAAGCTAAATTAGGAAAGAAGATAGCAAACCCGAACCACCGGAGGCAGCTTAAAGGAGAAAGGTTTGGATGCGAAGGGAGTAGAGGCACGCATCTGAGAGATTTGGAGGGAAAACAATCTGGATCACACCTGAGCGAGCCGAAGATTGACGCCGGCTCTGACCAAAGAGTAGCAATCTACAGACTCCGCTTTAACCACCACCAAAGCGGCGGCACTGAAGGCCGATGAGAGAATAGCCAGCAGGGGAAGCAAAAGGAAAAGGGTTTGTAGGGAAAGGTGAGAGGAGCAACTTTAATGAAGGAGAGGGGGTGAGATAGGGACTAAGGGCACGGGATCTGGAAGGAGAAGGAGAGGGTTAGGAGAGGTCAACAGTGGTGAAAATTAGAAAATGAAATTACTCAATCTTGTCTCTTCTCTCAATTCAAATGATTGTTTCAATGCTTGGACTACAACATCCAGTGGCGGCTCCAGGAATTCTTCTAAGGTTGTTGAAAAAAATTCCTAGACGAGTTCATAAAATTTTCCTTTGTTTAACATTGATTTTATAGAGCACTTTTTATTGTAGGACTTTTTTAAGACTAAAAATAGGTGTTTGAACATTTTAATCAAAAATATGTTTAACCAAAGGTGCTTTTCAAAAACTACCTTTTTAAAGCATTTTATCTTCAACATGAAGTGGTGCTTTTAGCTTTTTTAACAACTGCTTATACTTACCAAAAGAATTTGAACTTAGACATAGTGTATCTCTGTTAATAATATTTTCGTGGACAACATTTTTTAGTAAAATTATTTTTCATTCATCATAGGATTTGACAATGTTTTGTGTTGGCTATCAACTACCTAATGCAAGCCGGATTCCTAGCTTGTGACAGGCAATTGCGCCAAACCAAGCAGGATAAAAAACCAGGATTCATGTATCCGATCTCAACTAGTTGGAAAAATGGCGTATTCATAGCAATATCACACATTTTTTCTTCTTTTTTGAGTTTAATATCACACATATTCAAACAACTACAAGGAAAATCTTTAAAAGAAAGAAAGAAAGAAAGTTGTTTAATTTTTATTTTTCATGGACAAAACCCATAAGCCACACACACATATGATGTTGTTGATTTCTAGTGTGGAAGAAACAGATGATGAGTTATTGTATTTGATGAAAAACACAGATCTCAGCTATAGATCTGATCATGATGTGAGGCTAGTGTATGACTGGAGTATGTGGATCTGGTGGTGGTTGCGCTAGTTGTTGACTGTTGAATACCTGCAAAAAAAGCCTAAAACACCAGCAGTTTTCCTAGTGATAGGCCCTCCAACGATCAAGTCAGTAACTAGGGATGTAACATCTGGTTTAGTAGTCAAAGATTGATTACCTGGTAACTGAGTAACTCAGAAGGGGGCCTATAGGGAATCAGTTAGGGAAAGGTTTTTCAGCTGTGTAACCAAATCCTTCATATTTATGGCATGATTGAGTGATTAAATTCCTTGATTTTAAAGGAATTAATCACTAACCATAAGTGGCTGGTTGGCCTTCGCTTGGTGGGCTGATTTGTGGTGGTGGTGCTTTGAGATTACCGCCTTGAACCTAGGAGCCTCAAGATTCGTGCGAGAATCGTACAGTGCTGATCGGTCGCAGTTTTCACACTCATCATATACCCCCCAATCTCAAAGTTTACCTTCCAGAAACCTTCGAGGAGTAAATAGCTCATGGGAAAAATTGCATAGACGAAGAGATCGCAGTGATACCAGGTCCATTTTCCCAGGGATCTAGAGGGTTTGGCTGCCAACCGAGGCTCGAGAGGCGAGGCCCAAGGTGCGAGGCACGAGCCTAGCTGTGAAGCGGTTTGCGAACGGCTCAGGGTACTATGCTGAGGGTCAAGGCACGAGGCGCGAGCCTAATTGCTGAGAAATTCGCGAATGGCTCAGAGTACCATGCCGAGGGGCGAGGCACGAGACATGAGATAAATTGCGGATAAATTTGAGAGTGGCTCGGAGTACCACGCCAAAGGGCGAGGCACGAGACTAATTGCAAGGGAATCCATGAATGGCTCGGAGTACCATGCCGAGGGGCGAGGTACGAGGCACGAGCCTAATTGTGGAGAAATCCACAAGTGGGTCGAAATACCACGCCTTGGGGTGAGGTACGAGGCATGAGCCTAGTTATAGAGAAATCCGTGAGTGGCTCGGATTACCATGGCAAGGGACGAGGCACGAGGCGCAAGCATAATTGCGAAGAAATTAGCGAATGGCTCAGAGTACCATGCCGATGGTTGAGGCACAAGGCACGTGCCTAATTGAGGAGAAATCCATGAGTGACTCGAAGTACCACGTCGAGGGGTGAGGCATAAGGCACGAGCCTAATAGTGGAGAAATTTGCAAATGGATCGGAGTACCGTGTCGAGGGCAATGTACGAGGGGCAAGCCTAAATGCGGAGAAATCTGCAATTGGCTCGGTGTACCACGCCGAGAGGCAAGAAACTTGGCATGAGGCACGAACCTAATCGCAGAGAAATCTGCAAATGGCTTGAAATACCATGTTGAGGGTCGAGGCACAGGGCGCGAGCCTAATTGAGGAAAAACCCACAAGTGGCTCAGAGTACCACTCAGGCGAGACACAAGGCACAAGCCTAATTGTAGAGAAATCTGTGAATGGCTTGGAGTACCATGCTGAAGGGCGATGTACGAGGCGAGAGCCTAATTGTGATGAAATCTGTGAACAGCCTTGAGTACCATGCTGAGGGCAAGGTACGAGGGGCGAGGCATGTTTGCAAAAATCTACGAGTGGCTCGGAATACCACGCTGAGGGTCGAGGCACGAGGCTCAAGCATAACCGCTGAGAAATCTACAAATGGTGCTGCGAGTCTATGTGCAAAACTCAGAACTGACTACTTAGAATCACTGTTGCAGGATCGGATGTCGGGTTTCCTAATGAAAGAAAATACCGCTCTTCTAGATCATATAATGGAGTTCAATATGGAGTTATCTAAACAGAGGAAGATTAACAAAAGTGATCTAAAATATTCTAACTTTATATATTTATGACCAAATTTATCCAACTTGATAACCACCATGCTAGATGAAAAATTTGCCAAGAAGTTTTTAGCAGTAGGTGTGGTCGAGGGCTTGGAGGAGGATGCACTTAGGAAGGAGAGTATAAGATTGACATCTACTTCTATAAGTTGCATGGGTGTGGATGGTGCTTCAATTCGAAGAGAAAATGCACGTGTAGGTGAGGTCCATTGCCATCAGTGTAAAATGATTGGGCATTACAAGGGAGACTGTTGTAATTGGTTAGAGTCATAAGGGTGCCAACGTAGTCAGCGCCACTGAATCAGGGGATAACTTTGATTGCTTTCTTTTTTTAATTTCTTTAGATGTGGATTCTGGATAGTTTCTTGATTCGGTTAGTTTTTCTCATATTTGCTTCGAGAGGAAGATGATTTCTACTAAGTCTATACCAGGTTTTTGTGTGAGAACGAGGGTTGGTGAGATTTGGGAAGTAATGTTTGAGAGAACAGTTGAGTCAAAGATGTCAGATGGAAAGGGATACACACTAGAGAAGGTCATGCATATTCTTTTGATGAAACGGAGCCTGATATCCGTAAGAAATCTAGAAGCACAGGCTGCAAATACACAGCTCGAGGTGGAATTCTGTCAGTTTGGAAAAGTCGCCGTAAGGTAATGAAAGGTAAGAGGGGATTGGGCAGAGTCAGCACAACATCTACAAGCTTTGGGTAATAGAAAAATTTGGCCGAGTGTTTGGAAGCTCATTGTTCCCAAAGCATTATCTAGTTCACCGTCACTATAATCACTGACGTTCGAATATCATCGAGAGGTAGAGAGTGCATCGGGGTAGGTGGAGTTCGTGCGGAGGGTTGCGTCTTCTTGTTAACAAATACTGGGGTGTTCCTCTAAGAGGCATACCTGTAACACCCCGCAAATTTGGAAATTACAATTTTTCCCCTGTGTATTACGCACGTGTATTTTGTAACATATTTTACCACGTGTTTTGATTACCGACTATTTATGCATTTTTCCGTACTGATTTTTCCCTATTTTGAGTCAACTAAAATATAATATTTCAATCTTTGTATTCTACGTGCTTTTTTACGTGTTTTTCAATGCACGTATTAATTACATATTTTTCGCCGCCTCGGGTGATAATTTCTGGGTTTCAATTATTTATTTTATGTTTTCAAATCTATTTTTATAAAACGGAAATTTATTTTCCCCCTATTTTGATTAAAATGTATTTTTCGATTTTCTGCACGTATATTGCACGTACTTTCTATGTGCAGTGATTTCATCATGAAATACATAAAATTAGTAAATATATATTTTTTTAATATTGTTTTCGATTATATTTAATAAATTTTCAGTGATAAAGTCGATTTTCGCATTTTGATATTTTGCGTGCGACGCACGTGTTTTCGGTAAACGTATTTGGACATATTTGTTTTCAAAATAAATTCCGGAGTGTGTGTAGGACCGTGATTTTAATAATATAGTGATAGTAAATAGTTGATATATATAGTATACGTATATATTAGTAGATGTATGTATTTGTTGAAAATATGTGATAGTTGGCAGGTTTGGAAAATGTGGTGAAATTGATATATGGTGTGTATATATATTGTAATATATATAGTGGCTATTGGTGTGAGTATGCATGGATGGCATACTATTAAGTTTACTAAATGGAAATGGAAGTGGATATGAAATGATTTGGTGATGGTGGAGGCCCACGGAATTGTTAGCACAACACAATTGCTGTATGGAAATGCTACCTTGATTTCATTTCAAAGCCATAGTTGACTTAATCAAGTTGGATCTGATGTGGCCTATGTGGGAGGGGGACCACGTTGCTAGAACAGCACAAATGTGTGCTGTGGCAATTTTAAGAAGTGGCCGGTTTCACTCCTTGTGCTGACCGGATTGCATGTGGGGTAGGGGAAGAGTTTGTAGGTTATAGGAGTTACAAATGTGAAGAAGTGGACAAATGAAAAGATGGGAGTTTGGGAAGTTATGAAATGTGAAAGGTTGGAGATTAAATTTAGTAATTTATTAGGTGTGAAATTATGTAATTAGAACCCTAGCAAAATCCTATAAATAGCCCCATCCTCTTCTCTTTTGTCCACACAAAAAAAAATAAAATAAATAAGAATAAGAAAGAAAGAAGAAAGAAAGAAAGAAAAAAAAAAGAGTGAGAGTTTGTGTTTGGAGGAGTCTTTCTAGAAGAAGAAGACCAAGGAAGTGCTAGAGGAGCTAGGAGGGCTTCAAGCAAATTGTTCGATCTACAACTAAGGTGGGTGTTCTCCTACTTTCTAATTTTTAGAATGTGCATGCTAATAAAAATGAATGAGTAGTTTTGAGGTGATTAGTGAATCATGCTATGTTGACAAATGGATTAACATTATGTCTGTGGGTGATCATATGCTTTCTAATTGTAGGGATTGCATGCTTTATGAGTAGTATAAATTTGATATGATAATTAGAATTCATGCTTTTATGTATGCCAAATTGTAGGAATATTACTATTGATTAAGAAACAAAGCATTGTCATGTTGCTTAGAAATGAGAACAAAAAGTAAGGAGAAACCTTCATTAGCTTGTTAATTTACAAATGTAGAACTAGTAATTATGAAATTATTGGAAGAGATTTCATTATGGTTAAAAAGGAGTTTTGTAAAGTAAAGTGGGTGTTCTCATGCTTTCTAATTTTAGAAATATGCATGCTAGTATGAAAATTTTGATTATGATAAAATAGAACAATCTATACTATTGGATGTGGTGAATAGTCATAAATCATGTTATGATTAGTAAAGTTAATTTACATCGTGATGGTAGTGAGAAAAGAAAAATTGATTAGTTTGTCATAAACTAGTATACATGAATGTAAAATTTTAATTATGTGAATAATTGTTGAGTCTTCATTTTGATTAGAAAATACATTTTTTTGATAAAATAAAATTGATGCTATGGAGCTCATTTGAATGTTATAAAAGATATAATATACTATCTTTAGTTAAAAGAAATGAATGCAAATGTGTGTTATTAATATGGGAAACAAATTTGAAAGTTGGTTTTATTTTTTTTTCTAAAATATGATTTTTGAAATATATGAGTTACTGTTAGAAAGTAACTCAGTTAATATGAACCAATTTCAGTTTAACAAAAGATTAGAAAAGTTGAGGAATCGAGTTTTATAAATAAAATAGAATAACAGAAAATTGGGATAAAAAAATATGAAGAACAATGATACCAATAGACGCTCTTGGCCTAGTGGCTTGGCGCTAGACGGGTCTCCTAGCCGACTGTGGGTTCGAAACCTGTTAAGGCCAAATTAATTTTTGCTTGAAAATAACTATAAAAAATGAGAGAGTACATAAGGGACTTTCGGTGTGTCCTTTGTACACAGAGTCCACTTGGACTTCTTGGCTTTCGGTCTGTTAGCTGTGCCTTGGCTGTTCGTTCACGGGATCAAAACCCCACAACCCCCTTTTATATTTTTTTTGGGTGATTTAGTGAGTTTAATTGCAACTAGAAATTTGGGAAAATTATAGTGTTCAAAAAATGTTATAGAGAATCTATTAAAAATAGTTCTAAAGATTTCCATGTATATTCTTGAGGAGTAAAAGAGACATTGAGATATAATGAGATATTGTATTTAAAATAAATTAGTGAATAACATGATTTAAATCCTTAGAAGAAAAATAAAGTGTTGATAAGAGAATTAATTCTCTTAGAAAGATATTTTACTTTTACTTGATTTAAGAAATATTTTGCGATGGTTGAGACATATCATATGAGTTCAAATTGTTAATGAGTTTTTGACACAAATAAATTATTAAAGGATGCGAGCTTTAAATTTTTTTGAATACTGATTCATTCATGTAATTTTGATGTGATTATACACTCACTTGATTTAAGACATACTTGGTTTGGGTTGATTATGAATATGTGCTTAAGTTGTTAAAAAGATTGATAATGGATGAAAATTCTGTTCATGAAAAAGGATTATTTTCTATGGGAAATTATGAATGAATGAATGAATCATGGGTGATGCAAAAATGAGACATTGATTAAATTATGGATAAGTTAGATACATGAATATAATAAGTTAAGACATGATTATTAAATGGTATGTGTACCCATGTTTCTTGTACATGAAAGGTTTATGATTTAGAATTAGTAAGACCTCGGTTACCGGTAATTTTGAAAGAAATATTTTGAGACTTGACTTCGAGATAATGCCGTCGGGCGATCTCGTATTTTTGTGAACAAATCTGGTATGAGGTAAAACTGATTCTAGGGTGATAACATATTCATGTCTTGAACTAAAAATAATTAGGCACTTAGGTGAAGATGTAATAGACTTATGCAAACGTAAATGGGTGCTTCTATATAGTCGGCGGTGGATCTCCGTGGCTATAGACCCAGTTGGTGGACTGTGGTTGCTCCGTAGGAGATAGACTGTATTTTATCCGGGACTTAGGGTAGTCGGCGGATGTTTACCATACTCCAAAGAATATGTATATACCGGAGCTAGAGGAGCATTTACGGGATTATTCTCATGATATAATAACCAGGGAGGCTGGGATCTGTTATTATAGCCAGGGAGGCTGAGATCCGTATCTGTGAAATAACTCTAAAACTTGTTTTATTACCGGCTAGTCTCATGGCGAGGGATCAAACCCTTCAATGTGGAGTACGTAGGCGCTTGCCCTCGGACCTATGTAGTATGGGATGCATAGAATCCGAACAAGTGTGCATTAGTGTCATCCTAGTATAGAAATGTGTGCATTAGGCATTAAGGCATGACATACACTTATGTTTAGAATAATCACTTTTGACACTTTACTTGTTCATTCAATCTTTTTGTGATTTGTTAAAGTATGAGATCGTTATACTATTTCCGGCATAGAGAGGATAGCCGTGTATAACATTTCGTCAGTTGTAAGTAACTAACGTGCCCACAGATTAACATGCAGGTAAAGGACTATTCAAGGAGTTATAAAGTGGATATGTTGTTGCTATTTGAAAGTTAAAGATGTTGCAAATGATGTTAAAGTTATACAAGTTGTATTTCATTGTTGTAATCTTTTAGTCTTCCGCTGTGTAAAAACCAAGTGTAAAGGAACTCTAATGTATTGTGAATGCAAAGTTTTAAAATTCCTTGTAAAATTGTACGAAGTGAAGTAAAGATCCTGTGAAATCTCGAATTTATCCTTATTTAAAATTCGGGGTGTTACAATACCAATTGGAGAAAAACAAATGGAGGTAGATTCAACTAGTAGAAGAAGTCATTGAACTAGGTTGTTTGCAAGAGAAAAATGAGAGTGTAGAAGATTTTAATCACACAAGTGTAGATACATGATTATGAAATCCAATGTGGAGATTGTTGGGTTTATGTCTTGCATATCCAATTCGATGTGAAGAGAAAACGGTGATGTGAGAGAGGAATCAAAGCGACATTGGGAAAAACGAGCAGCAATTGACAGCAGTAGTAGGCAGCAAGCAATTTACTACCACTGCTCTCTGTTTTGGTTGGTGACCAAAGCATTCGACTGACTTTGTGGCAGTCGACCGCACCGGGGTAGAGGGTAGTGGGCAGCAGATGGGCTGGGTCTTGGTGGTTAGATTAAAGCCCAGTTCTTCTCCAGGTTAGATCGTATGGGTCTCATCCCATGGTTATCTCTTCAAGATACATCAAATGGTTATTATATCAAAATAGCAAACTATGATTTCTCTAGATCTTATTATAATATCATTGTAACTCCAAGAATAGCTAAAACAGTGAGTACTTCAGTAAAGAGAGTTTGACAGGTTTTCCTACTGTAAAACAAGTATCTTTTGATGAGGCTTAAGAGATAGATAGGGTAGTGGTGAGAGTGGTTGTAACTCTTGTATCTTTCTTTAGTTGAATATTATCTCGGTTATTTCTCCCTCGGATTAGGGTTTGCCCAAACCGAGACAAAATTGTGTGCTTTTGGTGTGTTTGATTTGATCTATTATTTTGCTTGGTGGTTTGTAGTGATCGTGTCGTATAAACTCAGCACGAAATCCTAACAATTGGTATCAGAGCTTCGGCAAATCCTAACATTAGACACTACTTAAGACACTGACTGAAATAAATACGGTAATCTGGAAGAATAAGGATGACCTAAATGCTTATGCCAAATACTCATGTTAGGAACTGTAGAGCTGAAAGCTTTGACAATTGGAATGTGCAAGTGATCCATAACATAGGTACCGTCATGCGTACAACCAGCCCAAGTAGTGCCCCGTCCTGCGATCCTATATGAGACAAGAAGAAGAGTCAAATATAATGGTGCAATTGCGATTGAAAATTTGGCTAATAGAAATTATGTTCATAGATAATTAGGAACATGATGGACTGAGGGAATAGAGAATGTTGGAGATGAGGAATCCCCTTGTTGTGAAATAGGGCGGAGATTGTTGATGTATGCCTTAGAGACCAGTTGTGTATTGACATTACTAGTTTACATTGCATTATGACATTTATTTCATATATGAGGCATTTCATTTATTGTGTAATTTATTGTGATTAAATGAGCATAATAAAGTCCTTAGAATAGTAGGTTCATTACCATGGGATATCAAGTGCATGACTAGATTGTGAGATCCTATTGGTTGTAATCAGAACACTATTTTTAAATATCCCTAGTTAAGTATTGTTGTGAATTAGGTCAACAATAATGCATGGAGACTAGTATGTGCATAAACTGATGACCATATCTCACGGGTCATGGATATGAGATATCAAGTCTTCACATGGCTACATAATAAAGTAATAATGTACTGGACCACCCACCATGAGAATGCTGCATGGATCGTTATGTGAGTGTCATAAGCAGTTCTCACAGTGACCATGGTGTATGTAGTCCTTTGACTTGAAGTCACTACCGTTCCCTACATGAGAAGTTATATATTAACGTTGCCTTTAATAAGGTGATTATAAAGTCGACTATTGGATATACTACAAATCATGCAGAGGGATGTGAGTGACTTAGATAAGATTTGTCCATCTTACATAACAGGAGCGATGTCTACAGGCCCCTTGATTGAGTAAGACTGCAAAATGTATGGCCGTGCTCAAATGAGTCAATATGATATATTGAGCTCATTTGTTTGTAATTCTACTTGGACATCAAGAAACCAAAGATTGAACTATACAAGGGTGACACACTCTATGCCTTGTGGTCAATTAAGATATCTGGATAAAGAGATTAGACTACATGGTAACATTGGTCACGGATAGGTTATGTCTAATCACATTCCCGTTACTTGAGTAGTAGTGATGTATTGCTAGATAACGCTTACTGTTTATAATACTAGATTATTATTTTAGTATTACGGTCAACGTAACGAGAACCTACAGCATCACACACTTAGAATGGATCGAAACTGGGATTTAAATTCATAAGATGAATTTAATTGGAAATCCAAGTAAGACTTGGACACCTGACATCGGTTGGACATTTAATTAGATTAAATGGGATGACTAAAGTTCAGAGACCCACACACGAATCTGACCTAGGTCGGATTGTGAGCCCAACAACCTTATTAATTTTCTGCAGCTATATATATGATACATATCTGTGAAAAAGAGTTACATGAGAAAACCCTAGCCGTCACAGAAATTGTGTGAGAGAGAGAGAGATCGTGAGGAACAGCCCCATCCCACAGCCAGCACCGCGGCGTGAGAAAAGCTTGGTTTTGATCCGTTCGTGTGGACACCTTAGAGGCACCGCAATATTGCAGTGTTGTGATCGACATATCTTGGAGACAATAGATCCATCCATAAAGTATAATTCCTAAACACGATTTATGGTTTTCGCATGGATCCATGGCTAGGTTTCAATATTTTTTGTAAGTTTTCCGTTGTGTATTCAATTTATATTTGCCATTGAAACCTAACAGGGATATCTTGAGACAGTACACACAGAATTAAAAGATAAATAAGGAGAACAATTGTGGAGTATATAAGCATCAGATGTCATGTGATAGGAAGTACTTGATTCAAACAACAATGTATGTTGCAAGGATTAACTAGAAGTGGTGGCACTCATGACTTGTAGAGGATGAGTTGGAGTAACAGAAGAAGAAGAAACTAAGGTATGGGCTAATTGAGCTACTAAGGTATGTGCTAATTGAGTTGGCCAGGATTAGAGGTCTTAACAATAGAAGCCACAGGAGGTCTCTGATTCAAGCGCAAACGCTTGCAGCACTGATCTATGGTGTGACCATAAAAGTGACAATGAGTACATTGTTTCTTTGGCTTCATTGGACGAAAAGAAGGTGGAGCAGAGGAAGAGCTATGCTACAAAGGTGGTTGTGTTGGTGTGACAGCCAACACAGAGGGAGAAGACTATGATGTAGGAAGAAGAGCAGTGGTCTATACATTGGTCTCCTCAGCTAATATAACTGATTTGGCCTGTTCCAAAGTATGACATGTCTCTCGAGACATAAGCTGACAGCAAACGACTTTGAAGTCTGGATGAAGCCTCATTAAAAACTTATAAAGGCATTTTCAATTACGCGATGCTACACAATTCTTCTCCTTACAGGAATCCTCAAATGCATCAATTTGTAGCCATAAATTCTGAAGAGAAGCAAAGAAATCCAATACAGATTCATTATGTAGCGCCCCGAATTTCTAATAAGATATCTTAGAAAATACGTGGCACATTCCCAGCGATCCACTTCAATATAATATTAAACACAACTAACACCACTAAAATTTTCAATATTTCTTACAACAAACTTTTACGAAACACAGCGGAATTCAAAAACAACTCAACTCATAATTTCTTTTATTTACAACCCAAATTTATCTCAAAACTGCTATTACAATTTTACACAAATCACTTAAGAATCAGTTTATCTCAAATATGCTTCTAGCATCCAAACCTCCATCACTAAGCAACAACATGCAACATGTGAGGCTAGAGATGATCCCTAACCCCCAAAACTAACGGGATTAGCCATAAATGGTGTGAGAGATATAAAAACAAACAAACAACATAAAAGATCATACCTCATAAATTCTTATACAACAGGTACTAAATAAGAATATGGGAAGTATGAAATAACAGGTAACATAAAACATTAAGTGGGACTAAACTAAGTGTCGGGTGTAGAAAACAGAAAGCCACATGCATAAAACCAAGTCAAGGAAACACAATTTCTATATGCAGACTCTCTAATGCGTGCTTGTCGAAGTCTATGCATCCCATTCTACATAGGTTCGGTGCAAGCCCTTAACGTCTTCACTTCGTAGGGTTCAATCCCCGCGTTATGAACTAATCCTAACACGATGACTACTACGAGATAAAGATAAACTACGGATAGTATCTCATGCCCGATAATTCCAGAGATCAATCCCACACCACAAGTAGTTACCGTGATAATTTCGGATATTGTCCCACACCACAAGACTGTGATAATTCCGGAGACATATCCCACACCACTAATAATCTACTGTGATAATTCTGGAGATTAAATCCCACACCGAAATATTGACACGTCACCACACGAATACCACATGTGCTTCACCTCGACTCCGATAATTCCGGAGATCAATCCCACACCACAAGTAGTTACCGTGATAATTCCGGAGATTGTCCCACACCACAAGACTGTGATAATTCCGGAGACATATCCCACACCACTAATAATCTACTGTGATAATTTCGGAGATTAAATCCCACACCGAAAGCCATACTGAGGTTCTTGACTCATGTTCCCGTTCATCATATCACCACTAGTGCCTGTCTGTATTATTTTGGGTTATTTAATTACTTAACGAATCTCCTAGAGTGGTATACCCTACCGGCCTAAATTCAAATCTAAATAACTGAAGTGCCTCACTGGGCCTCAACAAACAACTCAACACCGGTATATTAGGGTCACACACCTCTAGAGACTCATACTCAAAGGTCTAAACCAAAGTCCCACTAAACAAAGTGGCTCAACTGAAAGTCTTGAAACAAATTCTTAACTGAATATCTCAAAGTCAAATGCTTAATCAAATA
This sequence comes from Hemerocallis citrina, assembly GCA_017893485.1. Classification (NCBI taxonomy): domain Eukaryota; kingdom Viridiplantae; phylum Streptophyta; class Magnoliopsida; order Asparagales; family Asphodelaceae; genus Hemerocallis; species Hemerocallis citrina. The sequence goes on from CM030360.1 coordinate 30,452,958, forward strand.
CTGAACTGAATGTTAAGTAGAGACTGAATTATCAGAAAAATCAATCATTCAAAATAGCACTAAAGTTTACAAAGATCCTTCAGTACCAGTCGACTTATACCTTAGTAAGTCGACTGTCCAGAAGACGAATATCCAGAATTTCACAAAAATAACTAAGTCATATAACAGTCGACTTAAAAGAGGGTCAGTCGACTTACCCGAGGTAATTTCCAATGATTTTCTCAAAAATATTCTAAGTATATGAGTCGACTTAAAGGATTATAGGTCGACTGTCCAGAAAGGACTAATAATTTTTCAAAATAAATTTCTCAGTGGACCAGTCGACTGCCTAGGAGCTAGGTCGACTGTCCAGAATGACTTTTCAAAGATTCTAAAAATACAGTATCAGGCTCGTACCAGTCGACTGCACAGTAGGCCAATCGACTGTCGGCCTACAGATTTCAAAAATTAGGTCTGATTACAAAATCGAATCTGAAGTTTTCTAATGATTCAATGTTTATGAAAATAGTTTGTATTCAGGAGAAATGATAAATCTCAACAAATCCTCATCAGATATGTATATTTATATTACTCAAAACCTCAAATATATCAAAATCAAGTTCTCATGTTCTAAATCACAAATTCTTTCATTAGGGTTTTACAAGATCTAACTTTCTTTCACAAATCTGAATCAAAACCTGATTTATAAATTCAATGTCCAGGTGTTCATACTCAAATCTTAACATGCCTTTAGCAACACATTTTAATAATAAGGATCTACTATTCCATCCACAATTATTCACATGATTCATACCACAATACAAGATCTATATTGTTCACAACATCAAATCAACACATCAATGATACTTGCACACATAGATCAACAACATGACGAATTTCTATCATTCACAACATCAAAACAAACAACAAATTCTTATATCACTTTCATGAATCAAACAACAAAACACTTTTTATATATCTCACATGAATCAAACAACAAAACAATTTTTATATATCTCACCTTGAATTGAGAAAAGTCCACGAAAAAGTTCTCCTATTTGCTAGATCCAAAAACTCCTTTCTCCACCAAACAAATCTCCAAAATTTCTGTATATTATCAACAATGACGGCTGGAGAAAAAATCCCTTAAATATCCAGGAATAGGTTTAGGGTTTTACCCACACTTTTGCAAAATAAACCCTTCCAAAATACAATTTACATATATAGTTCTATCCTTGGAAATTCCATCAAAACTCACTTAAATTAGGATTTAAAAGAAAATATAAATTCTAAATCTCAATCAATACTGTTCAAAACGTCCAGATTTTATTTTGCACTTTAACCCCTAAAAATGTCAAATTTGCAAAAAGGTCCTTCTTTTCTCAAAAATTGCAAATAGTTCCAATTTATTTCCGAAAATTCTGGAAAAATACTAATTAAATCTCAAATATTAAATAATAATTTTTCATGAAGAAAACTAAATTTTCTGACTTCTCAAAAGTACTTGCACGTGTTTTGCACGTGTATAAAAGATAAATTTTTCTGAAAATATTCATTAAATTATCAAAAAAATCAATTTAAATTCATTTTCAAATATAAAAATAATATTTGAAAATACGGGGTTCTACATCACTCCCTCCTTAGAAGAGTTCTGTCCTCAGAACTACCACTAATGAGTCCAAACAATATATCAACAAGGAAATCAACATCTCATAAATGGAAACATAATTCAAACAATTGCATATGAAAACTCAATCAAAATAGAAGAAATATAACTCAAATCAAAGTACTGTCATTCAAAGAATTACAATCACATAACAGAAATATACTCATGCAAAAAGCTCAGGAAAATCCTTCTGCATGCGGTCCTCAGGCTCCCAAGTAGCCTCCTCGAACTGCTGATTCCTCCACAATACCTTGCCCATAGGTATCACCTTGCTCCTGAGAACTTTCTCTCTACGGTCAACGATCTCAACAGGCTGTTCCTTATAACTCAAGTTCACCTGTAATTCTTCAGGGATCTCTACCAACTGATGATTCTGATCTGGCACATACTTCCTCAACAATGACACGTGGAATACATCATGCACTTGTACCAACTCCTCTGGAAGCTTCAATCTATATGTTGTCTTGCCAATCCGCTCCATAATCCTGTATGGACCAATATACCTTGGCGCTAACTTGCCTCCCTTACCAAACCTGATCACTCCCTTGGTCGGAGAAACCTTGAGGAAAATTGCATCCCCAACTTCAAACTCCAAGTCTCTTCGTCGAGTATCAGCATAACTCTTCTGCCGACTCTGAGCCTCAACTAACCTCTTGCGAATCAGCTCAATCTGCTCTGACGTCTGCTGTACGATCTCAGGACCATACATCTGCCTCTCTCGCCAACCTCATACCAACAAACAGGTGTCCTACACCTCCGCCCGTACAAAGCCTCATACGGTGCCATCCCAATACTTGCATGGTAACTGTTGTTATAAGCAAACTCAACCAAAGAATTCTATCTTGGACACGAAACTCTGATAGCTTGCCTTCTGAAACCTGTTGCAACATCTTCTGAATCTCTGAATCTGATCTCTGACTTTCTACAATCCTCTCTCTCAAGGACGGCTGCAACCTCAACTGAGCCAAAGATGCCCCTAAACCTTGCAGTACCACCTCGATAGCTGCCTGATCGATCTCTGCTGCCAACTCTCTTCGAGTAGTGATCAAACTCGATAAACTACTCTTCCTGCTAAGTCGATCAGCCACCACATTCGCTTTGCCCGGATGATACTTGATCTCAGGACGAATGTCTTCCAAAACTTCTAACCACCTTCTCTACCGAAGATTAAGATCCTTCTGTTGATAAATGTACTTCAGGCTCTTGTGGTCAGTGTACATATTAACCTTCTCACCATAAACATAATGCCTCCATAGCTTCAAGGCATAAATGATAGTTGCTAGCTCCAAATCATGTGTCGGATAATTCTTCTCATACGGACGCAATTGCCTCGAACCATAAGCAATAACCTTGCCTTCTTGCATCAAGACACAACCCAAACCTCTGAGAGATGCATCACTGTAGATATCATAATCCTTCCCAGCTTGCGGCAAAGCTAAGATAGGTGCAGTAGTCAACCTTTCCTTTAACTCAAGGAAACTCTCCTCACACTTATCTGTCCATACAAATGCCACATTCTTTCGGGTCAAACCTGTCAAAGGAACTGCAATCTGAGAATAACCCTGGATAAATCTCCTGTAGTAACCAGCTAAACCCAAGAAACTTCTGACTTCCTTCACAGACGTTGGCCTGGGCCAATCCTTCACTGCTTCAACTTTCTGAGGATCAGTAGCTACTCCCTCCTTAGAAAGAATATGACCAAGGAAAGCTACCTCAGACTTCCAAAACTCACACTTCGGCTACTTGGCATACAAGCTATGCTCCTGCAATTTCTGCAATACCGCTGTCAAGTGCGTAGAATGCTCCTCCTCCAACTTCGAGTACACCAAAATATCATCGATGAAAACCACCACGAAGGATTCAATAAATGGCCTCAAAACCCGATTCATCATATCCATGAACACTGCTGGCGCATTCGTCAACCCGAATGGCATTACCAAGAACTCATAGAGTCCATGACGAGTCCTGAAAGCTGTCTTACTCACATCTTCCTCCTTGACTCGAACCTGATGATATCCTGATCTCAAGTCAATCTTCGAAAACACAGCTGCTCTTCAAAGTCTGTCGAACAAATCATCAATCCGCGGCAGTGGATACTTGTTCTGAATAGTCACCCTATTCAACTCCCGATAGTCAATGCACATCCTCATTGACCCATCATTCTTCTTGACTAACAGCACTGGCGCTCCCCACGGAGAAGAACTCGACCTGATAAGCCCTTTGCTCAACAGCTCCTCAATCTACTTCTTCACTTCATCCTGCTCTACAGGTGCCATCCTGTACGGAGCCTTGGAAATCGGCGCACTCCTCGGCTGAACATTAATGCATAACTCCACATCTCTCTGCGGCGGTAATCCTGAAAAATCATCCAAGAACACCTGAGGAAAATCTCTGACAACCGGAATGCTCTTGACTTCATCTGAAATTGCCATCTTGGATACCATTGCAGCCACCTTCGGAATCTTCTTCTTCCCTTGGAAAGTCACTGCAAGTCCACCTGGTGCTTTCACTAACACCTCCTTCTGCTTGCATTCGATCGTGGCATCATATATTGCCATCCAATCAATGCCCACGATGACATCCACTCCCAAGACTTTCAGCTCGATTAAATCAATGCCGAATAACCTCCCCCCAATCTCGATATCACAGATCTCGTAATATCGATCCGTAATCAACTCTTCACCTGACGGCGTTGCCACCGACAAAACCCTGCCTGGAAACAACTTAGGTTCCACACCTAAGATCTTTGCAAAACTTGGCGATACAAAAGTATGTGATGAACCAGTGTCAAATAAAACCTTTGCCTTTATTCCATTAATTAAAAAAACTCCTGTTAAAATAAGAATGATACTCAATCTTAAATTGTTCTCAAATAAAGGTTTCATTTATTACATTGATTCAAAATAAAAATCAGAATTCTTGCATACCCTGTATTACATCTTCCGAGTTACCAGCGTCCTCCTCGGTTAATGCAAATACTCGCCCTTGCCTCTTCTGAAATTTGCTCCCACCAGAACCATCCTTCCTCAATTGTGGACAATGAGACTGAGAATGTCCAGCTTGCCCACACTGGGAACAAACCTGCTACGCCAACTTCGGACATGCTGACCTGTAATGTCCTGCCTCCTTGCAGTAATAATAGGTCACTCCCTGAGCTGCAGGTGCCTTCTGCACCGAATCACTGAACTTGGCCTGCTTTGTGGGGAATCCCTTCCCACTCTGGCCTGATGCTGGCCTCTTGTTCCGGTTCCATGTATCTTACCTTTTCTGGAACTGGTCCATGTCCTCTTCGGTCATAGCTGCTCTCCTAACCAGCTTGTCGAACCGACTGATACCCAACGGGATCATCCTCGACCTCAAGTTTGGCCTCAAGCCCTGCTCAAACTTTTTGGCCTTCTTTGCCTCGTCAACAACCAATTCTGGTGCATACCTCGAAAGTTGAGCAATTTTGGTCTTATACTCCCGCACGGTCATGCTGCCCTGCTGAAGGTTCAAGAACTCGGTCGCCTTCTTCTCCTGAACATCTAGGGGAAAGAAGCGATCTCTGAACTCCTCCAGAAAAGCTTCCCAAGTCAACGAATGGTCTCCCAAAGCCCTTTTCACTGACTCCCACCAGACACCAGCGTCCTTCTCAAGCTGCATCGAAGCTAACTTCACCTTGCTGGCTGCCGGAGTCTCCGATACCACGAAGATCGTCTCCATCTTCCTAATCCAATCATCTGCTGCGGTTGGATCAGCTTGCCCCTCAAAGACTGAAGGCCTCATCCTCTTAAAGGATTCAATCTACTTGATAGGATCGGCGTTAACCAATCCCTGTCCAGTTCCATGATTTGGCTGCGGATTCTGCTGCTGATTCTGAGCTTGTGCCACATTAAATGCCATCAGCGTGTTCAGCGTCTGGTACACCTTGGCGAATTCAGCCTCAAGGTCAATTCCCGTTCCTCGAGAACTACCAGACCCATCCTCATTGTTGCCACCATTTCTGCTCCTGGGTGCAACCATTCTGAATACTGCAAAACGAGGGAAAAGTTAGAGCATCACACACATAATTCAAGCTCACATCAATATCCTTTGGCAAAACTTCACTTGTATCCCAAAGGTAAAAACATCATATTCAGTTCTATGTGATACTCACTCTTTAATGTCCACACCTAGGTACTCACACTCTAGTGTCCACACCTAGGTTATTTTTATGTCATGTTTAGTATTACTATTGAAGCATGCTCTGATACCAATCTCTGTAGTGCCCCGAATTTCTAATAAGATATCTTAGAAAATACGTGGCACATTCCCAGCGATCCACTTCAATATAATATTAAACACAACTAACACCACTAAAATTTTCAACATTTATTACAACAAACTTTTACGAAACACAGCGGAATTCAAAAACAACTCAACTCATAATTTCTTTTATTTACAACCCAAATTTATCTCAAAACTGCTATTACAATTTTACACAAATCACTTAAGAATCAATTTATCTCAAATATGCTTCTAGCATCCAAACCTCCATCACTAAGCAACAACATGCAACATGTGAGGCTAGAGATGATCCCTAACCCCCAAAACTAACGGGGTTAGCCATAAATGGTGTGAGAGATATAAAAACAAACAAACAACATAAAAGATCATACCTCATAAATTCTTATACAACAGGTACTAAATAAGAATATGGGAAGTATGAAATAACAGGTAACATAAAACATTAAGTGGGACTAAACTAAGTGTCGGGTGTAGAAAACAGAAAGCCACATGCATAAAACCAAGTCAAGGAAACACAATTTCTATATGCAGACTCTCTAATGCGTGCTTGTCGAAGTCTATGCATCCCATTCTACATAGGTTCGGTGCAAGCCCTTAACGTCTTCACTTCGTAGGGTTCAATCCCCGCGTTATGAACTAATCCTAACACGATGACTACTACGAGATAAAGATAAACTACGGATAGTATCTCATGCCCGATAATTCCGGAGATCAATCCCACACCACAAGTAGTTACCGTGATAATTTCGGATATTGTCCCACACCACAAGACTGTGATAATTCCGGAGACATATCCCACACCACTAATAATCTACTGTGATAATTCCGGAGATTAAATCCCACACCGAAACATTGACACGTCACCACACGAATACCACATGTGCTTCACCTCGACTCCGATAATTCCGGAGATCAATCCCACACCACAAGTAGTTACCGTGATAATTCCGGAGATTGTCCCACACCACAAGACTGTGATAATTCCGGAGACATATCCCATACCACTAATAATCTACTGTGATAATTTCGGAGATTAAATCCCACACCGAAAGCCATACTGAGGTTCTTGACTCATGTTCCCGTTCATCATATCACCACTAGTGCCTGTCTGTATTATTTTGGGTTATTTAATTACTTAACGAATCTCCTAGAGTGGTATACCCTACCGGCCTAAATTCAAATCTAAATAACTGAAGTGCCTCACTGGGCCTCAACAAACAACTCAACACCGGTATATTAGGGTCACACACCTCTAGAGACTCATACTCAAAGGTCTAAACCAAAGTCCCACTAAACAAAGTGGCTCAACTGAAAGTCTTGAAACAAATTCTTAACTGAATATCTCAAAGTCAAATGCTTAATCAAATACTGAACTGAATGTTAAGTAGAGACTGAATTATCAGAAAAATCAATCATTCAAAATAGCACTAAAGTTTACAAAGATCCTTCAGTACCAGTCGACTTATACTTTAGTAAGTCGACTGTCCAGAAGACGAATATCCAGAATTTCACAAAAATAACTAAGTCATATAACAGTCGACTTAAAAGAGGGTCAGTCGACTTACCCGAGGTAATTTCCAATGATTTTCTCAAAAATATTCTAAGTATATGAGTCGACTTAAAGGATTATAGGTCGACTGTCCAGAAAGGACTAATAATTTTTCAAAATAAATTTCTCAGTGGACCAGTCGACTGCCTAGGAGCTAGGCCGACTGTCCAGAACGACTTTTCAAAGATTCTAAAAATACAGTATCAGGCTCGTACCAGTCGACTGCACAGTAGGCCAATCGACTGTCGGCCTACAGATTTCAAAAATTAGGTCTGATTACAAAATCGAATCTGAAGTTTTCTAATGATTCAATGTTTATGAAAATAGTTTGTATTCAGGAGAAATGATAAATCTCAACAAATCCTCATCAGATATGTATATTTATATTACTCAAAACCTCAAATATATCAAAATCAAGTTCTCATGTTCTAAATCACAAATTCTTTCATTAGGGTTTTACAAGATCTAACTTTCTTTCACAAATCTGAATCAAAACCTGATTTATAAATTCAATGTCCAGGTGTTCATACTCAAATCTTAACATGCCTTTAGCAACACATTTTAATAATAAGGATCTACTATTCCATCCACAATTATTCACATGATTCATACCACAATACAAGATCTATATTGTTCACAACATCAAATCAACACATCAATGATACTTGCACACATAGATCAACAACATGACGAATTTCTATCATTCACAACATCAAAACAAACAACAAACAAATTCTTATATCACTCTCATGAATCAAACAACAAAACACTTTTTATATATCTCACATGAATCAAACAACAAAACAATTTTTATATATCTCACCTTGAATTGAGAAAAGTCCACGAAAAAGTTCTCCTATTTGCTAGATCCAAAAACTCCTTTCTCCACCAAACAAATCTCCAAAATTTCTGTATATTATCAACAATGACGGCTGGAGAAAAAATCCCTTAAATATCCAGGAATAGGTTTAGGGTTTTACCCACACTTTTGCAAAATAAATCCTTCCAAAATACAATTTACATATATAGTTCTATCCTTGGAAATTCCATCAAAACTCACTTAAATTAGGATTTAAAAGAAAATATAAATTCTAAATCTCAATCAATACTGTTCAAAATGTCCAGATTTTATTTTGCACTTTAACCCCTAAAAATGTCAAATTTGCAAAAAGGTCCTTCTTTTCTCAAAAATTGCAAATAGTTCCAATTTATTTCCGAAAATTCTGGAAAAATACTAATTAAATCTCAAATATTAAATAATGATTTTTCATGAAGAAAACTAAATTTTCTGACTTCTCAAAAGTACTTGCACGTGTTTTGCACGTGTACAAAAGATAAATTTTTTTGAAAATATTCATTAAATTATCCAAAAAATCAATTTAAATTCATTTTCAAATATAAAAATAATATTTGAAAATACGGGGTTCTACACATTACCCCAAGTGGTTGCAGCAAGTTTTTGATTCAAGGCACACTCACGAGCATGACAGGAGTGCTTATAATTATCTCGAAGATGAATCCAAATAGCCTTTGCAGATGGAAGAATATCAATTTAACGACAACTAGAAACCTCGATGGAATAAAAAATAATATACTTTACTCAGGAATCTTGAGCTTTTCACTTTTTAAGAGTTTGAGTGGATGTAGCTGAACAGGTAACAATAGAGTATGAAGTAGGAGGTGTCATGGATGGCAAGGTCGTCGATGGAGGACCATCCGTAAGATGATCAGCAAGGCCATGAGCTTGTAGAAGCACAAGCATGTGGAAAGACCAAGTTTGATAGTTTTATGAGCCAGATAATTTTTAGTTGTAGTGGGAATGAAGTGGATATGCGAGGCCATGATTCAACCGAGTGTAGTGGGAATGGAGATCGGGATAGATTTGGTAGAACTAGGGATTTGGTAAGAAAAACTCTAGCTGGGATTGTGTTGCGGGTCGGATAGGAGAGGCAAAATGGGCCAGGTTGATTTAATTTGGGTTGAATAGAGCTAGATCAAGTCCAGGGTGAAGCCGAAGTCCAAATCAAAGAGGGATCAGGTTGGGTTCGCTTTTAACACGAAATCCAGCAAGAAGATAACTAGGGTTTCTGTTTGAACTTAGTGGAAGGGCACAGGGGCATGCTCATAGGAGAGGACGATGGCGAGCAACACGAGGTGACGACGACAACGATAGCATGGAGGAGGAGCTCTGATGGCACAGTTATCGGTGCTCGGTGGTGTTGTGGTTGATAGTAGGAAGGTCGGCGACTCTGATGTCGATGGTGAAAGCTGTTGTGGCGGCTTAGGGGACGTAGCAGCGAGGTCGACGGCAACTAGGGGATGAAGAAGAAGATGATGAGGCTGATGGTGATGATGTCAAGTTGATGCAGAGGTAATGTCAGATTTTGGCTGTGGGGTGGAGTTCGATCCGAATTGGATTGTATTTTGGATTTGGGTGATCGAAGGAGTTTTGGATTGGGATTGGGATCGGGAGTTGGGTTTGAAATCGCACCGCCTTGATCCGGATTTAGTTTGGACTTGGGATCCGGAGAGAAGATTTAGGTTTGAATTTCTCTATTTTGATTCCGAAAGTGAGGATTAAGAGCAAGAGGCGCTGATACCATGACAGAGATAGAGAAAGTGAAATCTTATATTTTAGGGCACACAAGCCAAGTACATACAAGATGGGATAAACACGCATTATACACATTCTAAAGAATATATATATATATATATATATATATATATATATATATATATATATATATATATATATATATATATATATATAGGATAAATTTCAGTTAACAATACAGTAGTTTATACCTTTGGAGTTTACCATATAGATTTTTTTTGTGGCAACAATTAACCCTACTGAAGTTAGTTTTTTTGGCGTTTAAGCATACTCCGTATTTGTAAAACTACAAAAACAACAAAAAACAACAACAAACAACAACAACAACAACAACAAAGCCTTTTCCCTAACTAGTTGGGGTCGGCTACATGAATCCTAGCTTTCCATTCTGCTCGATTTAGCGCAATATCTTCTGTAAGCCCACAAGTTATCATATCTTTTCTCACCGTTTCCATCCATGTAAGTTTAGGTCTTTCCCTATCCCTAACTCTACCCTGAATACTTATCAAATCACTATTTCTAACGGGGGCACTGCTAGGTCTACATGTGACATGTCCAAACCACCTAAGGTGATTCTGTCTTAATTTATCATGGATAGGAGATACCTTTACCATGTCTCGTATATACTAGTTTCTAATTCTGTCCTTTCTGGTTTTACCACACATCCGTCTTAGCATCCTCATCTCCGCTACAGTCATTTTTTAAACATGTTGTTTGTTTGTTGTCCAATATTCTGCTCCATACAACATTGGTGGTCTAACAGCCGTCCCTTGGGCTTCAAAGGTATATGTTTATCACACAAAATACCACTAGCACTTCTCAGCTTAAGCCACCCTGCTTGGATCCTATATATAACATCTTCATAAATCTCCCCATCTCTTTGTATAATTGAGCCAAAATATCGGAAGTGGTCTCTCTTGGATATCTCTTGACTATCAAGCTTCACAACTTCCTCATTTGTGTTACGAATATCACTAAAATTACACTCCATTTACTCTGTTTTAATTATTCTTATTCTAAAGCCTCTAGCTTCCAAAGTTTCTCTCTAGAGTTCTAATTTAGCATTGATTCCTGCTCTAGCCTCGTCCACTTAGATGACGTCAGCGGCAAAAAGCATACATCAAGGCACCTCATCTTGTAAAACCGCACAAACGAAAACAATACTTATGAAACTTTGCAAGTAGGTCGGATACAAGCTAACAACTTGTAGAAGTGAGTTTTGACTCACAGTTTGCGAAATACGGTCATGTATCACTTTGTTTTTGTTTATATGAAAGTGATACATGGTCTCGCAAACCGTGAGTTGAAACTCACTTCTACAATAATAATATCAGAATGCAAGGTGAGTTTAATTTCTTCATTTTTTGGGGGCTAATTTTAGAATTATGCATGCATTTCGAAACTAAAGCTAATGTTTCATTGCAATGATCTACTAGATCTATATCATCTGAATTGTTTCAAAACTTTGTTCATATATACTATTCAGACTAGTCGAATGGTTGAATGTCTCAGTCATTCACATTTAACACCCACGGACATTCCTGGATCATTCGATTGTGATAAACAAGCGTGGGTAAACTTGTGCTATTTTTTTCGTATGTTTGTTTTAGTTGACATACTGGTTTGTTATTGCTGCTTTTTTCCCTTTTGTTAGAATTATGGATAGGAATAAATATTTTATTGATTGATTATTGATTGAATAAACTAAGTACAATATGTCTCCTATATATAAGATAGAAGGGAAGACTAAACTAATACATTTTTCGATATGAGACTAAACTAATCTCTCTCATAATATAATATCTAATATAATATCTAACAGCCCCTCTCAAACTCAAGTTGGATCAAACAACATGAGTTTGGAATATTAACGATGTTTATGTGACAGGAACGACAAATTGTGATGCAGGAATGGCGCTCAAGTAGATGGCACAGGAAAGGCGCTCGATGGCGCATGTGTTGGGATCTCACCCCGGACATGAGAATAGTAGTAGCAGTAATAGTGGAAGGAAGTAGTGGTGGCGTACTGTTGGGATCTCCATGTCCCAAACTGTTGGGATCTCACCCCGAACTGAGAAGTAGCAGTAGTAGTAGCGGAACGAAGTAATGGTGGCGCACTGTTGGGATCTCTATATTCCAAACTGCGGCGGGATCTCCATATCCCAAACTGCGGCGGGATCTTCATATCCCGAACTATTGGGATCTCACCCCGAACTGAGAATTAGTAGTAGTAGTGGAAGGAAGTAATGGTTGCACACTATTGGGATCTCCATATCCCAAATTGTGGCGGGATCTCCATATGCTGAACTGTTGAGATCTCATCCCTGACTTAAGACGTAGTAGTATGTTGTAGTGACACACTGTTGACGAATGTTGGAGTTGGGTTGAGAGGTTTTCGGAGTCGGTGATGGTGTCGCACGACGGAGTTGGGTTGAGAGGTTGCCGGAGTTGGAGTTGATGGTGTTGATGGTGTCGCCGGAAGTTGGAGGTTGATGCCGTCGGGTTGTGGTTGTTGTTGATGATGGCTAGGGTTTTGGTAGAGATAGTTGATGACGGCTAGGGTTTTTGGATCTTGTTGTTTGATGATGACTAGGATTTTGGAAACTTGATCGGGAGAGAGATGTTAGGAGGTGGAGTGATTCCGATGAAGACGAGAATCACTCCATCTCGACGACGATGATAGAAAATAGTATAGGCTTTATATGACTATAGGCTCTGATACCATGTTAGAATTAGGGATGTGAAGAAATACTTTATTGAATGATTATTGATTGAATAAACTGGGTACAATATGTCTCTTATATATATGAAAGAATTGAAGACTAAACCAATATATTATTCGATATGAGACTAAACTAATCTTTCTCATAATATAATATTTAATATAATATCTAACATCTTTGCCAACCAAGAACAAGATTCAAGTTACTGATGGACAATTTACTCTTTTTTTTACTTCTGACATTAAGAAATGTATGCAATGTCTTATAGATTCATTTGTTTCCTTACTCTTTTTTGTTTTAGAATCAGACGAAGTGTGCAAAGATGCGACATTTTGATCAATCAATTTATAAATTGAGTAAGCGAGTATTAATAGCTGAGAGAAGCTACATTTCTTAAGAATGGATTTTCTCACAAGTAAACTTCATCTCATTTCATTATGTCTGCGACATCTTCTTTATAATGACAAAGAAACCAGCTTGTTTCTGTTGAATCATAATTAGGTGCTCCTGAGGCTTTCTGCGGCGAATCTATTTGCTCTTATTACGATGGAGATGAGTGTGGCCTTCATGGGTTCTACTACTTTAACTCTTGCACAAACCACCTTGTGGTTATCTCTTTCAATCTTCTCACTTTTTCGCTATCTTTCTCAATTTTGTACGTAAGTTGTTGTCTACAAGGATCCATGTGCAGACAATATTTCATTTCTGCACACCTCAGCAAATACCTTCTGCCATTTACAACTGTTGTTTAGGGTTGGCTTATCTTGCACTCGGGCTGTGGACGGTGGGAGAAACTGACAAGAAGGGGGAACCTCTTTCCGCTTCGATGGTGGATGGTTGTATTATCTCAAGGCTTGACTTGGCTTGTTATGGGCTTAGCAGTAGGCATTAGATCCAAACAACTGGGGAAGGCCTTCATTAGGATCTGGTTGGGTCTCACAAGTGTAATTTCAGGCTTTCTTTGCATAACATCAGTAATTTGAATCCTCATTGAGAAGAAGACGTCTGTTAGAATCATTCCAGATTAGATGTTCCATCTTTCCTTGGAGCTGTTCTGTTGCTTCTCTGTGCCTTTAAGAGATCTAACAATGATTTGGAAACTAGCAGTCATTCTTCTTTCTATGCTCCCTGGGGTAGTGATTCCAGTTTCAACACAAACAATGGGAGAACTTTGAGACTCCTTATACTAATGCAGGTGTTGTTGCTTATTTTTGTGAGGGGGTAAACAGATAGTGAGTTCATATTTGAAGGAAACTACTAATGATCTGACCTTTGATGTTGCCGTGAAAAATAGTTAGAGCTCGGAGATTGGACACCATGATTTGAATCTGATGGTTGCTGATGCGGCCGATGAATCTGCAAAAAGTATGAAATACCGGGGATGGCTCCGGCAGCAGACCCTCCGACGCTTAAGCCAGAACCAGAGAGAAAGATAGTTTGAGAGAGAAAATTTGATTACCTTCTGACTGGGGAGGGGGGAGAATATTTATAGGCCTGAGAAATAGTTTAGAAGATTAAGATGAATCCATTAGATTGATATGAATTCCTTATTTCATGTTGATTCTCCCCTTTAAGAGATAAAACTCTTTTATCTGAGGATAAGAGATTTGACTTACAGCCTTCATGGGCTGGGTGTCTCTCATAGTAGACCTAATCTGTCACTTTTAATGTACTTGAAAGCGGCTCATGTATTGTAGTTGAACCTGGAGAAGGCCCGAACCTATTAAAGAGGCCTGTTATGATCAATCTGCATGTAGAAACTTTGGGATTTGTGATGGAATCGTACGACCCTAATTTGCTGCAAATTTTACAATTATCATAAGCCCCTCATTCCCAGGAGACAATTTTCGTGACTTTCAGGAAGTAGTTCGCCTTATTTTTGGATTCTTGAATACAATCTTAACTTTCAGGGTTCATTAGAGATACCTGAACTGATCAGAGGCTTCTGAAGGGGGCAAATATTTTTCTGGAATTTTCCGTAAATTTTTCAGCTTTTTCCGAAATTTTCTGGATTTTTAAATAATTTTCCCCAATTTTAAAATCACCTTTTCGAATTTTTTAATTAATAAACCCAAATTTGAATTATTTTTCAAGAATTTTAATTAACTTTCCGAATTAAATAATTATTTTTTATTAATTTTTTGAATTAAAAATGAATTTTGAAAATTTTTAATGTAATATCCCTAAAATAATTAAGAATTATTTTGTATAATAATATTTGATATATGGATTTAATTGCACGTGTTAGTAAAATTTGTTTTAATTGATTATGTGTATTCCTACAAATTGTGCGTACTAATTGTAATTGGCATTGGTTGTGTGTGTTGTGACCCAACACATGTTGTATGGTTGGGTTCAAGCCAACCTAGCCCTACTAACTAGGCTCCATCCATACTAAATAGTCCGAATGAACACAATTTGTACACTACAACTATACTATATAAAATGACTTGTATAATACACAACTAATCACTTGCAACACCAAGTGAAATGAGAGGGAGAAGATGTGGTATGTTTCCTTTAGTAGGGGGGGAAGAGGAAGTTGACTTTGTGAGAGGGTGAGAGGGAGCCTTTGACTAGGGTTGGAAACACTGAGCACCACAACCCACTCTCACACTTAAACTCTCCCTCACACTCAATACCACCGCCACATACCACCTCCCTCACTCTCTCCATTGGCCGCCAAATATATAGGGCACAAATGAAAACCGTACATCATTTCTTCATCTCATTTTCACTCCTACAAGTCTCCTACACTCTACTATACTCTCTCAACCCCTTAGGTACTAATTTGAAGCAAGAGCCAGTAGAAGAACAAGCAAGGAGAAGTACAAGCAAGGAAGCTAGTTGTGTGGCACTAGTTACTCTCATTCAAGGTGGGTGCTCCCCCAAACCTTATACATGTTAGGTTATGATTAGGTGTGGCTAATATTAATTGCATGAACATGAATAGATTGGTATGTTGGCTAAAAAGTTTTATTAGACCTTGTTGGCATGTTAATGAAATAATACAACAATTCTTCAAAATTATAGTTATGTTTTTAGTAAAGAAGTGATTTTTAAG
Source organism: Hemerocallis citrina (assembly GCA_017893485.1). Taxonomy (NCBI): domain Eukaryota; kingdom Viridiplantae; phylum Streptophyta; class Magnoliopsida; order Asparagales; family Asphodelaceae; genus Hemerocallis; species Hemerocallis citrina. The sequence goes on from CM030360.1 coordinate 30,468,819, forward strand.
TGAGCATCTTGTGAAGATTCTTAGAGTTAATTTTTATTCAATTAAATATCATGTTATACATGTAAAAGAGTAGTCTTGAGTTGGTTTGAACAAGAGCATGATATTGAGTAAGAATTTCAAATTTTGGTAGAAATTGTTGGTTATAAATTTCTGTTTTTTTTGGGGTGTATTGTTCATGCATGTTTGTGGAGTAGAAATTTACACTTATATTAGAGTTAAAAAAATTATATTCATGTTAGGATGTGTTAGATACGTTCTTGATTGGATTTGATCTAATATTATGTGAATGAAGCATGATTTCACCTCATAACATCAAAAAAAAGTAGTGTATGTTACTATTTTTTGTGCATATATGCAAGTTGTCACCATCTTAGGATCTCTTAATGGTCTTAAAATGTTGTTTATAAACCTTAATATCATGTTATGAGATGTAGTTGGGTTTGTGCAATATTATATTTTTATTTGCATGTGAATAGAGTAGTTATTCTAGCTCATTTTTATTGCAAAATAAGTTAAATTGCTCACTATTTTGGGATATAAATTAGTTTTGTGTTAGATCGTTGTTTATGTGGTTATATATGATGTTTTGGGAATGAAAATACCCCCATCTATGCTCTAGATTTCGGTATATGTTGTGTGGTGGTTTGGGGCTTATTCGAGCACGTTTAGTCCTTGAAACGAGTCAAGAAAGAACCCATAAATGGCAGATTTTTACGGTGTGCTTGCTGTTTGGATTTTTAAATTCACCGTTTTAGGGCTTTAAACCATTTCCTTTGCACAATTATCATGTGGATCAAGGTCCTATACTGTTGTGCTAGTGTAAGGTCACTTAGATGTTGATTTGGTTGCCAAAACGAGCCCAAAAGTCGATTTGATCGTTATTTTGGAGTTGCTCGCTGTTAGAGCAATTTGCACTCCCGAATGGTGGGCAAATGACACTCATAAGAACCTTAGCTTGCTGTTAACTAGTGTGATAATATGAGCCCTAGGTCCCAATGCGATAATACATGAATAATTGGGAAGGATAGGAGCCCGTAACGCCTCGAATGCGTCGGTTGTGACTATTTCTGCCCGCCGGCTTGCTCGTTGTCCAAGGAGGGATTTCAACCGCAGTTCTTGGAGCTACCACTTGTCGAGAGGACCGTGGAGGAGTGGAAGTCAGTAGGACACAAGGGAAACTTGGTCGCAGCTCGAAGGCGTGGTCGGGCATGGTCGGAACCTCAAGCAAAGAGGGTGAAGCAGCGACCGACGAGAGCTCGATTCGTTGTTTTCGTTGGGCCATGTCTGGGCCGAATTGGGCCAACTCTTGGGCCTGATTTGGAGACCGAGTTGGGACCTATTTAGGTTGAGTTAAGTCTCAACTAAATGACTAAGTTAATTAACTAGATAGAGTCATCTAGTGCTCGCTAATCGCCTAACTAATAGGGGTTGACTAGTTGATCATAATTGAAATAGGAGTATAACTTCCAAGTTAGGATTTTATAACTAGATGATAGACTGCCTAATTAATGGAACAATTGGTTAATAAAGTAGAGCTAGACTCACCTAGTAATTAACTAGTTAATTAAACTAGTAGGTTAATAATAAAAAATTATAATTATAATAATAAGAGTCATGAGAATCGGGTAAGCTAGATAATAAAAATTCAGATTTGAACTCAAGAATTAATAAAGACATCTGTGCCTTGGCAATCTTAGCGGTTTGTATTGAGGGTGTTTTCGGCTTAGGGGCTAGGCGGAACCCGAAGTGCCCGCAGTATTATGCTTCCAAGGGATGAAGGTTGGGTGATTACCCGTTGTTGTTGAGGACTGGTAGGGTACGCTAGCTCTAGGCCGCATAATTATTTGTTATTGGGGAATAATTTGCAAGTGCACAAAATCACAACAAGTAGTATAGTTTAAATGAAAAGAGTGTCGAACGCACACGGAATAATTATTTTATTGAGTAGCGAAATTCACTAGATTAACTACTATTTGGAGAATAAATTTTTTTGATAAAAACAAAAACTAAATTAAACTAGACTAAAGGAAAAATTAAACTAATTAAAAAGAATAAAATCTAAAATTATATGGTTTATTAATAGAAAAACTAATTTTAGGGCTTTTGATTTCACCTAGTTAATCCCATGCAATTCATTCCAATAGACTAAAAACTCTATTTTTCCAAGTTGTAGATAAAAATCTCCTAATTATTCAATGTCTTCTTTCGAATAACACTAAATATATCCCCAACAAACAATTTGTCATATCTCTATGCAAATTTAATTAATTGAAGATTCATTAAGTTCTATGAATTTTTTCTAAGGTCACATTGATTACGGTAAATTATCTCTAATATCGCTCAATCAATGGTGTTTAATTCTATAATCTAAATCACAAGTTACCTCTCAGCATCCCCACGATTCAATAAATCACAGGATAGTTGGCCAAACAATTACACGCATTAAGATAAAAAATTAATCACACAACCATGAAAAAATAGAAACATAAAATAACATGAAATTTAAATTGTGTTTTCAAAACTAGGCTATATCGAAGCCCCAGAAAATTAAAATTAGTTCATGATAACTTTGCAACTAATACACATTTTATTTGACTGCATAATAATAATAATAATTGGAAGATAGAAGAACTAGTTGTTTGAATCCGTGATTTATCTCAAAATCAAGTCTCGGATCTTTTCCTCGGAATCCGGTCACCTTCATCTTCTTTTCTTTCTTCTCAGCTGCAATGAGAGCTGCCACTTCTTTCCTCCTTTTCTTTTTCTTTTTTCTACATGGGAAACGTGCATCCCACTTTATTTTATTTTTTTCCTTTTCTTTTCTCTCCTTTCCAGCCGCACTTCTCTCCTCAATATCTCATGCCGCCTACTTTCATTATATAGCAGTAGGGTTAGGATTAAATAAGATTAGGATAGGTTATTTAATTAATTAATTAAAAATATCAAGATTAAGATTAATCTTTTGGTTTAAATTAATCAACCAACTAACCCTAATCCAAACCCAATTCCATCCGCACTCATTGATCGAAATACTTTTTATGAGTTCTTCAAAAGGCCAATTTGTAAAGCTATGCATTGGAGTGCTCGAATTTTCTTGAAATCTTCACATGGAATCAATTTGAATTCTGAGATCATTATCCTTATTATCTTCCTTGATTTCACCAACACGCCCACCTTTTGCATTTATCCATCATTTCTTCAAACACAAACAAATAAATAAGAATAGGTAGAAAGAAGATAAATTTTAAAGAAATAAATGAGAACTTGCAACTTTAATGTGTAAAGAGAGTAATAAGAGCATCCATAGTCGTTTGCTATTTATGCATAATATACATATTTTAGCTAAAAAACCGCTGCAGTCGTTCGCTATTTCTGCATATTTTGACGATTTTGCAACAATAGATTGCTATATATGAGAGCGGATATAGGAATTATGCATATTATACAAGACGGATCTTCAACATCCGTCCCACGTCGAAAAATTATTTTTTAATTTGTCGGATGGATCTTCACATCCCGTCCCATGTTTTTTTTTAAATTTCCGAATAAAAAAATTGTTCAATAATAGGGTTACCCTCTTGGACGGATCTTGAAGATCCGTCCGTGGAGGGGCCCACAATATTATTTTCCCACTAAAAAAAATGTTTTTAATTGTTAAAAAATTGAAAAAAATATTTAAAATTACGTCTGACGTCTGATGCTTTTTTGATTTTTTTTCTTCCGACGGATCATGAAGATCCGTCTGACGAATTTTTTTATATTAAATAATTGATTTCATGTACGTTTCGCCCTCCAACGGATCTCCAAAGTCCGTATTATATTTTTTTATTTTAAATTGTTATAATATAGCATTCGACGACTGCAGACATAAGGATATACCCTCATATGCTATATGTAAATATGCATTTTGCCATTTTTTGGCAATCACGACTGTGGATGCTCGAAAATCATGTATAAATTCACTTATCAAATACCCTCGAACTTAAGATTTTGCTTGTCCTCGAGCAAAAAGTAAAACCATAAATCAAAGGATAATAACCATAATTAGGCTCAACTCATCACCAAGAGATCTTATCATGCAAGCATCAAATCTTCAACTTGATACATAAACAAAAGCAAATAAAGAAAAAACTAAACATACTCACTTTCTACAGTGCAATTATTCATACATAACTTCAAACTCAATCATATTTTTCATGCAATTTACACAACTGAATCATGTAAAACCTCAATCTGTGATCCCCCATTCTCACCACTACAAACCGAGTAGCAAACTAGAGTTTTTTTTTTCAAAATTAACTTTTTTCTAAGTTGTCTGTAACCCCTGTATTTTCTTTTCTTGTATTTTTGTATGTATTTATTTTCTTTCTGGGTATTCATTCTGATTGTACTCTTTTGTTCTTTCTGAACCGTGTAATCTTTTCTTCGTTCTTAATAAACTATCTTTCATTCCTGTCAATTCAATTCTGTGACTTCCATCTTCTGATTTAATTTCTTCTACTAATTATTATCTCTGGATGATTTGTTTGATTCTAAATCATATATTTCATGGCCAATTTGTTTATTATTTGATTTCTACCCTATTGGATCTGGATTCTAACCCAATCTACCCTACTTAGACCCAAAATCCTATAATCCGCCCTAATGGATTCTAACCCGCTACCCAATACCCTCTTTTACCCAGTCTCCCTCAAATCTCTCCTCCCGTTTACCTCTATCTTCCTAACAAGCAGATCTCTCTCCCAAGATCTCCCTCTTGATTTCTAAAATCCTAACTTACCAAAAATCTCATTAAAATCTAACCAAATTTGTTTTTCTTTCCCCTACAGTCATTATCTCCTAAACAACTACTCTCTCTCTCTCTCTCCAACTCACCTTCTCTCTCCCTCTCACTGTTCCCATCGACCCAATCCCCTGCCGGTCGCCAACCACCGTCGCACGCCCCCGACGACCTCTCACGCGCTCCCAGCGCCGCCCTGGCGTCCCGTCGATCGTTTGGCTGCCCACGTCGATCCCCCTCCTCTGCCTTCATCCACCCTGCAACCTCTTCCTTCCATTCCGTCGACCGGACCCACCTCCGTCCCATCCTCCCAAGTGCCGCCGTCGACCTTCAACACCGTTCATTTTCATCCCATAAGCCCCCGCTTGTTCGTGATTTGTTGTATTCGTGTTCGTCGCCGGGATCCGGTCCTGTTATTCTTTTCTCGTCAGATTCATCGTCTTCATTGAGGCAAGTAACTTTTATATTATTTTTTTCTTATACAAGTACAAATACCGCATGTAGTCTTGCTCTGGTTTTTGTGTTCGTTCCCATGATGATCTTTTGAAAATCTTGGTCTCATTGCTTGATCCACCTCCATAAATTCATAGTCATGATCAATCATAATAAGTTGTCACACACACACACACTACACGAAAATAAATTAGATCTAAATAGATTCTTGATATATATATATACTCTTTCGTGATTCATCGTATGTTGTGAATTTTTGTTATGTGATTTATGTGCTAGATGTATTATTTTGTTGGGGACTTATTAATATCCATGCCATGTTGATTTGCATGTTAAATATATCATGTCTTGCATTACATTCTAATTTGAATCTATCGTAGATGAATTGTTTGATCAAATGCATGAAAGAAATTTCGTTTTGCTGTTGTCCTGATTTGGTACAGCAATTTAGACCCTATTAAAGTCAGTAAAATAAATTATTTTGTGAATATGATTCATTGGTCTCGATGGCTATTTTTCAGAACTTTTGACGAATCACAATTTTGATTTTTGATGTGTGAGTTATCGCTATTTTACTACAGCTATGTCGTAATTTTCAAATTCTGATTTATGAGATTGCTGCATGTTTTATTATTTTAAAACTGATGTTTAAAGTGGGACTTAATATTAGTCTTGGTATGTCTAGACATGACTGGGATCGCCCCCTAGTTTTTGTAGAATTGTTTAATGACTTTTATAATTTATTCCATGCTTATGAAATCAATCATATAATTTCCAAACTGCATGTTGTTCAGTAAAGAACTCTGTTTTCAACCTGATTACAGCCACTTTTGATTAAATCTTTGTGAAAATGAAATGTAGCCTAGTATATCTATTTTACAACCCTTTTGACGGATTTGAATTCTGAGTTGTATTTTATGATTTATCACTGTTTTAGTACTGTTGTGCCTAAAATTTCAGATTCATAAATTTGCTGCATCATTCTGTTTTTCAAATTAAATTGACTATGCTATCTGTAATGGAATTTTATAAAATTTTATATGTTGAGACTAGACATGCTAGGGAACCCTCCAAATTTTTCCTAGATTTAATTATGGTGTTTTTATACCTTTTTCATGCTTATAAATAAAACTTTACAATTTCTGGCTGAACTTGAATTCTGTATAAAATATTGTATTGAACCTTGTTTCTGTAGTTGTTATATGACTTGTGTATATGCGCTGGATTCTACAGAGAGTCTAGTTTCTAGAAATTCTGACACATCTAGGTTTGCATTCATGTAGAAACAGAAATCTCGGTTTTGATGCAGCAACGTCTTACTGTCCAGAACTGAAAGTTTTGTTATTTCTAACTATTATAGGTTGTTTTGTCACCCTCTCATGTATTCTATCCAACTTGAACTTTTTCCTCGTTTCTTGCTATATTTTCTTACCTTGTTCGTGCGCGTTCATGCTTGCTTTAATAAAAATAACAAGTAATCAAGCCGGGGTTAAGGGAAAGATCTAGTAGTGGAAAATATAGAAATGTGTACTTGGAAGGGGTGTCATGTTTCCCATATGATTACATGATTACATGATTACATGATTACTTGATTACTTGATTACTTGATTACATGATATATAATACTTGATACTTGTTTACTTGATTACCTAACTACATACTTCTCTAGTCGAAGGTGTAGTCAGAAGGGGGCTTGTGTTTCTCACTTGCTTACCTGACTACATACTTTCCTATAGGAGAGGTGTACTCGGAGGGGACCCGTAGGTCCTACTTGATACTTGATACCTAAGTACATGGCCCTATATAATCCACTATGAAATCTAAACGCAACTTGTCTGGATGTAGCAATCATATGGTAAAATTTTGGACACATGAAGTGCTACATAGATAGGATTAGATACAAGACTTGAGAATAAAATGATCACTTGCACATTCCTGTTACTCGTACATGCTACTCGACAGATGTTGCTTGTTACTTGCTTGCATGCTATTTGATACCATGTTTACTTGCTTTCATGCTACTTGATACTTATTACATGCTACCTGCACCCTGTTATCTTATCATGTTACTTGATTCTATTTCTTTGTTTAAGAGTTAGTTGCTATATTTTACCGTCACTCTTCCTTCCATGTTTTATTCAGCACTTGTTTCTTGTTGCTACTCTATATTTTATTTATCTGTTTTCTGTACTTGTTGTCTGCACTACATGCGGCCCGTAACTTGCATTAACGGGTGTATTGTTTCATGTTTCTCTTTTCTTGCAAATTGTTAAATTTGCAGATTTGGCGATCAGCTGCCCGAAGAAGTAAGTGACCAAGTGTTCTAAGCTTGTCTAAAGTTCATGCTTGAATTATTTTCTTGTTTTGAATAAATTGTATTTATTGCTACTTGGATCTTGTATTGGGCACTTTGTCCCAGAACTTATAACTTGTTGTTTCCAGATCTGGTTATTTGATAATTATGCATTTTGTTTTCAAGTAATTCTGTTGATTATATTAATTTGTTTCATGAATGTGTGGATGGTTATTTGCTATTTACTTCTTGTTTATTTCTCGTGAACTGTTGAAAAGATCCTTACAGCTTATGAATGGTGAAAGCCATTAGCTGGACTTTGTCGCGTATTCGTATTCTGTATTCCTTTTTGGGAAGTGGGGCGTGACATTGTCACTTACCTTTTAACGCGAATGCCAACATTGTGATGGATTCACCCGGTTACTCAAAAAGTCACAAACTTAGAGTGATTTTGCATACTCATATTTCAAATTGTCGTTTGACATAAAAGTAACATTAATGATGAATACCCCTAGTTACTAAGCAACTCAAAACATTGGAGTAAATAAAACTGTGTTTATTCAATTATTTAATCATTATCACTCTATTTATTTCAACCTTGTTTAGGACTAGATCAAAGGGGATAATCACAAGAAAAAAATATTACACTCCTCTTTTATGTATAATTACATGACTCTCACAATTTTGTAGGAAATTTTGAACTTCAATAATTCTAAAAAAAAATAAGTATGATTAATCTTGCTTTATAAGATATTGTCTATCATAAATCAAAACTATGCAATTCTTTAGCACAATAAAGAACCCAAAAGTATAATGGTAATCCTAATTGAAGTCTTTTTGTTTTCTTTTCTAATGTGTGTGTGTGTGTGTATATATATATATATATATTTATATATAATTGTACCCCTTTCCCCAAACTTGAATATCACATTTTTCTCAATGGGCAAAGAAAGGAAAAAGAAATATAATGAGAAAAGTTCAGAAGTGCTCCCCTGATTCATGTTAAAAATCTTGATGAGTAACGTTCATCGTTTCGGTGATATCTGGAGTTGTAGATATCCAAATTGCCTTATTCTTTATGTATTGGAAAGTTAAGATAATTTCCTTCAATCGATGTTTGAAACATTTTTGCAGATTTAGACTCCATCTTGCCCAAAAATAGCTATCAAACTAGGTCTAGAAAAGGCATAAGCTTAATATTTGCCCCTAAATCATATAAAGCTTCATCAAAATAAGGATTTTCAATAGTATAAGGAATTCTAAAACTCACTGGATCTTTAAGTTTAGGAGGCAACTTCTTTTATGAAATTGCACTACTCTCTTCTGTTTGCATAACTGTCTCATGTTCCGCCAATTTCTGCTTGTTTATTAAAATATCCTTAAAAAATTTAGCATATTTAGGCATATGTTCTAAAGCTTCAATAAGTGGAATATGAATATGCAATTTCTTAAAATACTTAAAAATTTAGAGAATTGATTTTCGAGATTATTCTTTTTAAGTCTTTGCGGAAAAGGAATAGGTGGATCATCAGGTGAATTAAGATAAGTTTCAGAATTAAACAACCTAGAAACCGTAGGGTTTGATGCTCCTTTGCTTTTCGTAGAATTCTCAATATGATGATTGGCCACCTGCTGCATTTGTTCATCCAAAATTGGTTTGTACTCATGTTGCTTTTCAACCACACTTTGATCGGTAGTTTGTGGTTGTGGCTGCTCAATTGTTCTACCACATCTCGGTGTTATTGCTTTGACATGCGCTTTGAGATTGGTCACTATGTTACCAGGTAAAGTTCTTGATGTTCTCTCTGTAAAATATTTGAAAGATGACCAATTTGAGCTTGAAGGTTGTGAATTGAAGCCGTGGTTGAAGCCGCATTATTTTGGATTGTCAAATCTGTCTTTTACATATATTGCATGAACATATCCTCAAGTGTCGGCTTCTTTTCTTGTTGTGAAAAATTTTAAGGTGGTCTAATTGCTCCTTGATTGTTGTTCCAAGAAAAATTGGAGTGGTTTCTCCAACCTGGATTATACGTGTTCGAAAATGGATTATTTTGATATTGGAAATTGAACACGTAATTTGCTGTATCGGAATGTGGTTGAGCAAAAGTATTTCTCACTTGGCAATCAATATTTAAATGATTTTTTGCACAATGATCACAAACAATATTAGTTTGAATAGCATTAACCTTCATATTACCTAATTGTTTTGATAGAATATCAATTTTTGACTTCAATGTGGTAATAGGATCAAGCACAAAAACTCCAGCTGCTTTTCTAAGCAATGCTCTCTCTGAAGACCATTGGTAATTGTTAGATGTTATCTCCTCTAAAAGCTCATAGACCGCTTCATGATTTTTTCTCATAAGAGCTCCTCCAGCTGCAATATCTACCATAGACTAGTAACTCCTAAACCATTATAGAATGTTTTGACTTGCAGCTATTTCGGAAGTTCATGATGAGGACACTTTCGCAATAAATCTTTTTATCGCTCCCACGCATCATACAAAGATTCATTCTCAAATTGAGTAAATGTGATAATGTCATTCCTTAACTTTGCGGTCTTTGCCAGCGGAAAATACTTAGCTAGAAATTTTCGTGCAAGTCCCTCGCAAGTAGTAATAACACCCGGTGGTAGATAATTAGCCAAGCCTTCTCCTTATCTCTTAGTGAAAAATAAAAGATTCTCAATTGGATTGCATCATCTGATACCCCATTGTGCTTGAAAGTATCACAAATTTCTAGAAAGTTTCCAATGTGAACATTATGATCCTCATGCAGCGGTTTAACAAACTAAACATTCTGTTGAATCATTTGAATGATTGCCGGATTAATCTCAAAATTGTTAGCTTGTATAGTCGACCTCTTTATGCTTGATGTTGCTCCATTAACCGAGGGCATATCATAGTCTTTCAAAGCCTTATTTTCTTCTCCATTACCCTTGTTCGCCATGGTGATACACTTTTATGTCTTGAAATATATCTATTAAATAACAGAAAAACTAATCAAACCTATCTTTCTAAAAAAAAGTAAATAAAAATAAATTTAAAAAAATCAAATTAGTAACAATCTAGGAATTATTAATATCAATAAAAGAATAATTAGTCCCCGACAGCGGCACCAAAAACTTGTTGAAGAGCACAAAATCGCAACAAGTTGTATAGTTTTTATGAAAAGAGTGTCAAACTCAGAAGGACTAATTATTTTATTGAGTATCGAAATTCACTAGATTAACTACTATTTTGAGAATCGAAAAATTTGATAAAAATGAAAACTAAATTAAACTAGACTAAAGGAAAATTTTAACTAATTAAAAAGAATGAAATCTGAAATTCTATGGTTTATTGATAGAAAAACTAATCTAGGGCTTATGATTTCATCTAGTTAATCTCACACAATTCAGAATTTCAATAGATTAAAAACTCTACTTTTCCAAGTTGTAGACCAAAATCTCCTAATTATTCACTGTCTTCTCTCGAATAATATCAAACATATCCACAACTAATAATTCGTCGTATCTCTATGCAAATTTAATTAATTGAAGATTCATTAAAATCTATGAATTTTTTCTACGGTCACATTAATCGCGGTAAATTATCTCTAATTTTGCTCAATCAATAGTGTTTAATTCTATAATTCTAAATCACAAGTTACCTTTTGGCTTCCCCCATGATTCAATAAATCACACAATAGTTGGCTAAACAATTTTACGCATTAAGATAAAAAATTAAACACACAACCATGAAAAAAAGAAAAACAAAATAACATTGAATTTAAATTGTGTTATCAAAACTAGGCTACATTGAAGCCCTAGAAAAATAAAATTAGTTCATGATAATTCTACAACTAATACACTGTAACGCCCTAAATTCCAAATAAGACCAAATTCGAGATTTCGTAGGATCTTTACTTCACTTTGTACAATTTTACAAGGAAATTAAAACTTTTCAATAATACATCAGAGTTTGTTACATTTGCTACACAGCAGAAGACAAAATAAATTACAATGAAACATGTACAACATCTTTAAACAAAACGGCATCAGCATAGCCACTTTATAGCTTCATGAACATCCATTACCTGCATGTAAGACTGTGGGCACGTCAGTTGATTACAACCGACTAAATGGGCTATCCTCTCTATGCCGGGATTAGTATAACGATCTCCATACTTTAACAAATCACAAAAGTTGAATGAACAATAAAGTGTTAAATTGTGACTACACTAAATATGTAAGTGTATGTCATGTCTTAATGCCTAATGCACACATTTTATACTAGGATGACACTAATGCACACTTGTTCGGATTCTATGCATCCCATACTACATAGGTCCGAGGGCAAGCGCCTACGTAGTCCACATTAAAGGGTTCGATCCCTCGCCATGAAACTACCCAGTAATAAGACAAAGTTAAGACGTTCCACGAGTACGGATCCCAGTCCCGGGGAACCGCCGCAGAAAATCTTCTGCCCGACTGTTATACAAACTTCTCATCGTGCGAACCTCCCACAAGTGCCTCTCTAGCCCCGGTATACGCATATACATTGAGAACGGCAAACTATCTGCCCGACTACACATAGTCCCGAATTTAAAATAAAAGCTCGTATCTCACGAGGCAACCACAGTCTACCAACTGGGTCTATAGTCTCGATGAACCGCCGCAACAAGCCCACCGCCTGACTATATAGAGTGCCCTACTTACGTTTGTCTAGGTCTTACTACATCTTCACTTAAGTGCCTAATTCTTAAGTTCAGGACATGAATCAATTTCAACCCCTAGAGTTAGCTTTAAACCCCTACCGGACTTAATCACAAAAACCGTGATAGCTTCATAGCCATATCTCAAATATATCAATCATTTAATTTAACTTTTCGGTACTTAGGGCCTCACTACACCTCTAGATCACAACTTTTCATGCACTCGAAACCATGGGTACTCATACCCTTCAATAATCATGTCTTAAAATCTCTTTATATTCATATCTTCAACTTATTCATAACTTAATTAATTTCTCATGTTTGCATTATTCTAAATCATTCATTTGTTCACAATCTTTCGCAAAACACTTCTTTTCATGAATTCATCACTTGCAATCTCATTTGAAATTTAAACTCATGAAAAATGCTCCAAATAATTATTCATCAAATTGAGCGCATATATACTCAACATCAATGCATAATCCCATCAAAAGAAATAAATTCTACCATCAAAATTCTACTTTTTTTTTAAGGAAAGATCAATCATGCTATTAAAATAGTTAATTTTGAAGACAATATCTCAATCTATCTTTTATTCCTAAAAAATATACATGTAAACCTTCAAACTTTTTTTTTTTAGAGATTCTCCATCACATTTTATGAACACTAGATTTTTTCTCCAAATTTTTAATTGCATTTTAACTCACTAAATCATTTAAAACACCCAAAAAAAAATTAAAAGGTGACTGTGGGGTTTTAAACTCATGAAAAATGCTCATTTAAAACACCCAAAAAAAACACTTCTTTTCATGAATTTATCACTTGCAATCTCATTTGAAATTTTTTTTTGACGAGTAAAAGGTAGGATTATCCTACCTCACAGAAAATATATATTAATACTAAAAGAGATTAAGCACTATTACAAAAAACAATCTGAATAGAGGTTTCTAAAGATAAAACGAGTCACTAGATGGGTCTAGGTTTGAGATAGCATGTATTTGTATCGTAGAGAGGGCAGCGGACTTCTGTCGTACTCCTCTACTAGACACAAAAACATGATCTCATCCCCCTTCTCCATCATCAGCAGGTACTCGTATAAAAAACCTCCTACCAGATAGTTAAAAAGTAATGTCCAGTTACATCAGTACAGTTATCAAAAGTAAGAGTCCAAAAGATCAAAAAATAACCAACCATCCACATATAACCAACACAGAACTGTAAGGCTATGCCGAACAACTCCCCTCGTCGCTATCCAACTGATCAGCCTGAATAAGTGCGTGCTTTAATAGAGCATCTTGCACCCCTGCTAATTCCATCTCATCCATCAGCTTGGCCTTCTTTTTCCAGTTGTCCATCCCATTTATCCAAGAACGAAAAGAAAAAATGGAATTAGTAATAATGTCCTTTGCTTGCACAGCCTTAGAAGTAAAAGTGCGTTGATTTCTAGCAAGCCACAAACTCCAGCAAACTGAGATAGTTAAAAGATGCCAAGTGAATCTGTGATTATGAGTTCCAAAACACCATGTCGTGAAGTACTCGTGTAGGTGATGGGGCATGTTATGGATATTGAGCATATCAGTGAAGTGTTTCCAAGTTGCAGCAGCAACTGGGCATTCAAAAAAGATATGAAAGGTCGATTCGACAGGACATGCACAAGCTGTGCATGTAGTGTCGCCCGACCAACCCTTAGAGTGAAGAAATTCTTTCGAGTTGAGCTTGTTCCAACTTAGCAACCATATGAACACCTTGCATTTGAGCGGGGCAGGCGAGGACCAAGTAGCGGTATAGTAAGGGGAACGGAGGCCAGCTATGATGAAGAAGTTATACGCCGACTTGACAGTATAAACAGAGGAAGCAGTCAGGCACCAGGATGGTTGATCTTCAGAAGCTGTGGGTTGGAAATCTGCAAGCAACTCAAGCAGGCGTCGTTTGTCCTCTAGCATTGATTCAGTTAGGACACAATTGAGTCTCAGCTGCCAGTTCCAAGAGCCATCTGACCAAGATCCCTGCGATAGAATGTCAGCTTCAGAATTCCATGCCGCAGCAGCCAGGGTTGGAAATAAGGAAGAAATGCTGGCTCCATGGACCCATTTGGATGTCCAAAAAATGATGAGTGTTCCCTTACCAAGGCTCCATTTGATGTTACAAAGGAATTGGTCTTTCAGCGGGTAAATACCATTCCAGAAGCAAGAGGCAGTGGAGGGACATATCAATTGGTTTGAATCACTGCGTTGATATAGGCTTCGGAGAGTTTGGCTTGGTAGGGAATCTGATGCAAGCAAATTCCACCACCACTTCATCAGGAGAGCTTCATTGAACACCTTCAAATCAAGGATCCCCAGACCTCCTTGTTCTTTCGGTTGACAGATCCGTGCCCACTGTACGCTAGCAATGCCTCTGATATCAGTATCTGTGCCACACCAAAAGAATCTACTACGTAGCTGATCAATTTTCCTGATAACCCAAAGGGGTAGCTTAAAGAAAGAGGCATAGTAAACCGGCAGGGCACTAAGCACAGAATTTATAAGAATCAATCTGCCACCTCTAGATAGCATTTTACCCTTCCACATTGAGAGCCTTCGCTGAATCTTAAGGAGCAGCGGTTACCAGTATTGTTTGCTGAGCTTATTTGAAGCAAGAGGCATACCAAGATATTTAAGGGGCAACTTCTCCTCTTTGCATCCAAGAATAGTTGAGAAGGCTTGGAGTTTCATTTTAGACTGTCCAAAATAAACTAAGGATGATTTATCAAAATTGATAGCAAGACCAGAGATATTAGCAAACAGTTGCAATGCTAATTTAAGGTTAATGACCTCATCTTCATCGCCCTTGCAAAAAAGCAATGTATCATCCGCAAACTGCAGCACTGACAGGTTTGCGATTGAGCCTCTGACTGGCAGGGGAGAGAAGATTTCATTTCGGCGACCACTTTGGAGCATTTGAGCTAGTACATCCACAACCAAGATGAAGAGCATTGGTGAGAGTGGATCACCCTGTTTCAAACCTCTCTTTGAGTTAATATAACGACCTCCTTCACCATTTATGAGGATAGAGGATTTTGCAGTCTTCAATATCATATGAATCCATCTGCACCAGGACTGGCCAAAACCTCTAGCGACTAGGAGCTGGACTAGGAAATCCCAATTGACTGTGTCGAATGCCTTAGCAAAGTCAATTTTAAAGAGGAGGGTGTCGGAGTGCCGCCTACTGCATAAATTGATTGCTTCATGTGCAACAACAAAACAATCTATCGTGGACTTACCTTTCAAGAAAGCACTTTGGGAAGAGGAAACAAGAGAGTGTAATATCGGCGATAGTCGATTTGCCAACAATTTAGTGAAAATCTTAAAGGAGCAGTTGAGCAAACTGATTGGCCTGAACTCAGAAACAGAGTTGGCCCCCTCACACTTGGGAATGAGGATGATGTTACAGTAGTTCAGCCTTGATACGTCGCATTCACCTCTCTGGATCGCAAGGAGCTTATTAAGGAGATCCTCTTTGATAATATCCAAGAAGTTGTGGTAGAAGCTCATTGAAAAGCCATCAGGCCCCAGAGCTTTATCACTGCTCATGCCAAAAACCGCTGTCTTGATCTCATCCAAAGTAAAGGGTGCCTCCAAATGAGCAAGATCATGTCTCCTATGGGGATAAAGTGAATTCCAATCAATTTGAAAGTCAGAGACAAATGTTGTGCCACAGATAGATGTGAAGTGCTTTTCAAATACTGCTCTAATCTGGAGTGGGGCTGTTTCCAGTGTACCATCTATATTCAGACTGTGGATAAAATTTCTACGTCGACGGCCATTTGCAATGCAGTGGAAGAAGCGCATGTTTGCATCTCCTTCCTTGATCCATTGCACTCTTAAGCGCTGTCTCCAATAGATCACCTCAGCTTTGATCAGCTCTTGGAGCTCAGCTTGCACAGTCTTCATTGGCTCAATAGCACTAGTTGATATTTCAGCATCAGTTTCCAGCTTCAGAAGTTTATCTTGCAATTTCTTCTTAGCTTGTGAAATATTGCCGAAGTTATCATTTCTCCATTTCCTGATCCGTCTTTTAAGTAGTGTAAGTTTAGTTGCAAAGACATCAACCTGATTTCCTTCACACTTGAAAGATTGCCACCATTCTTTAACAGCCGGGGTGAAAGATGGATTGTGTAGCCAAGCTTTTTCAAATTTGAAATAGTTCACCCGTTTAGTAATAACTTGGTCATCAAGAACAATGGGACAATGATCAGAGGCTATTCTCGGGAGCGAATATTGGATGCAGTTTGGAAATAGAACGTCCCACTCCGCGGAAATGAGGACTCTGTCTAAGCGAGCCATTGTCGGCATATCTCGTTGGTTTGTCCAGGTAAATTTCCTCCCTGAAAGGGGTAGATCAATCAACTCCAAGTCTTGAATAAAGCTACGAAAAACTTTCATGTCTCTGTTCGAGCCTTTGCCCTTGGACCTCTCTTCATCTGACATAGTCACATTAAAATCTCCACACAGTATCCAAGCATCCTTTAGGAATCTCTTACGTTGTTTGATCTCAAAAAAACAAAGTTCCCGATCCTCAAGCTCAAATGGTGCATAAACAGTAGTGACTGACCATTCTCTGGCTGAAATCCTACATTTGAAAGATGCAGATACAGAAAAAATATCTATCGCTGAGTATGTGCAATCAAGGATCTAATCGTTCCAACCCAATAGAATACCTCCACAGCTACCAATAGAATCTAACTGGATCCATTTTGTGATAGTCACCCCCCCAACAGACGAAAGCTTTTGAGGTCTCGAATTCTTGAGCTTGGTCTCTTGTAGACAGATAATAGAAGGTGCACAACTCTTAACGTCATCTTTGATAATTGAGCATTTATTAGGGTTGCCCAGCCCTCGAACATTCCAGCTTGCAATCCGCATTTGGAAGAAAAAATCACAGCAAAACACTCACACAAAAAGCAAAAGCAGATGAATAAAAATGCTAGGCAGAATGCTGTTGTTGATTAGGGAGATCAACTACAGCTTTCTGACCTTCTCTGAGCTTTGCAACCGAGTGTGGCCCCAGAGCCTCCACTCCAATGGATGTCGCTACCTCAACAATATCATCATTGGACAGTAATGCGAAAGGGTTTAGATGTGCGTTGGAAACAGAGGCAGTCGAAGATGATGTACCTGAGGCCTTCTTCTTGATAGTGGATGACAAGTGCTTCATAAAAGGTCTGGTACTCTTGAGCTTGCTAATGGATCGCGAGTGCTTCCCTTTCTTGGAGGGTCCCTCTTGAAAGCCTGGAGGGGCGGCAGCTGATGAGCTAGCAGTTCGAATAGCAGTCCTCTTCAGCAGGGAGCGTGTGCGGGAACTTTCAGTTTTACTGTTACCTTCATCGGAAGTTCCCAACTCTTCTTTGCCAACTTTGCCATCTTCTCTTAACCCTGATTTTCAGAGTGCAACTTCAACAACTGGCTGAATCTTATCAAATAGGGAAAGAGGCAGTGTGATAACCTTCCCTTCCCACATCATCTCACGAACATCAGCTTGAGAACTATCTCCAGAGGATTCAACAGTGGTGTGCATAACTATCTTGCCAGCCTGTGGGGCCTCCTCCTGAAGATGGCCAGCTGGTTCCGAGAAGTTGGTCGAGATTGGGGCTAGAATTATGGGATTTTGCTGAGGTGAAGGATCCTCCGTTGATTTTGGTAACAGGGGAATAATTGGTGTAACCTCCACAGATGGCGCTAAATCAATTTGATTGGGAGCATTTGAAATATTTACCATATCAGTATTTGCATGCGAGGATCGCGCGCCCGTTTGATTTCCATCCCCCAAATCACGGGGGTTTGAAAAAATCTTACCCTCCACGGCAGTGGCCAGCTCCCGGCGCTCCGCCGTACCCTCATCCCTGTTCACAGTATGACCAATTGGTCGCCAAAAGCTCGTGCTCCCCGGCTCCGCAGAGGTCCCAGTAGTAAACAGTTGGACTCTGCCTGACTGCTCGTCTTCCACTGGGATGGGGTTACCAAGTAAGAGGACCAGAACATCATGAATATGGATCTTCTGATCCCAAGGTGTTGCATACTTAATGGTCAAGGACTTTGGCACCATGGTTAGGTCTTCAACCTCGATAAGAACCAGTGCTTGGTCCCTGCTCTCTGCATTCAACATTTCCCGACTGAGGGTGATAAGTTTGCCAAAGTTTTGAACCAAGTTTTCAACCGACTCTCTGTTCCACAAGTGGAAGGGGAGTAGGGGCAAATTGACCCAAATGTAGGAAGGCTTCGGCCTCAACCTCGCCCCAAACTCAACAGACCATGGTGAAAAAGTCGCGTTGAAACCAGAAAAACTAAAGACCCCTTCAGCAATCGCCGCTTCTGCCTCAGTCGCAGTCGGGAACTGAATGTGATAAACACCATCACTGACTCGTTTGAGCGACCACCAAAAACTCTTCCTTCCCCACGAAAAGTTGAATGCATGTTCAAGGTCCTTCGTAGGGGGAATCCGCCGTGGGTTGATGAGATGAAGAAAAGCACTTGCATGCAGTGCTGTTAGGGCTTGGGCTATGGCATTGTTGTGTGGGAGTTCGACAACCAGCGTCTCCTGCCTGTTGTGGAGGGGGAAATCCCGTGCTTTATGGCCGAACTTTTTGCAGTTAAAGCAGTGGAAGCCCAGCTTTTTGCACTCTGCTGCTTGATGGTCGCCGTCTCCACATTTGAAACATCTCATTTCCATCTTCCGCGGCGGTGAACGGCGATCAGGGCGTCTCCAAAAAGAGGGTTTTGAGGGGAAAGTGGTGGTGGGTTTTGGTTGAAAATAGGGTTTTGGTTTGAGGAGAGAGGGATTGGTTTTGGCGGTGGGATGTGAAGTGACATTTTGAGGGGGGATTTTGGACGGTAGTGGGGGGTGGTACGGGGATCGAAGAGGCAGTTGGGGAAGGTAATGATGGGGGGGTCTGCGTAGGGGGAGTTGAAGCACCTGAGCATAGGATCTGCTCAGGTCCCGAGGGAAGGCGGCTGCTTCTCTCCTCACCCCTCTCTCTCTCTCTCTCTCTCTCTCCATTTTTGTCTATTTTATGCATATTTTTCTCATTTGAAATTTAAACTCATGAAAAATGCTCCAAATAATTATTCATCAAATTGAGCGCATATATACTCAACATCAATGCATAATCCCATCAAAAGAAATAAATTCTACCATCAAAATTCTACTTTTCTTTTAAGGAAAAATCAATCATGCTATTAAAATAGTTAATTTTGAAGACAATATCTCAATCTATCTTTTATTCCTAAAAAATATACATGTAAACCTTTAAACTTTTTTTTTTAGAGATTCTCCATCACATTTTATGAACACTAGATTTTTTCTCCAAATTTTTAATTGCATTTTAACTCCCTAAATCATTTAAAACACCCAAAAAAAAAAGGTGACTGTGGGGTTTTAAACTCATGAAAAATGCTCATTTATAACACCCAAAAAAACACTTCTTTTCATGAATTTATCACTTGCAATCTCATTTGAAATTTAAACTCATGAAAAATGCTCCAAATAATTATTCATCAAATTGAGCGCATATATACTCAACATCAATGCATAATCCCATCAAAAGAAATAAATTCTACCATCAAAATTCTACTTTTCTTTTAAGGAAAAATCAATCATGCTATTAAAATAGTTAATTTTGAAGACAATATCTCAATCTATCTTTTATTCCTAAAAAATATACATGTAAACCTTTAAACTTTTTTTTTAGAGATTCTCCATCACATTTTATGAACACTAGATTTTTTCTCCAAATTTTTAATTGCATTTTAACTCACTAAATCATTTAAAACACCCAAAAAAAAATTAAAAGGTGACTGTGGGGTTTTGAACTCATGAAAAATGCTCATTTAAAACACCCAAAAAAAACACTTCTTTTCATGAATTTATCACTTGCAATCTCATTTGAAATTTAAACTCATGAAAAATGCTCCAAATAATTATTCATCAAATTGAGCACATATATACTCAACATCAATGCATAATCCCATCAAAAGAAATAAATTCTACCATCAAAATTCTACTTTTCTTTTAAGGAAAAATCAATCATGCTATTAAAATAGTTAATTTTGAAGACAATATCTCAATCTATCTTTTATTCCTAGAAAATATACATGTAAACCTTTAAACTTTTTTTTTAGAGATTCTCCATCACATTTTATGAACACTAGATTTTTTTCTCCAAATTTTTAATTGCATTTTAACTCACTAAATCATTTAAAACACCCAAAAAAATTTAAAAGGTGACAGTGGGGTTTTAAACTCATGAAAAATGCTCATTTAAAACACCCAAAAAAAACACTTCTTTTCATGAATTTATCACTTGCAATCTCATTTGAAATTTAAACTCATGAAAAATGCTCCAAATAATTATTCATCAAATTGAGCGCATATATACTCAACATCAATGCATAATCCCATCAAAAGAAATAAATTCTACCATCAAAATTCTACTTTTCTTTTAAGGAAAAATCAATCATGCTATTAAAATAGTTAATTTTGAAGACAATATCTCAATCTATCTTTTATTCCTAAAAAATATACATGTAAAGCTTTAAACTTTTTTTTAGAGATTCTCCATCACATTTTATGAACAGTAGATTTTTTCTCCAAATTTTTAATTGCATTTTAACTCACTAAATTATTTAAAACACCCAAAAAAAATTTAAAAGGTGACAGTGGGGTTTTAAACTCATGAAAAATGCTCATTTAAAACACCCAAAAAAAAACACTTCTTTTCATGAATTTATCACTTGCAATCTCATTTGAAATTTAAACTCATGAAAAATGCTCCAAATAATTATTCATCAAATTGAGCGCATATATACTCAACATCAATACATAATCCCATCAAAAGAAATAAATTCTACCATCAAAATTCTACTTTTCTTTTAAGGAAAAATCAATCATGCTATTAAAATAGTTAATTTTGAAGACAATATCTCAATCTATCTTTTATTCCTAAAAAATATACATGTAAACCTTTAAACTTTTTTTTAGAGATTCTCCATCACATTTTATGAACAGTAGATTTTTTCTCCAAATTTTTAATTGCATTTTAACTCACTAAATTATTTAAAACACCCAAAAAAAATTTAAAAGGTGACTACTACGGGGTTTTGAAACCGTGAGCACACATGACAGCGCCCATGGCAAACCCACTAGCCACTAAGTCATTTGTGGACTTGTGTTCTAAGTCTTCGCCGAAAGCCTCAAATGCTAATCCTGGGTTTCGGAATTATTTTAAACAAAATCAAATAAATTGAGACTTACAAGTTTCGAACCCTTGAACCTCCAAAGGAGCACAGTGGCGACCCTATGGGTCGCTCGCTAGCCAGAAAGTCCATTTGCAACTATTGTTATGAAAACAGAGACTAGTGTTTTAATCATACGACACAGAAATTTGCTTATTTTCACAAAATCCAAACATGTGATTGATCTAATCTTTTTAATAGATTGTAATCATCTTAATCATACTGATTTTTACTTGAAATCAGAGACTCACAAATATTCTAAACTTATATTTTTGACATATTGCAAATCATTTCTTCTCTTTAATAAACAAGAACTTCATTTCTTTATTTTAATTATAAAAAAAACAATTTGTATCTCTTACAACCAATTAAAATGAATCCATGTGTACCAAATTAACTTTACTACATATTTCTTGAGTACAAGAAAAATCTTTAACACTTCTTCATGCATATTATAAATTTTGACATTACCATTTCGATCACGCATAAATCAGTATACCATATGGCATTATCTTATTTATCATTACTTTCTTTCTAACTACCATGATGTCAATTTCCTTTCTTGATCACAACAATAGCATGGATTAAATCTACGTTTACCACATCAATATTAATGTACTTTATTCATTTGTCAAAATTAGCATGTTTGTCCTACAATTAGAAACCATAAAGATCACCCACCTCAATTGAAGTTTGAACAATGAAAAGAAAAAAGAATACCTCTTCTAGCTCTAAAACTCCGTTTTTTGACAATAGAGCACCTCGGAATTAAGTTTCAAAAGAAAGAGAATTATGTGTTCAAATATACATATACACACGCGCACGAAGATCTCTCTCTCTGACTCTCTCATTTCTGTTTGTTTGTGTCTATATACCACACCTACATTGTTGTTTACCACTTTATCTCTTTTTCTATAATGATATGTATTCTTTTGATTGACGAAAAAAGTTTAAAATGGTGAAAGGACCTTGCAACAACTAAGAAATAAAATTATCCTTCAAATCCATACCCATATGACATGGTCACGCATAGTAATTTGTTGTGAACTAATTATGAACAACTAATATTGAGAATTTTCTGAAATATGGGGAATTTTTTTTCCCAAACTGACCAATTTTTTAAAAGTTTTTCCCAAGCTGACCCACTTTTAAAAAAATTCAAACTGACCCACTCACTTTCTCAAATAGCGACTTTAGTTAAAATCAACTTGCTATCTGAGAAAGCGAGTGTTGGGTTTGGGTTTTTTGATTTCTTACTTAGCCAAGACTCGCTGTCTCAAAAAACGAGCTTGTTTTAACCAAACTCGTTTTTGAGATAGCCAGTGTAGATTCCCAGACCAGTATGAGACAGCGAGGAGGGTCGACGGTTGCGGGGGTGCAGTGGTGGTGATCCGGATGCAGTGACGAGCGGCACACCATGGCTCGAAGGTGGCAGTAGCAGCGGAGAGAGGCAAAGTGGAGCCTGTGGGGAGATGATGGGCCATTACGAACGGTGGCAAGGCGGTTGCGACGGTGCCGTCGGAGATGTAGGAGAGCTCGGGGTGTTGGCAAGGAGTTGGGCGGTTGCAGGCGATGGGGAGAGAGGTGGTGGTAGCGGCTGTCAAAGTCATGGGGGCTTCGGGGTCGAGGTGGGGCTGACTGGTCGGCGGTAGCAAGGGGCGTCGGGGTTGAGAGGCAGCGTCGAGGGCGATGGCGGGAGGAGCCGCGAGACGGGGTGCGGTGAGGCGAGGCTGTCGATGAGGACAGTGGAGGAAGAAGGCGGAGAGGCAGCGTCGAGGCAGGGAGGCGACGACGGTGAGCGTGGGGGGGGGGGGGGGGTGTTCGACGTGTTGGGTTCGGGTTTCGGAAGAAATAGAGGAGAGAGGGAGAGAGAGCAGTGAGAGTGGGTTTTTATAAAATAATAATTATAATATTATAATGGGATGATTAATGGATAACTAACACAATTCAATCGACACTCGCTATCTCAGAAAACGAGTTTGCTTAAAACAAACTCGCTTTTTGAGACAGCGAGTCTTGGCCGAAGAAGAAATCAAAAAAATTCAAAATCAACACTCTCCTTCTCATATAGCGAGTGGATTTTGACTAAACCCACTATCTGAGAAAGCGAGTGGGTTAGTTTGAAAACTTTTTTAAAAAGTGGGTCAGTTTGGAAAAAAACTTTCAAAAGTGAGTCAGCTTGGAGAAAAAAATCGAAATATGGAAATCGGGGTCAATTATTTTTTAGAACCGTTGGCGGTAAAGATGGATTAATTTTCTGAAATATGGATTACAGTGGAATTAGTGGGAAAGATCAACTACATTAGTGCTGAAGACTTAACCCGCATTGAATCCAAATGCGCACCAACATTGATCGAGATTTTTTTTAAAACAAAGTTTATCTCGTGTGCAGGGGCGGTAGTCGGAGAGCAGGGGCGATGATGGAAACGATCGCAACGGTGAAGGTGGAAACTTCACCATAGAAAATTGTGAAAGGTAATGGTTGTCAACGGATTTTAATCATTGATTAGAGCCGTTACCTAAGATATTAGTCGTGAAGCTTCAAGTAATTATGGATTATTAATCATTATTTGGCTTAGCAAAATTGAAGAATAAGAAGGAAAAAAAAGGCTTAGTAAAGAAAAAATAAAACATTATTTAGAGTCACTAATTGCGATTCCCATTCATTTATCTATAACCTCTAATCTCTAATATTATAATGAGAGAATGTCTTAGAGTCATTTGTAAATCTATCAAAAGTGTAACGCATGTGCATAATTATTATAAAGAAGGTCTTATATTCAAGTCCAGACTACGTCTGAATTTTTACTTTAAAAGAACTATATTTATTAAAATGTTGATCGCACGTGTAAATTATTAGTAGTAATAATAATAATAAATATATCTTATAAAATAATAGAAACAATAAACAAAGGAAATAGAGACGAGAGAAAGGAAGATTATTCTCATTCATAGGTTTTTCGTCTATCTACAAATGATTCACCCAATGGCCTATTTATAGGCTTACAAAGAATACAAAGAGACAATTACATAATTATTACATATGAATAAATATGAATGAATGTAGTGGTGGTGGCGGAGAATGTGGAAATAGTGGGGGGAGTTCAATAGACAATTCACACTTAATAATTTATTTATAACACTCCCCCTTGAATGTCTATTGAATGTAAATAAGATTATGCCTCGTTAAAACCTTACTAGATAAAACCCAAATAGGAAAAACCCTAGTGAAGGAAAAGAATACATAATCTTTAACAATGATATGCAATGAAGATGCTACCTCGTTAAAAATGTAACACCCCGCAAAATTGAAATTACAATTTTGCCCCTGGGTGTTACGCACGTATATTTTTGTAATGTGTTTCACTACATATTTTGGATTCGTACTATTTATATATTTTCCGTATTGATTTCAGTCAGCTAAAATGTAATATTTCAATCCCTGGGATTTACGTGCTTTTTACGTGTTTTGATGCACGTGCTTCCACCACTACGTATAATATTTTCTATAGGTTTAAATTATTTATTTTTATGTATTTAAATCTATTTTATAAAACGAAAATTTGTTTTCCCCTTGTTTTGATTAAAATGTATTTTTCGACTTTCTGCACATATAATGCACGTGCTTTCTACGTGTTGTGATTTCATCATGAAATATATATAAACTAGTAAATATAATTTTGCGTATATTGTTTTCGATTATATTTAATAATTTTTCATCAATAAAATCGATTTTTCGCATTTTGATATTTTACGTACGACGCACGTGTTTCGATGCGCGCATCCTTTCTCGAAATAAATTAAATAAAATATGTGCTCATTTATTTTTGCATTATAAAATTTAATTTAACAAATTTTTGCTTAATAGTGAATAGTGTCCATGTATATATATGGTAGATAAGTATAAAAGTGGATTAATATGTATATAGTTTAAATGTGAGGTGAATGGTTTGAAAGTGGGGAAGGGGGCCCACGGTTGTGTAAAGAGCAGCAACTGGACTGTTTTTGGTGGGCTGATGGTATAAATGAAATAGTAGTATAATGGATTAATGTTTTTGGTGGGCTTGGTTTGGTAAATATAAAAATATGATGTATATATGGTATAATGGTATTTGGGGGCCCACTTTATCATGCACAGCACACTTGTGCTGGCCGGTTTTGTATGTGGAGAGGGTAGGATTTAATGTTTGTAGAAGTGGGGAGTTGGAGAGTTTGAGAGTTTTAGGGGTTGAGTTTTGAAGAGTTGGAGAATGTGAAAGGGTGGGAGTTTTAGGAGTTAAAAATATGAAGAGGTGAGAATTAAAAAGAGAATTAAAATGAGAATTTATTAGGTGGGTAATTTTGCAAATTGAACCCTCTACAAATCCTATAAATAGCACCCTACCCCTTTTCATTTCACACACAAAAATTTGAATTAAAACAAGAGAAAGAAAAGAGAAAGAGAAGAGTGTAAGAAAAAGAAAGAGAGTTATTGTGCTTGGAGGATCTCTTGCTTGAAGCATTTGCTAGGAGGAGAAGAGGACTAGGAGTTGCTAGGAGCAAGAAGGAGCTATTCATTTGTAGTTTTCAACCTTCAAACAAAAGGTGGGTTCTCATACTTTCTAATTTAGAACTATGCATGCTAGTAATTATAGATGAATAGTATAGAAATTTTGATTATGATGAGTAGAACAATTTATGCTATTGGATGTGGTGAATCATGTTATGATTAGTAGATTAAATTACAACTTGTTAGTTGATAAATGAGAAAAGAATTTATTATTGTCATGCACTAGTATACATGAATCTAGAGATTTTGATAATTGTTGAGTTTTCCTTTTTAATAAGAAAATACATTTTTGGTAAAATGAAATTTGATACTATGGGACCCATTTGATTGTTCATAAAAGATCTAATGTGCTATTTTGATTAAATTGAGTAAATACAAATTCATGCTTATTAATAGGGAGAAATAAATTATTGTCTAAAATATGAGATTTTTCTAATCTATAAGTTTCTGTTAGTAAGTAAATTTCAGTTTAAAATTTTACTATTATAGAAGATTAGATTAAAAGAAGAATCAAGCATTCGGAATGAACAAACGACAGAAAGTTCGAACAAAAGATTAGTTTTGTTTCTCATGTCAAGTAGTCACAATGGACTATAGTAGTTGTGTTTAATTTACCTCTCATTGTGCCTTAAATAATTTAAGGTTGAACTAACCACCGAATACAGAAATAGAAGTATATCTTAACATATACAGTGAAAGGAAAAGAAGAACTGGGCTCTTTTTTGTCTAAAATATGATGTAACTGTTGTTATAAATCATTACTTTCTAAGTGATAGATCAGATTGATGCAAAATGGTTTAAGTCTTGCAATCAATTTGAGAAAGTTGATATTTAGACTTGTAGTTTGTCTGCATACTTTTTTGGGATGTGTTGCTAAAGTTTTAGATTGTTGAGACTGTAGCTTTAGCAAATAAGAACTGTGAACTGGCTAGTTGGGGGTCCTTAAGAACGTCATTGTAGCTTGTATGGAATCAGAGGTCCCGAGTTCGAACCATACGTTCCCCTTTTTCTTTTTGTTTTGGTTAAAATTAAACTACAGGCCGAGATTGATATTTCAGAAGTTAAATCCTTCTCTGTGACAACCTAGTCACAGTGGGCTATTGGTTAGTGGATTAGTACTTGGGCCTTGGCTGTTCAATCACGGGATCAAACCCCACCACCTTTTTCTTTTTATTTAATTTTTTGGGTCCGTCGAAACTAAACCTGCAATTTGATAGCGAGTAGGTCAATTTGGTAAATAGTTTCGAAAGTGGGTCGGTTTGGTAAAAACTTCCGTAGGAACTAGATCTGTAATTTTGATAGTAAGTAGGTCAATTTGGTAAATAGTTTCGAGAGCGGATCAGTTGGGTAAAAACTTTCAAAGGTGTTTCATTTTGGGTAAATTTTAGTATTCATAAAACATAAATGAAGAATTTATTCTTAAAGATTGTTTTTTTGTAATTGATAAGTTTTAACGAGGATTTGAGATAGGAAGAAATAAAAATGGAAATTGAGATAGGATTATGCGACTTCAAAATTATTAATTGAGAATAAAATTCTCTTTTGTGAAGAAGAGTACAATATAAAATTTTTGTGAAGTGATTACTCTTAAAGAGATTGATTGCATTTGTATTTTGTTAAGGAATATCTCGAAGTGAATCGAGACACCATATGAGCCTGGATTTTTGTGATAAAATTCATGTAATGAAATTGTGTAATTGAAAAGAATTATTTTGCTATGAAAATTATGAATGAATAATTAGATCATGAATTGAGACAAGTTATTGACCATTTGTGAATGAGTTGAAGATGAAAATAACTAGGTTTAAGACAGGATTATTAAGGGGTATATGTACCTTGTACATGAAAGCTTATGACTTTGAGTTAGTAAGACCTCGGTACCGGCATTATTGAAATAAAAGAATGTTGAGTTGTGATTTTGAGATGTGGTTATGGAGCCATCTCGTATTTGTTGACTAAGTCCAGTAGGAGGTAACAACTAATTCTACATGTGGAGATTATTCATGTCTTGAACTTAAGAAAATTTAGGCATATAAGTGGAGATGTAGTAAACTTAGGGAAACGTAAGTGGGGTGCTCTATATAGTCGGCGGTGGACTCCAAGACTATAGACCCAGTTGGTGGACTGAGGTTGCCCTGTAGGAGACGGATTATTATATTTTTAATCCGGGACTATGAGGACGAGTCGGCGGTGGACTCCAAGATCTTGAGTAGTCGGACGGATGAGTTTTTGTGTTTACCGTCTCCAATGTATATATATATATACTGGGCTAGAGGGTCACATACGGGACGGTTCGCACGATGTGGAATCTGTTATAACAGCCGGCGGTGGACTCCAAGGCTGGGATTCACATTCGTGGAATAGTCTGAACTTTGTTTTGCTACCGGGTAGTTTTCATGGCGAGGGATCGAGCCCTTTATTGTGGAGAACGTAGGCGCTTGCCCTCGGACCTATGTAGTATGGGATGCATAGAATCCGAACAAGTGTGCATTAGTGTCATCCTAGTGTAGAATGGTGTGCATTAGGCATTAAGGCATGACATACACTTATATTTAGAATAATCACTCTTGACACTTTACTTGTTCATTCAATCTCTTTTTTGTGATTTGTTAAAGTATGAGATCGTTATACAATTCCCGACATAGAGAGGATAGCCGTGTATAACATTTCGTCAGTTGTAAGTAACTGACGTGCCCACAGATTAACATGCAGGTAAAGGACCATTCATGGAGCTATAAAGTGGATATGCTGATGCTGTTTTATTTTAAAGATGTTGTAAATATTTTATTGTAAATTTCAGTCTTCCGCTGTGTAAAACCAAGTTGTAATTGAACTCTGATATATTGTGAATGAAAAGTTTTAAATTCCTTGTAAAATTGTACGAAGTGAAGTAAAGATCCTGTGAAATCTCGAATTTATCCTTATTTGAAATTCGGGGTGTTACAAAAAACCTTACCAAGAAAACCCAGTGGAGCAAAACTTGGTGAAGGGAAAAAGAGTGCAGCGCATATCATCTCTCCCCCTGATGAGATCATCCGATTAGGACTTTCAAAAGTTGTATCTCAAATCTCGATCAATTCTACCATCCTTTCCAAAAGTTGGGGTGATAGGGTCACAGCGAGCAATCTTCTGGATTATCGCTTGATTCTATTTGGTTAACAATGATTTCACCCTTTTAATGAAGATCATGAGTGAAGAAGAACTTTGGTGAGATATGCTTCGTTTTATCACCTTTGATGTAGCCATCCTTTAGCTGAGCTATGCAATAAGGTTGTGGGGATATCTTTATCGACTGAAAGGCCACACGTTCTCCGGATATATTAAGATATCGACCTCAACCAAACACATTCACGACTTACCTCGTGGATTGCCAATATTTCTGCATGATTAGTTGAAGTTGCTACTAGTGTTTGCTTTGTAGAACACCATGAAATTGCTGTTCCTCTGCAGGTGAACACATATCCTGATTGAGATCGGGCTTTATGTAGATCAGACTGCATCTGCATACCCAACTAAATCTGATTTGGACAGGTTAGAATAATACAAGCCCATATCCATGGTCCCTGGAAGATATCTAAATATATGTTTCATACCATTCCAATGTCTTCGAGTTGGTGAGGAACTATATCTTGCTAACAAATTTACCGCAAAAGATATATCAGGACGTGTATTGTTAGCAAGATACATCAATGCTCCAATGGCACTAAGATATGGTACTTCAGGACCAAGTAGTACTTCATGTTCCTCACGAGGTCTAAACACATCTTTATTAACATCTAATAACCTCACTACCATGGGAGTACTTAAGGGGTGAGCTTTATCCATGTAAAACCTTTTAAGTACTTTTTCCAAATAAGTGGATTGATGCAAGAAAATCTCATCTTTCAAATGTTCAATTTGAAGACCTAAACAATATCTTGTTTTTCCAAGGTCTTTCATTTCAAATTCTCTCTTTAAACATTGCACGGCTTGTAATAACTCTTCAGGAGTTCCAATGATATTTAAATCATCAACATAAATAGCAATTATAACAAATTTTGATCCTAAACTTTTTATAAACACACATGGGCATATAGAATCATTATTATAACTCTCTTTTATTAAAAATTCACTCAGACGGTTATACCACATCTGTCCAGATTGTTTCAATCCATATAACGCTTTGTTTAACTTAACTGAATAAATTTTTCGGGAATTATCATTATGTACTTCTGGCACTTTAAATCCTTCAGGGATTTTCATATATATACATACATACATACATACATACATACATATATATATATATATATATATATATATATATATATATATATATATATATATATATATATATATCATGGTCTAACGAACCATACAAATAGGCCGTGACCACATCCATGAGGCGCATTTCAAGTTTTTCATGCACTGCCAGATATATCAAATATCGAAATGTTATTGCATCCACCACAGGAGAATATGTCTCTTCATAATCAACACCAGGCATCTGGGTAAAACCTTGTGCGACAAGCCGTGCTTTATATCTAGTAATCTCCTTTCGTTCATTTCTTTTTCGTACAAATACTCATTTATAGCCTACTGGTTTGATCTCTTTTGGTGTTCGGACTACAGGTCCAAAAACTCCTCATTTTTCAAACGAGTCTAATTCAGACTTAATTGCCTCTTTCCATTTTGGCCAATCATTTCTATTTCTACACTCTTCCACAGAGGTAGGTTCATGATCCTCGTTTTCATTTGTGATATCGCGCGCTATATTATATACAAAAATATTGTCGACAATTATATTATTCCGGTCCCATCTTCTTCCCGTAATTACATAGTTAATCGAGATCTCTTCATTTTCATTAATTTCAGGTACTTGATTCTCTTCATTATTAACTATGTCAATGGTCTCTTCTGGAGAGACATTCTCGATTTGACAATCATGGTTATTTGCTCCTTTTCTTTTTCGAGGATGTTCATCTTTGGAACCAGGTGGTCTACCACGCTTCAAGCGTGCCTTAGTCTCACTAGCAATTATAGGTTGTCCTTCAGGAACATCAATTTTGACAGGAGCATTTACAGTTGGAATATGAGATTTTGTTACTCTTTTGTGGTCAGTAAATGCGTCTGGCAGTTGATTTGCAATACCTTGCAAATGAATTATCCTTTGAACTTCTAATTCACTTTCTTTTGTTCGAGGATCTAAACTTTTCAATGATAATTCATTCCATGAAATCTCTTTTTCCAACTGTTTATTATTTCCCCCTAATGTTGGGAATAGTGATTCATCAAAGTGACAATCTGCAAACCTTGCAGTAAACAAATCTCCAGTTGTTGGTTCAATATACTTGATTATAGATGGAGATTCATACCCAACATATATTCCCGCCCTCCTTTGAGGTCTCATTTTTGTGCGTTGTGGTGGATTAATTGGGACATATACCGCACATCCGAAAATTCGTAAATGAGAAATATTTAGTTCCTGACCATGAACCAATTGTAAGGGAGAATTATCATTATAACTGGTTGGCCGGATGCGTATAAGTTGTGCTGCATGTAAAACAGCATGTCCCCAGGCCCAAACGGGGAGATTTGATTTCATAAGCATTGGTCTAGCAATCCATTGGATCCATTTTATAAATGATTCTGCCAAACCATTTTGAGTGTGAACATAGGCTACTGGATGTTCCACTTTTATCCCAATTGACATACAATAATTCATAAAAAATTGGGATGTAAATTCACCAGCATTATCAAGACGAATTGTCTTTATCGGATAATCAGGAAAATGTGCCCGCAACCGAATTATTTGTGCAAGTAATCTTGCAAAAGCCAAATTACGAGATGATAATAAACGCACATGTGACCATCGAGTTAATGCGTCAATTAGAATCATAGAATACAATCGGACCACATATATCACCATGAATTCGTTTTTAAAATGATAGTGATTCGTTCTTTATTTTGGCTGGTGAGGACCTTGTAATTAACTTTTCTTTGGAACAAGCAGCACAAGAAAATTCATGGGATTGAAAAATCTTCTGGTTTTTCAATGAATGACCACATAATTTCTCGATTATTTTCGCATCAGTAATGAATCAGGATGGTCTAACCGGTCATGCCAAACCTTAACCATCTTTGTAAACTTATGGTTTACAATATCAGTAAATTTCGGGTTTACTGTGATATGATTCAACCATTCTTATATATGTATAATACAATCCAAATGAGAAAGTTGGTAATTTTTCTAACACACTCTTTTTTTGCCCATCATAATTGAGGTAATACAAAGATATTCAATACCTCTTTCATTCATAGTCTCAATATGATATCCATTTAGACGAATATCTTTAAAACTTAATAAGTTTCTTTAGACTTAGGCAAAAATAATGCATTTTCAATTATGAATTTTGTGTCTTCTGGCATTATAAAATTTGCTCTTCCGGAGCCTTCAATTATCTTTGCACAGTCTGATATGGTATTGACATGTGCTTGATCATTTCTCAGATTAGAAAAATATTTCTTATCTTTAAGAATGGTATGTGTAGTAACACTGTCTACAAGACATATATTCCCAACATGGATCTTGGATTGATACATATTCATAATCTAGAGAAAGAGAAAAAAAATGCCAATAAAAACAAAACTTATAAATAAAATAACTTGAAATGATAAATCATTTTCATCACTTCTGGTGATCATGATTTTTTATCTTCAGGATAGTATATTTATCACTTCTGGTGATTATCACTTCCATCTTCAGAATGGACAGAGAAATCTGCCACCTTTAAGTGTATCATATCATTGAGGTTATGACCATCAGTTAATTCTTTCCTTTATTCTTTAATAATTCTTGATATAGATCAACAAAATATATTACCGTACTTCAGGTACGCGACCGATGGTCTTGCATCATACGTCAATGATGGATTGTTTATACATTTTATTTTCTTTTCATTATCCAAGTCCACATCTATGGCCACGATGATGGGTACCCTCATGGCTAAAATCACTAGAACAATTATATAGCATCACATTCACTTTGGAAAATGGAGCATGTCCAATATATAAGACGAAATCGTCATTTTTCCATACATTTATAGTTAGCCACAGTTATGCATATTTAGATCTACAGGATCGTCATCAATTCATACTCATTGTATTGTTATTATACAAACAATATTTTCTTCATTTCGAGAGATCTTCGGGATTTTTAATTTTGATATATCAAATTCTCACATAATTCTTTTTGCTAGATGAACAATATTTTATTTAAATTTCAAAAGATCTTCAGGATCATTGATTTTGATACAATCATCTTTCACTCCTTGAGGGAGATTGTGACAAAAGAAAATTATAGCTTTCGTATGATCTCATTTCGATGATTCTTTGAATCCATCAATTGTCTCTTTGAGACTTTCGGTATTCAAATGAATTTCAAAATCCAAAACTCATAACAAGTAATTCTTGTCGGTTATTATCAAGAGCTTTGAAAAATAAGAACATAATGAAATTATATGCATAATTAGAAATAAAAAAAGAGCTCAAAATATAACTTTTCTGATACACAAGATCCATAAAAAATGGCGAGTGTAGAGCATACGAAGTTATATTGATCTTAAGGAAATGATCAAAAGTTAAAATAAAAAATAATAATAAGATGAACTTGAGATTAACATACTTACATATATAAGACCAAACATTTTTCTTTTTCTTCGGATGAACTTGAGACTCGAAAGATAGAGACTCGTGCTGATAACGTCTTATAAAATAATAGAAACAATAAACAAAGGAAATAGAGACGAGAGAAAGGAATATTATTCTCATTCATAGGTTTTTCATCTATCTACAAATAATTCACCCAATGGCCTATTTATAGGCTTACAAAGAATACAAAGAGACAATTACATAATTATTACATATGAATAAATATGAATGAATGTAGTGGTGGTGGCGGAGAATGTGGAAAGAGTGGGGGGGAGTTCAATAGACAATTCACACTTAATAATTTATTTATAACAATATATATATATATATATATATATATATATATATATATATATATAGGAGTGATCCAATGAGAAACATTTTAAAATGAGAAAATGAGAAACATTAATTCTAACCATTGGATTTGAGAGGATTGAGATGAATGACTCTAATTCATTTGGACTAGTAATTAAAAAATCCGGTTTATTTTAACTAATCTATCAAAAAAAAATAAACCACAAAAAAAAAACCTAACAATCAGAACAATTGCATCTCCATGAGACCAAACTTGAAGATGCTTCCACTTGCTTTCTTCTTGGTTAGAGTAAAATAGCACGTCAACTTCATCCAATCCTTAGCTGCTCCACCCACTATCCGTAAGCGGCAAAAACCCCCGGTGTGTTCTCCCTCTTCAAGATCAGCGCCATGTTTCATTACCGAACAAGTGTAGTAGTCCAGATGATTCTTCGTTCGATCCACATCAAAAGTGAGTTTTGGCTGTTGCTCATCCAGTTTCAGGGCATTGGTGAGATCATTAACCACTCCTCTGTCATCAATCCACTCCTTGGCATTGGTGAGATCATTAACCACACCTCTGTCATCAATCCACTCCTTGCATCAATCCACTTCTTGCATAAACTTTTGCATAAACTTTTTTTTATACCCCCTTGTTCCTTTAGGTTCAAATCCTAGAGAATCACCGGATTAACTAGAGACAATTTGTAAGCAATCACCACACAAAGTAACAAATCCTTCTTCGGTTTATTATATTTCATGATTTGTCTTATTTTCTCTCTTCGCAATCATTTCCGTAGATTTACACAGATCTTCTTCAAACATAGCAAACAAGTCTTCGAGTTCTAAGTCTTCATACTCTTCTGCACTTTTGTCCAAATGAAACCACTCACCAATATGAGGCAAGGTCTTAGCAGCATCAGATGGAGTCAAATCCTTTTTTTTTTTTTGGGTTTGTTTTTTGTGTATAAGATGGGGAAGTGATGTTAGGTTTTTTTTTGTGGTTTTTTTGATAGATTAGTTAAAATAAACCAGTTTTTTTAATTACTAGTCCAAATGAATTAGAGTCATTCATCTCAATCCTCTCAGATCCAATGGTTAGAATTAATGTTTCTCATTTTCTCATTTTAAAATGTTTCTCATTGGATCACTCCTCTATATATATATATATATATATATATATATATATATATATATATATATATATATATATATAATATTTTAATGCGAGTCATTTGTAGACATTCAACCATCTAATCTCAATCATTCAATTTTAAGTGGGAGTTATATTATTAATTTACTTAACTGTTGTTAGTTACCATAATACCCTCAAAGTTTAAATTTATTTACAACATAATTATTTGTAAAAGTAGTACTCATATAAAATAAAAGTTTGTCACTATGGGTAATTTGTAAAGAGTACGTATGAGTAAAGAGAGGTCTCAGGTTTGAGGCTGGATTACGTCTTATTGTTCGCTTTATAAAATAAATATAAAATTGATTAGAACATGCATCGCACGTACATGTTCCTATCTATAATCTATCTCTAATATTATAATGTGAGAGTTGGAGTTGTCATTTGTAAACATACAAACCTGTGCATAGCTATTATAAAGGAGGTTTCAGGTTCAAGACCAGAATACATCGGAATTTTTACTCTTGAAAAACTATATTTATTAAGATGTGCATTGCCACTACAAGACTAACAGTCTTTACCGGCATTTTTTTGCACATTTACCGGCGTTTATAAACGCTGCTGTAGATACCACCGGCGTTTTATAAATCGCCGGTGCAAGTGTCGCTGAATCGTGCGTCGCTGTAGCTTAGGGACATTCACCGGCGTTTTTTACGGCCGCCGGTATAGGTTAAAACTACACCGGCAGCCGTAAAAATGCCGGTGAATGTGTGGGTGCCATTTCCGGCCATCAACTACTCCGGCGTTGTTAAAACGCCGATATAGACTGCCAAATTCTTGCTGAAAGCTACACCGGCGCTTGTAAAAATGCCGATGTAGCTAAATTTTTTTTTAAAAAAATTCAAAAAAAAAATAATAAAATAAAATTAAAAAAAAAATCAGCACTCTTATAATCAAAACCAAATGCAAGAGACCCATTAGATCATACACTGATCATTCTTAAAACAAACAATAGCCCTTTATGGAAATGTCACTTATCACTCTTTCCTTTCTCATACATACTAGTATCAGCACTCTTTTCACCCATCAAAAAGCAACTTTGCATCAAACTACTTCTTTTCCAACATTGATGGCTTTGATGCCTTGTATCCCATCAATTCTTGAATATGCAATTCAGCCCCCCCTCACAGTCTAAGTCTCTGCATAATTAATATACTTCACTTGCTTATTTGTGCTCTGATCTGCCTAGGTAAAACCATATATACAGACATGGAGGATTTTGTTATACAGCTAGCATCCTTAGTTCACAGTGAACCCATTTTTGATCAAAAAAACATGCCAAGATGACAATCAGATGCATGTTTTCAGCTTCTTTAACAGTAAAAGAAAATCAAAATTTCCAGTATCTAAGCATTTATGTATCTCTATTATTTCTTCATCCCAACTACCATTGATGTCTGTGGCTCCAAAACAAAAGCAACACAAGGTTTGTTCAGCCCAATTGTTGTACAGATATGGAGGATTTTGTTATACAGCTAGCATCCTTAGTTTACAGTGAACCCATTTTTGATCAAAAAAATATGCCAAGATGACAATCAGATGCATGTTTTCAGCTTCTTTAACAGTAAAAGAAAATCAAAATTTCCAGTATCTAAGCATTTATGTTTCTTTATTACTTCTTCATCCCAACTACCATTGATGTCTGTGGCTCCAAAACAAAAGCAACACAAGGTTTGTTCAGCCCAATTGTTGTACAGATATGGAGGATTTTGTTATACAGCTAGCATCCTTAGTTCACAGTGAACCCATTTTTGATCAAAAAAACATGCCAAGATGACAATCAGATGCATGTTTTCAGCTTCTTTAACAGTAAAAGAAAATCAAAATTTCCAGTATCTAAGCATTTATGTTTCTCTATTACTTCTTCATCCCAACTACCATTGATGTCTGTGGCTCCAAAACAAATTCAACTACAATCATGATGTCTGTGGCTCCAAAACAAAAGCAACACAAGGTTCGTTCAGCCCAATTGTTGTACAGATATGGAGGATTTTGTTATACAGCTAGCATCCCTAGTTCACAGTGAACCCATTTTTTATCCCAAAAAATCAGCACTCTTATAATCAAAACCAAATGCAAGATACAAAGTTTATTCCTGTGTTCATAAATTAAAAAGCTCAGATAGGATTCAATCATCACTGGTTACTAATATAATTCATTTATTCAATGAATCATGAAACATAGTGTGCAACTTCAGAAGCATAATCCATCTCATCATCACTCATTCACTCGAAAATAATGAGAAGAAACTCCATTTGTTCACTGTTTTTACTCAAGCATATTTAGTTGTTCTCACAAATACTATGGCATAAATTACCCAAGCATGATAAATATAGATCCAAATCAATATAGATCCATATGCAAAATGCACTCAGCAGGATGATTCATGATAAATTAGAGAAGCACAATCAGTGAGTGCCACTCACTGATTCAAAATTAGTCAGGTAAAGAGGTAAAGATTAATCAGTGAGTGCAGCTCAGTATATCAAAAGTAGATTGCTAATCACTGACTCATTAATTAGTCAGTATATCAAAAGTAGTCATTTAATTAAAAAGGAGCATGTAACTTCAGAAGTGTTCATAAATTAAAAAGCTTTCACTCAGCGGCTCACTGAATGTGCTTTCACTCAGCAGCAAAAGTGTTCATAAATTAAAAAGCTCAGATAGGATTCAAACAAATCACTAGTTACTCCTATGAATCATTTATTCAATGAATCATTAAATCAATGACTCGTAGTGTGCAACTTTAGAATCATAACCCATCTCATCATCACTAGTTTAAAAAAAGTAGCAAAGTAGTCAGTAGTGTGACCCGATAGCAAAAAAAGTAGCAAAGTAGCATGAACTTATAGTTACCAAAATGATTTAACTGTATATGTAATTGACCAAATCCTCCAAACCACCTCATTGTCATCAACTACCTTCTTCATCATCACATCCTTCATCAACAAAGCCTATTTTAATCCCTTCACTGGACAATAGTTAAGAATTGCATCTCTCATGAGACTAACAACAAAATCACTCTTCAGTTCATTCTGTGCAAATATGAAATCGTTGTTAAGATACTTTACAATATAAAACCATTATTAATCAGTACTATCCAATAACCCATAACTAACCTCCAAGAAACGGCTATAATTAACACAACTACAATAATTACATACTAATACTTTAGCATCAAAAGAACAACTAAACGATATCATCAACAAACCAATACATTGATGAGTGGAGAAGCTTTCATTAAACCTCCAATTTCATTTACCAAAACAAAAAATTTAGACAAACAATAGGATAAAAGAAATCGCATATTACCACAAATAATAAAGACGAGTATCACATTTATTCAGAATTGTGTATGTATACATTACATACATTATAACATTTTATCTCAAATAAATAACCAATTCCCATGAAACCGATGTTGAAATTCTAACAAAATGTTTGATCACAACTCTATTAATTCTCATTTACCAGCAACAAAATCCATACAACAATATCAAAGAAACCAAACAAACTCTCCATTATACACTCAAACAACTTCATCTAAAAACAACTTCATCTAAAAACCATACTAACCCCTAAAAAACTACAAACAACAAAAGCATGACTAGAATCAATTCCAGTTAGTACGATAAATCAAGAACCGATCAAAACCCTAACCCTAACCCTAATCAAGAACCGATCATTAATTAACCTATTCTCATATTCTCAAATTCATACTAGAATAAACTTTAGGGTTTGAAATTCCTTACTTGGGTTGATTGGGGGAGGGGGGACGGCAGTTTTTGAGAGGGAGAGAGAGATTGGGAGAAAGGGGACGGCGGGGGGGCGCGATGGAGGACGGGGGGTGGGCGAAGGGGGGCAGGTGCGGCAATGGGGGAAGTGGCGACGGCGGGGGAGGGGAAAAATGACGACGGCGGGAGAGGGGGGCGTCGATGGGAAAGGAGAGAAATGAAAATTTTGGGGAAAGTATACATATAGGGATTGGGGAAATTGGGGAAAGCGGGAGAGCGCGAGAGAGCGGGAAAAATTGGGGATTTTTTTTTTGCGAGCAAATGAGAAAATGGTAGAGGGTTTGGGGGAAATTTATTCCAAGACCCTATACCGGCGTTTTAACTAAAAACGCCGGTGAATGGGAGAAGATTTTTTTACCTGTATACTTTCACCGACGTGTTTTATTAAAACGCCGGTGAATATAGCCTTCACCGGCGTTTTAATAAAAAATGCCGGTGAATATCATAATTTTCCGGCATTTTATAGAGGTCGCCGGTGTATAACCATCATGTTTGACGTCCCATTCCTGGTCTCTTCCTACCCCAGCGTTTCTGGTAAAACGCCAGGGAATATACGCCGGTAAATCCATCGTGTGTTGTAGTGTGCACGTGTAAATTACTAGTTATTATAATGGAAGAAGGCCTTAGTGTTATTTGTCAATCTATCAATGCGTGTGATGCACGTACATAACTAATATTAAGGAGGTTTCAGGTTCGAGTCCTCATTACGTCGAAGTTTTTATTTTTTGTTTTTTCTTAAAAAATATGTTAAGATGTGCATTGTCCATGCATAACTTATATATATAAGAGGTCTCAGGTTCGAGGCCAGACTACGTCGAAACTTTTACTTTAAAAACATATATATTTATTAAGACGTGCATTGTACGTGTAAATTACTAGTATTATAAATGGTTGTTGAGATCAAGGACCTTATTTGTCCGCTTTCTCTCTTTCCGTTTATTAGCACAGTCACTACACATATTTTTCTATAAATTTTTTTTTTTGGATGAAAACTAATCTCTCTTCAACTAATACATTCTAGTAGTTCAATATGGAGTACTTTTCAATGAAAAACCATGTTTTTAAAACTCAATGAACAACAATAATTACTTGATACCAATTCAAGAATAAAGAAAAAACACATACAATACATCAAATGTTATCACGTCTTCGCATTCACATAAACCATATGATTGGAGTAATAACCGTAAATCTCTATATATAATGGAAGAGTAGCAGTTGCAATTTGTCAACATTGACAACATATAAATTCGTACATCCACGTGTAACTCCAACTCTCTCATTAATTACAACAAAAACAAGCAAACAAACTATCAAATTTCACCTATTTAAACGTGTCACGCATGTGCAATATAAATTATAAATATTTTTTTAATACCAAACAAACACATATATTATGCGTATTACTCCAATTCTACTTATGAATACATACATTGTACGTACAAATCATAGCTTTGAGCTTTTTCTTCAAAATATTTTTCTCAATTACGTGCAATGCACACCCAACTCCAAAACCATTTCTTAACACGTATATCGTACGTAAAAAATTTTCAACTCTTATCAAAACGTTCGTCGCACGTGAAAAATACTGGTATAATAATAACTAGTTAGCTGACATTTGGACTAATTGGAGTTGCATATTATAGAAAATATAATAATAGGGTTTCTGCTATTGTGTGGAAAAAACGTGCATTCCAATTACCTCTATAAAAAAAAACCCTAAAAAAAAGTTCTGGATAAACATTGAAATATTAGATAGCACACAGAGATATATATATTACTAATATCTCTAATATTATAATGAGAGAATTACTTAGTGTCATTTGTCATTTATCATTTTGTCATTCTACTAATATGTACAACGTACGTACATAATTAATATAAAGAATGTTTTCAGTTTAAATCTTCCCTACGTCAGAATATTTATTTTAAAATTTTGAAATTATTAAAACGTGCATCGCAAGTATAAATTACTAGTGGTAATTAAAAAGAAGTACTCAAGTCCATTTAATTAATCGTTCCGAAATACTACATAAAACCATGAATTTAAGTTGGATACATCTGCAGGCTCGATCGCCATTATTTACTTACTTTCACAAGCAATTATTGTACTAATTAATTAATTATTATATGCTTAATTCTCATTATACGTTTGCTTTGACTGCACTGCTGTATCCATTAATCCCATCATAGTACCTACTCCACAACATAATCCCTCCGTACTTGGCCGACGACTGCACCACCGGCAACACCTGCGATGTCAACACATCCGGCGCAATGTACCCACTCCCCGCCGCATCCGGCGATGCTGGGAGCCCTAGAAACACGCTTGTCGCTTGTACCCCGGTCCACTGGGACCACGCGCTACTCAAGGCATCCACACTACCTGACGAGTACTCGCACTGTGGGTTGTTGTAGAACTGGACCCAGACGTAATCGAACACCCCTGTAGATATTGCAGCGCTTAAATGGTCATCGGGGAATGGGCACTGCGGAGCTGCTGATAGGTACACTTTTTGCCCGTAATTTGTAAGGGATTGGGCCAGTTCATTGTAGTGGTCAGGAGCCCCAGCCTCGATGTCGAAGTCAATGCCGTCCAGGATGGCATTGCCGAGGGGGCGGGATGAGGAGGAGCCACCGAGGTAGTTGTTCCAGAGGTAGTCAGCAACAGACTGGGCGTCAGCTGTAGAGGAGAGAGAGTACGATCCAGAACCACCGCCGAGAGAAAGAAACACCTATTGACCAATATGTTATAGTTAGGCTCTGTTTGATATTGTGGTAAACAATATAATATTCTATAGAGTAACACATGTTTTCATGTGTTATCTATTAATTATTGGATCGGGTTAATTGAGCATGAATCCCAGTACCCTAAATCCAGTTTAATCTTATACATACTGATCTTGTGGGAGTGTCTGAGAATATTCCAATTCTGATAATCATAGTATAATATGTGAGTATAATATCTGAAGCAGTAATCCTAACCCTAATTTCTCTTATTATTATTATTTTCTCATAATCGCTAACAATATCTACCTTCACATTTTGAGACTGGCATGTTTGGATGTCAGAACTAAGGCCAGTGCATCCATTGGAGGAAGGATCGCAGTGGCCAGCGAGGTTGAGGACCGGAGTCTGCCCGTTCCCGAAGGTGGTGAGGAAGGAGAGGATGACATAGGCATAGTTGCCGGTCGAACATGTATCGGCTAGGGTGCCCTCGTTCCCGTTCTGTCCCCAGTAGACAGTGATACCGCCAGCGTAGGAGGCCACGACGAAGGAGGAGAGGAGGAGGATGGTGAAGGGTAAAGAAGACATTATACTTTGTTGGTAATTGATTGATGAGTTTGGAGGGCTTATTAGGGTGGAGTTTATATAGGGGAAGATGGGTAGTGATCGATGTGAATATCATTTTTAAGCGCGTATAGAATATTTCTTGGTGTTGAAAATGGATCGAAGTTGGAATTGAGTTTGACTTTGACTTTGTCGGTTTGGTTTTAGTTGAAGCCAGATTGAACCTAACTATGACTCGGTCTCATCTCATCTCTCAATTGTCTTATTCATATATGATTTCAATATTTAAACATAGTTAACTAATTAAAGGAGAATTATACTATGATTTTTTATATCTCCTCTCCACATAGTTAACTAACAAATCAAAAGAATTCTTTTTTCATTCTTTTTTTAATTTTATTTTGAAAAATAGTCCTTAACCTTTTATTCATAACTTGCAAAGAAATGTATCAAGACAATATAGCAAATTACGGGAAAACAACCGGAGGTGAAACACCAGTACTCCAAATTCCTATAACGTTAGAAGCTAGAGAGCTCTAGCTGCTGCATTTCCAAACCTTCAGATGTGGCTGACTCGAATATGTGGATTATACGTAAGAACATCTCTCCCGGCCTTCATTGTCGTGGAGATACCGAGACATATTAATGTCCTCTGAGGGAATTGGAGATCGAGTTACATTAGGAAAGAATATAGGGGGAGTTGGGATATTACTGTAGCGGCTATTTTGTGGATCCTGTGGCCAGATAGAAATGAATTTTGTTTCCGTAACATTAATTGTACAGTTCAATTGTTATTGCGAAAAACTCGGTTTCTTATAGATGCTTGGGTAGGTCAAGTAGGGGCGAGAAAGAGGCTCCGTTTGGATGGTGCAGAGTAGCTCAGATGATCTTAGGGGCTGCCTACTCCTACTGCTCGCTGTTGGGAGTAGAATGGGAGGGATATGATCTTTTGTGCCGGATATATGACGTAGTTAATCTGACTTATTATGTTCTAATTTATAGCTTACTTTTGTTGCTTTGATGTACTGAATTGGATGTGACTCACTACAAAAGAAAAGGTCTTTCCCGGTGCTTTTTTGGGGCTCCCGGTGAATAACCTACCGGTATTTGGAAAAGCGGCACAACAAGCGCCGGTGGAATGCGTGCCGGTGATTGTTTGGCGGCCTACACTGGTGCTTTTGAAAACGCCGGTGATGGGGTAATATACCCCGGCGTTTAGGAAACGCCAATGTACACTTTTTTTTTTAATTTATTATTATTTTTGGGGTGAAGAAATTCCCCGGCGTTTTGAAAAACGCCGGGGAAGGTATACATATTTATAAAAAAAAATATATTTTTTTATTTTTTATTTTTTGTTTTTTTTAATTTTTTTTTGAAGGTAAACATCCAAAAAAATTATGATTAAAAGAACAAAATCCAAATAACATACAAAATTGGTGTCAAAGATGCAACCCTGCCAGAATAATGAGAGAATATCCAAAGTTAATCTTTCTACACAGTATGGACTAAACTTAAGCATCCAAAGTGGCTCCTTTGTCAACTCATCCAAAGTGAATATCCACAAGGGCATAATAAATAGTACCATGCAGGTGATCGTCCAGAGATCCCAAGGGCATAAACTCGTATACAAGAAGCCGTTGATCTCCATTAGCACAATAACCAATTAAATTAACAAGGTTCTCGTGATGCAATAAGCTAAGCATGAGAACCTCCACCAAAAATTCTCGATTTCCTTGGAGCCCGTTCCTATCTAGCTGCTTCACCGCCACAACCTACCATAATCAGTAGATCTATCCATCACTAAAGTGCAAAGAATAAGTGTAAGTTTAAAACATCCAAGCATTGAGCGCTATCTTACTAGAGCAATTAAGGGATACATTCATCATATTTCTGATTTTCAGTATTCTAAACACTGATTCCTAACGTGCACATGTCATCATTATGCTATTATTCATCAAACTAAAGTTCTTCTTCTCCTAGCAATAGTCCCCAAGCACAAGAACACTACTCTCCTTCTTCTTATTTTTTTCTTAATTTTCTTTTGATTTTTGGTGTATGGAATGAGAAGAGGAATGTTGTATTTATAGGTCTAGGTTAGGGTCTATATTGCAAAATTTTTACCCTAATAACTCTGAATTTTTTCCCAAAACG
Source organism: Hemerocallis citrina (assembly GCA_017893485.1). Taxonomy (NCBI): domain Eukaryota; kingdom Viridiplantae; phylum Streptophyta; class Magnoliopsida; order Asparagales; family Asphodelaceae; genus Hemerocallis; species Hemerocallis citrina. The sequence continues at coordinate 30,513,275 of CM030360.1, forward strand.
ACCCTTTTTTGCAAAGTTTTTCCCAAACCGCCCTACTTTTTTTTATTTCCCAAAGCGCCCCACTCGGTCTTTGAAAGACCGAGTTTAGTACAAATAAACTCGGTCTTTCAAAGACCGAGTCTTGCGCTTTGAAAAATTTCAAAGACCGAGCGTATTTGTACGAGACTGTACTTAGGCGTTTTTAACAACGCAGATCCCCTTTCTTCTTCTTCTCGAATTTTGAGAGTTTTTTTTCTTCTTCGCTCTGTCCCTCAACGAATCCATCGCCCTCGCCAATTTTTTTGTTCGATTACTCCCTTAATCGATCGATAAACTTCCCAAAACCAATTACTCTCTAATCCATTTTTGATTTTCCCCAATCCTATTCCCCAAAATTGATTATTTCTTAAAACCCTAAACCCCGAATACCCAATTTCGTAGACCTCGCCAATTTCGTCTTCGTCTTTGGAAGATTTTGGTTGAAGGATCTTGCTCTTCTCTACCTTGTCAGTAGCTCGTTTTGGATTCTTCTACTTGTAAGGTATATTTCTTAAGCTTTTGCTAAGCAAAATTTGTGTTACATTTGATGCTATTGTGAAGTTGATGAGTTGAATTTGACTTATTGTTGACAATGTAGAGTAGCTATTGTTGTTATTTTTAGTTTTAATTTTGTTGAAAAAGAAAGAGTTGAAAGAGTTGAAGTTGTTGCTATCAACGGCATTGTTATATAGTATTTGTTGAATTCTATATAGTTTTTTGCTAAAATTAAGAAAGAGTTAGAAATTTTAGAATTTGTTGAAGTTGAATTTGTTATATAGAATTCCATATAGAATTTTGCTAAGAAAGAGTTAAAATTCTCTAATTTGCTAAAATTAGAGAATCAACGGCATTGTTATATAGAATTTATTGTTGTTGAGATGTTTAGAGATTGTTGTTGTTATTGTTGTTTAGATGTTGTGGTTGTGGATAAGTTTCGAGATTTTTGATGTTTTTGTTGTTGAGATGTTGTGGTTGTGAAGATGTTTCGAGATTGTTGTTTTTTATATCTAGGTTATGTGTGGTTAATAACATTTCTGTTGAAGTTGTAGGATTTGTAGTCTATTGTAAATGGCACGCACAATGGGTAACATGGAGGTAAGAGAAAGTAGTAGACCTCCACGTGGCGATAGAGCACGTACTCGCAGTGGACGTGGTCGTGGTCGTGGTCGTGCTCCTACCGAGGCTACTAATATAAGTAATTAATTATTGATTCTAATAGAATTGTATTACATTTCGGTCTATTGATGTAAATGTTATTGTTATGTAGGTTGAATTCAATCCAAATGAGGTGGGCACTTCTTCTTCAGTCCCTTCGTCGTCATATATCCCTTCTGGAGGCCCCGGACCACTCGACCCTTCACTCCTCACTCTCCAGCCGTTGCATCGATCGCAGAATGTTTGGAACGGTGAGGCTACGGAGTGCCGCTTTAGGACTGGTCATCCGCTACCTGTGCACCCACGTATACACGAGATACTAAGAGATTGTGGATTCTACGGTATTGCCAGGATGACATCCATCAAGTGCGATCGTCCACTTTTGGAAGCACTGCTTGAAAGATGGAGGCCCGAGACACACTCATTTCACCTGCCAGTTGGGAAGATGACGGTCACTCTACAGGACGTTGCCATACTAACCGGGCTTCCAATCGATGGAGAGGCAGTCACAGGATCGATGGACTTCGACCCAGTGTATATAGTGGAGGAGTACTTAGGGGTTGAAGTAGAAGCCGGTGCGATAAATGGAAAATTTATCCATTTAAAGTGGTTGAAGGACACGTTTAAAGATAGATTGAATGACGGTTCAACTGCAGCGGAGGTGGAGTGCTACTGTAGGGCGTATATTCTAACGCTATTCGGCACGGTCTTGTTTCCAAATTCGACCGGAAATACCGTAGCATTGATGTTCTTGTCCTTAATCGCCGATCTAGGTAGGGTCAGTCGTTACAGTTGGGGCAGTGCAGTACTATCGTCACTGTATCGGAGTCTGTGTCTGTACAGTATAGGTTCGAACCAGATGAATGGACCTCTGATTTTACTGCAGATATGGAGTTGGGAGCGGATTCACGTAGGTCGGCCCGTAGTACAGATCCAATCTCAACATTGGAGAGTTCTTCCTGATAATATTGACATGCTACCTCCTATCGGTGTGTACTGGACAGGCAAACTGACATGGACAGCCAACCCCAACTGGTGCTTGACATACTACCGCGATGAGCTCGATAGGTTGGCCGCTGACTGTGTGGTGTGGAACCCTTACACAGAGGAGCAACTGATTCGACTGCCACCTATTTGCACGTTCAGACGTAATTTGTGGCTCACGAAACAACCACTAATCAACTTTGGGGTTGTTGAGTTTTACTACCCCGATAGGGTGTTATGCCAGTTTGGTCTTCACCAAGGAATTCCAGTTGCCGCGTCATTCAATGCCGAGATGCATAACATCACAGGAATGGGCCGTACCCCCGGACACAATTGGGCCACTTGCTTCCTCGATTACGTTCAGAGATGGAATGTTCACCGTTTCCAAGAAATTATTGGTGACATTCCACCGTTTGACCTCTCGTTGCATGGGGTGTACATGTCTTGGTACGAGAGAGTCACTAGACGGTTTATTTCCCCACCGTTGCAGACTCCTGCTAGAGTCGCTGTACCGATCCGTCGACCAGGGACCGAACCAGCAGATGAACATTCCGTGAGGTTGCCGATGTACCAACCAAAGGGATCTACTGTTCGTGGCTTTGTAAGTTTTAATGTTTCGTTTTAAAGTTTCAAAGTTTATATATCAATATGTTTTTATATATGTATGTACATCTAATTCAACTTTTCATGTTTCTCAGTTGATCCAGACTTGGTTCCTTACAAAGAAATGTGTTTCTATGTTGAATAGCAACATCGCCGATCGGGCGAAGGATACCTTACGGGAGATGTTATCGTGTTGCCATGCACAAGCTAATCTTGTGGGGGAGGGTGCAACATTAGATGCAATACTAAGGACCCCCACACATCGAACGAGCGGCCGTACTGGTCGACGACGAAAGAGAGTTGTTCATAGGCCCCCACCTCAACCTCAAAGCGATTCAGAACACGAAGAACAAGCAGAGCCTGTGATTGAAGGGGATGATGAACAACAAGACGTTGGGGATGAGATTCAAGAAGAGGAGGAGATCCCGTTGTCCGCACTCACACAGGCAACTCCACAACGTCGTAGACGACAACGAAGACCCCCCAACTTCTTCACACCTGACCCTTGACTTTTGATGTTATGTTGATGTTAATTTGTTGTAATATTTTTTCGTACTTTGGTAGGTGTTGTAATATCTTTAGTTAGTTTGATTTTGTTGTTTTTTTTTTTTTTTTGAAATGTTCTTAGTTATTAATATTGTTGATGTGGTTGCGATCTTTAGTTAGTTTGAAGTTGGTAGATGATATTAACAACATTGTAGATGTAGTAGAGATGTGGTTGAGAAGAAGAAAACTTTGTGATGATGAGGTGTTTGTGGTTGTGGAAGAACTTTGTGGCAGAGATGTGGTGATTGTTGTTGTGGTTTGTTGTACTTTGGTAGGTGTTGTTGTTGTGAAAGAAAGTTGTGAATGATGATGTTGTTGTGAATGATGTTGTTGTTGTGTTGGTTGTGTTCTGAAGATTATTCCAGCATGATGATATTAAGGTTGTTGTTGTGGAAGTTGTGAATTCGAAGGTTGATTTGTGAAGATGATGTTGTTGTGGAAGTTGAAGTGGTTGTGAAAAATGATGTTTTTGTGTTGGTTAAAGGGAGAGGATTTGAAAGATTTTAAATCAATCAGCATCTGGCTATGGCAAAAAAACACTCAGCATCAAGACTCGGTCTTTCAAAGACCGAGCTTAATATAACTAGACTCGGTCTTTCAAAGACAGAGTCTTGTTGCTGATTGCAAAACTTTGCTATCAGACTCAAGACTCGGTCTTTCAAAGACCGAGTCTAGTTATATTAAGCTCGGTCTTTGAAAGAACGAGTCTTGAGTTCAATAGACTCAGAGCCCAAGCAGCTCTCTGGAAATTTGTGAACATCACAGTCGGTCTTTTAAAGACCATTCTAAACATAGCTAGACTCGGTCTTTGAAAGACCGAGTCTTCAATCTGTGAATTTTTTTTTCATTTTGATTGAGGGTGTTTTTAGAACGGTCTTTGAAAGACCGACTGTGATGTTCACAAATTTCCAGAGAGCTGCTTGGGCTCTGGAGTCTATTGAACTCAAGACTCGGTCTTTCAAAGACCGAGCTTAATATAACTAGACTCGATCTTTGAAAGACCGAGTCTTGAGTCTGATAGTAAAGTTTTGCAATCAGCAACAAGACTCGGTCTTTCAAAGACCGAGTCTAGTTATATTAAGCTCGGTCTTTGAAAGACCGAGTCTTGATGCTGAGTGTTTTTTTGCTACAGCCAGATGCTGATTGATTTAAAATCTTTCAAATCCTCTCCCTTTAACCGGCACAACAACATCATCTTCTCAAATCAACCCCTTTCATTCTTCACAACAAACTTCACAAGATTCTTTGAAACAATCTTCAGATTCTTTGAAACAAGCATTCTCAACAACAAACCACAACTATCTTCACAACATCAAACCACAACTATCTTCACAACAACAAACCACAACTATCTTCACAACTTTCTTTCTCAACAACTATCTTCACAAATAAACACATCCAAACTAAGTGCTCAGTTCGAAATAAATATTACAAACACAATAGGAAGCACAAAATCAAATTTTAATTGTTTTGAGATGCTCTGTTAGTACATCGATGCTTGTTGTGTCCTTCCAACCCGCACCTTGAACATTTCATTCTTGTACCCCTGCTAGAACTATCTCTCACATCCATATCGTTGCGTATTCTCGTGGATTTAGGCTGGCCTTTCCGTGAACATCACAAACTAGAATCTGGTACAAGTCGTGGACCGTCGATAGTAGGCCAATATGCTTCATCTAGAATAGGACTGAACACAGGAGCCCAAGTTTGTGCTAATGACGTGATAAGGTAAAATTTATCAACATAAGGCTTGTGATCGATTGCACGATATGCAAAGGCTGCTAATACATGAGAACAGGGAATATGATATAGATGAAACTTCATACATGTGCATGTTTTCGTACCCAAATTCACGGTGTGCAAGTTCCCACCCTTCCGTTCTCCATTTACCTTGCGTATACCCGTTTTGACGGAAAAAACTCCAGGCTGATGATGAAACATTGTAACCTCATGTTGATTTGCTCTTTCACGGCGACTATCAATCAAATCATGTATACTTTTAGCAAAAATCTTCCCTTCACATAAAAGCTTACTAGTTTCCTGTCGACGAGTAGTAAAGTAAGAGTTGAGACGTAAAAAAATCGTCTCAACAATCACAGTTACTGGTAAACTACGGACTCCTTTCAATACTGAATTGAAGCATTCTGACAGGTTCGTAGTCATCATTCCATATCGTCGATCTTCATCTGCATAAAGTGCCCATTTCTCAACCGGCTTCTCTTTCAACCAATTAGCCGCCTCGACATTGACGGTTTCAAGTTCAGCGAGTTTGGCCATGAACTTTTTGGGTTGGTTTTGACAAGCTATAATTTTGGCCTTCTTGCACAATGCCTTGCTACCAAATTTACAAAAAAAATTTGTGACAAAATGGCGCATGCAATATCGATGAAATCCATTCGGTTCGTTCCAAGCTCCGTTTTGCAAATCCATAGCAGACAATATACCAGCATGACGATCTGAGATAACACACAACTCAGTGCGATCGGTGACATAATACCGGATGCAAGTCATAAACCATGTCCACGTATTTATACTCTCTCCATCAGCCAATGCAAATGCAAAAGGAAATAAGCAACCATTCGCATCCGGAAAAACAGCAATTAGCAAACAACCCTTGTACTTACCGTACAAGTGAGTTCCATCTACACTAATAACCGGTCTGCAAGACTTGAAATCTTCAATCGAAGGACCAAGTGCCCAAAATACTTCCTTGAATGTTTTCTCGCTGGGGCTAGACTCATATTTATCCCAGTGGACAACGGTCCCTGGATTTGCTGTTTGAATTGCTGTTAGTAGAAAAGGCAACTTCGTGTATGCTTCTTCGAAGGTACCGTACAACCTCTCAATTGCCTTTTGTTTTGCTTTCCAAGCTTTCTTATATGAAATCTGGTAATATATTCTATTTTCACAATCTCAATAATTGCCCCCGGTGATAAAGCAATATCCTTCTTCACCACACCCACAATCAAATTACTAACAAGGTTAGCATCAATTTTACAGTGGTCTTGATTCAACGTGGGATTCGTACAAGTATGAGGGCCAACTATCTTCTTCACCACAAAATTTCTCCCCCCTTTTGGAACAATAGCTCGTAATCTCCAAGGGCATCCACCATCACTTACTCCTGGGGGACCTTGTACGATCTCCTCTATTGTACGTTTTCTAGGTGCCATTTTATATTTAACAGTGTATAGTGACGGTGTTGTTTTCAATGTGACAAATTCACGATGTTTCTTGATAGAATACACCTAATTCACAGCATGCTGAATGGACTCTTTACTTACAAACTCCTGTCCAACGTAAAATTCGTCTACATTGGATGAACCAGAAGACTCTTTGGAAAATGGGGGTACTCTAGCAGCTTGAGCCATCTCCTCCGTAACATGAGCGTTAACATTAGCATACCTATCAGTAGCTCTCACTTCATTAGAACTGTTGTTCGAAGGATTTACATTTGCTACATCATCATCTTCTTCTCCATCATCACTTTCTACACTTTCATCATCGTCTGTTTTTTCCTCTTCTTCTTCATCATCTAATAAGCTATTGTTAACCACTGCATTTTGAAAGAGTTCAAATACACTGTCATTTGGAACATAGTCAGGAACCGGTGTAGGTTGAGGGGAACTCAACATCTGTAGAATCAGCATTTCTTGTATTTGTGAAGGTGTTTTCTTGTGAGGACAGTGGATTTGGTTGTGAAGATTGAGCGGGGTTAGACCTCGTCTGCTGTGTAGGTACTACCCTTATGAAGCTTGCACTTGGAATATCATGTGGCTGAGCATTCAAATTTTAAATTTGCTGAATATATAACTCTAATGCAGACCAAGTACAATTGGGATCAAATGTCCTAGCAATCAATGACTTCAGCGCATTATCAGTAGGTACGGGCACTGTCATAAAATACTGATCATCTCCTCTTCCTGCTGCGTATCGAGCTAAAATTTTCACATTCCATTGATTCCTATCACAATTAGTAACTTCATATGTTTTCTCAACTAGTTCTTCAAATGTAATGGTACGGGGTGTACCCAAACTATTTCCGGATCCAACACACTATAGCAACTACCAATCTTTGGATCACAAATTATTTCACCACCAAAGTATAACCAAATAGGAATCTCAAGATCCATACCTACGTATATTTATTAAAATATGCGAGTTATTATCTAACCACAAACAAAATCTATACCAAAATTCAGAAAATTAAAGGCCAATATTCATCATACCTTCACAAGCGTCAAGGATAGAGCCGTAGATATTTGGGTAAAAGAGTTAAAGTTGCTATCCGCTTCAAATTTAGCAAAAATCAAAAATATGGATCTTTCAAAAGAAGGGTTTTGGGTTTTTATAGTGGAGATGCTTAGAGGGTTAGGAAGATATTGGTAAAATATTTAGATTAAGATTAGATTTTGTGGGTAGGAGGTCGCCCTAGATTTAGGAAGATGGGTTAGAGAAATAGAATAGGTTTAAGTAGAGAGAGAAGAAGAAGAAAGGGGATCTGCGTTATTAAAAACGCAAGAGTCCAAGACTCGGTCTTTCAAAGACCGAGTCTAGTGCAAATAGACTCGGTCTAGTGAAAGACCGAGTCTTGCTCTTTGGTTTTTCAAAGCGCAAGATTCGGTCTTTCAAAGACCGAGTCTATTTGCACTAGACTCGATCTTTGAAAGACCGAGTAGGGCGGTTTGGAAAAAACTTTACAAAAAAAGGTCGTTTTGGAAAAAAATTCAATAACTCTCCATATTAATTCTTTCATCTCTTCACTTTCTTAACCCCTCACTCAAAACTCTCCAAATGATATAACCCCAAACCCCCAACACTTCATCTTCCCACTCTCCAAAACCTTGACTCTCGTATTCACAACCCCCAAGTGCAAGCCACATCAGCTTCAAGAATCAAGCTAACGCCATCACACAGAGACAATCAGCACAATACTTTTTTCTTCATGCTGTTTGCCTCTCACGTGGGCCCCCCAACTAAAACCAAATCATTTTTCATATTTTTTTTTACCAAAGTGCCAATCTGCATGCACATTAATGAATACAACCAGCCAACTTCTTTTTGAACATATATATATATATACTTTTTTCAACATATATTATACTTTATACTCTTTGAAAATTTATGGGGTGTTACATACACTCCAAAATTTATTTCTGGAAACAAAAATGCTTAAATACGTTTACCGAAAACATGTGCGTTGCACGTAAAATATTAAAATGTGAAAATCGACTTTATCGATAGAAGATTATTAAATATAATCGAAAACAACATATATAAGAAAAATATATTTACTAATTTTATGTATTTCACGACGTAATTGCTACGTACGTAGAAAAACATGTGCATTATACGTACAAAAGTATTTAGATCAAAATGCGAAAAATAAATTTCCGTTTATTAAAATAGATTTGAATACCTAAAATAAATAATTTAAACACATAGAAAATATTGCATGTAGCGGTGAAAAAATACGGAATCGATACGCGCATCGAAAACACGTAAAAAGCACGTAAAATACAGAGATTAAAATATTATATTTTAGTTGACTCAAATAGGATAAAATCAATACTGGGAATGCATAAATAGTCAGAAATCACATTACAAAATGAAAACACGTTACAATATACACGTGCATAACACACGAGGACAAAATTATAATTTTCAATTTTGCGGGGTGTTACATACACATTTTATTTTATTGCATAATAATAATAAAAATTAGAAGGCACAAGAAAGAACTAGTTGCTTGACGCCAAAATTGAAGCGGTGATTTCTCTCAAAATCAAGTCTCGGATCTTCTCCTCATAATTCAGTCACCTTCTTCTTATTTTCTTTCTTCTCAGCTGCAATCAGAGCCGCAATTTCTCTCCTCCTTTTCTTCTCCTTTTCTTTTTCTTTTTTCTCCTCGGGAACATGCATCCCACTTTATTTTTTGATTTTTTGATTTTCTTTTCTCTCCATTCGAACAGCACACTTCTCTCCTCAGTATCTCGTGCAACCCACTTTCATTATATAGCAGTAGGGTAAGGGTTAAATAAGATTAGGATAGGTTAATTAATTAATTAATTATAATATCAAGATTAAGATTAATCTTTTGATTTTAAATTATTTAACCAACTAACCATAATCCAAACCCAATTCCATCCACACTCTTTCTCTTTTCTTTTTTTGAACTTTTTATTAAACAATTTCATTCCACCCCTAATTGACCGGAATACTTTTTATGAGTTCTTCAAAAGCCCAATTGGTAAAGCTATGCATTGGAGTGCTCGAATTTTCTTGAAATCTTCACAAAGAATCAATTTGAATTCTGAAATCATTATCCTTATTTTCTTTCCTGATTTTACCAAAATGTCCACCTTTTGCATTTATCCATCTCATTCCTTCAAAAATAAACAAATTAATAAAAATAATCAGAAAGAAGATAAATTTTAAAGAAATAAATGAGAACTCGTAACTTTAATGTGTAAAGAGAGTAATAAAATCATGTATAAATTTCACTCATCACTTGGCTGTTGTACTCACCTTTCCAGGGGACATGTGCGGCGTTGTCTCACCTATCAAGGAGACACGTGCGGCACTGTCTCGACTGTTAATTTCTAGGATTTAGTGATGATAATATGACGTAGACGTAAGTCGCAAGTCCTATTGGAACTTAGGGGATGGACCCTTAAGTTTCCGTCTATATTCTAAGTTATCAATTCTAATAGGGAATAAGAGTTTAACTCTGAATCTCTTGGCGGAGTAGCGGAAGGCCCTACTGATTCGCCTTATGGTAATGATAACTGTTGGTAGGGACATGAGTGGAGAGAGACCACTGATTCAGGCAAAGTTGTGGTTGATCCTAGAGTTGGCATTCGGATCGACCGGGCCGGGCCGGGTCGGGTCGGACCCGTGCGGGTTGAAGAAGAAAGTGAGCGGCTTCGGGTCGGGTCGTGGGTTTAACCGGGCCGGGCCGGGCCAGGTTCGAAAGTGAAAACTTCGACCCGACTAACTCGCGAACCCATTCGGGCTGGACCCGTGTCGGTTCGGGCCGGGTCGCGAGTTGGCCCGGTTAGATTTTTTAAAAAAAAATCTTACAAATTCACTTAAAACTTTGCATATATTATTCATTTCAACTACAATGAATTTTTTACAATTTTTTACATTCAAATACAAGTTTTTTTCAACTCTTTTAACCTTAAAAAATAAATAAATAAAAATTGTATAACAAGTATAAGAGTCTAAGTGATTAAAAATTAAACAAAATTGTATATATTATTCATTTCAACTTGTATGAAATTTGTACAAGTTTTTTTTTCCGCTCTTTTAACCCAAAATAAATAAATAAATAAATAAAAAAAGTACAACAAGTTTAAGAGTCAAAGTCATTAAGAATTAAACAAAATTGTATATATTATTCATTTCAACTTGTAAGAAATTTGTACAAAATTATATTTTATAAATTTTCTTTACAACTTGACTTTAAAAAAAAATACAACTACTATGAATTGTTTACAAGTATTTTTACATTCGAATACAAGTTTTTTGTTTGCTAATCTTGTTGTTGGATTTCACGAGAGTTGCTACCACTTGTTGATGTAGATATTGCTTTTCCTTGAGTCCGGTCTTCCGCCTTCATCCAATCTTCAGTGCAGACGAGCATCTCCAATGTATCCGGCTTCAAGTGATTCTTGAAATCTGTTAGAACTCTGCCACTTGTAGAAAAATCACTTTCTGAAGTAATTGTGGAGACAGGAGGAGTTAGTAGATCTCTAGCCATATGTGAAAGAATAGGAAAAAGATTTTTATGTTCTTTCCACCATTGTAGCACTTCAATCTTACTACTAGAACTCTCATTATCTTGTTGATTATACTAATTTAATTCATTTGGTGCATTAGTCCTAGTTTTTTGATTAAATACGAGCAAGTAAATTAGCAATGACATCTTCTAATGTACTCTTACCCTTACCTCTAGAAGTAGAAGAAGAAGAAGTAACTATACTAGTTATACTACTAGATGCAAAAGTTCTATCAAAATAATCATATAAGTTATTCAATGTCGATTTAAAGCTTGCTAAAAATTTATCAGAATCAATTTCAGATTCATCTCCAAGTAAAGTAAAATACATTTCAATCAAACTCATCGTACCTGCTAATTTGATACGAGGATGCATAATAGTAGCAATACAATACAACATAGGAGGAGAATTAAAATACTTCAAAAAAAATCATAAGCAGGAACAACAATATGACTAATGTATACGTCCGAAATCATATCTTGAAAAGTTTGCGTCATAGTAATGATTGAAATAAAAATACTTCTAGAAGTAGAATCATAAGATGTAGAAAACTTCTCAGTTGCGATTTTAAAAGGTTCCAAAAATCATAATAAAGATTCGGAAAAATACCATGCTTCGGGAGTCATTTGAAAATTTTCCATGTTTTTTCCAAGACAAAAACCGTTTAAAATATCTCTGTATTGAGTTACAACATTAAGTAAATTGAAAGTAGAATTCCATCGGTGTTTAACACCTTTAGGAAATTTTCTAAAATGTATTCCCCTAACTTTACACCATCTTTTAAGGACAAGATGGCAAGTATTCCCTACTCATCAGTTGTTGGTAGTCTTATGTATGTTATGGCATGCACTCGCCCAGACATAGCACATGCAGTTGGTGTTGTTAGTAGATATCTATCTAACTGTAGCAAAGAGCATTGGGAAGCAGTCAAGTGGATACTCAAATATTTGAAAGGCACTTCAAAGTTGTGCTTAAGTTTTGGTGGAGCAAAACCAATTCTAGAAGGTTTCACAGATACAGACTTGGCAGGGGATCTTGAAGCTAGAAAGTCCACTTTTGATTACTTATTCACATTTTCGAGGGGAGCTGTTTCGTGGCAGTCCAAGTTACAGAATTGTGTTGCCTTATCCACCACAGAAGTTGAGTATACTGCTGCAAATGAAGTGAGCAAGGAAATGGTATGGCTACAGAGATTAATTCAAGAGTTTGATATGAGACAAGACAGTTATTTGGTGCATTATGATAGTATAAATGTCATTCATCTGAGTAAGAATTCAGTATATCACCCTGGCACTAAGCACATTGATCTCCGTTATCATTGGATCCGAAATGTAGTGTCAAAGAAATTTTTTTAGTTGAGGGATCCACACCAACAAGAACACTTCTTATATGTTGACTAAAGTTGTTCCGCCACAGTAGAAGTCGCTCATCATATTGACCCGATTGGTCTGGAGAGGGGGATTGTAAAATATCCAGGCCCAACATCAAGTAATCCATAAATAATATTTTGGGCTTCCATAAGTATTGGGCTTTTCTAGAACATGCTAGTGGTTCTAGATTCATCATCAAGTGCATAAACTTAGATCAATGTGGAATGTTCATGAAGGAAGTATGAAGATTCATGAATGAGTATTAATGAATGTATCTGGAGGTTTCTTCCTTTGCCTATATAAAAGAGGTTATTTGCTCATTCCAACAACACATGGTGAGAGAATCATCTTCATCCAAGTAGAGAGAAAAGAGTGTTTACTCCAAGTTGAGAGTGTTGAGTGTTATAGTAGCAAAACAATTGTGAGAGAGAGTGTTTCCTTCAAGTGGTGTTCTTGAAGTTGGATCTCTTTGTACCCATTATTTTCATAGTGGGGGTTTTTGTTGGCCCATGGACGTAGGCACCTTGTCGAACCATGTAATATTTGGTGGTCTCTGTCCATCATTTTTTTATTTCCTTCAATATTTCAATTTTGTGGTTTGAGATGGTATTTTCATTCTATTATTATCGATCCTATTTTTTTCCCAACATATATAACTCCTTTCCAAAGACATATAACAAATAGTGAGAATATTAAAGCACATCTATGATCTAACTCGAATCACATAGGGACCTCAATTGAAGTTTATTCCTCAAAATTCACCTCAACTTCAGTTTTTTGGTGTATTGGAAGCAAGGCCGGCCCCCACCTTGAGACAGGTGAGGCGGCCGCCTCAGGCCCCCAAATTTTTTGTCACGCCCCGCTACCCAAAAAGAGAATACGGAATACGGATACGTGACTAAGCCTAGCGAATAATTTTCATCATCCATAGGCTGTTCAGAATCTTTACAACATCTCATAGAAATAATTAGAGTCGGAAGAAAGAAAAGTCAACCAAGCATGCATATATGAACCAATACCAACAGAATTTACTTGAAGCAAAATATATTAATCTCAAATAAATCAGATCTGAATAAGTCAACAATTCTGTGTCACATTGTCCAAATACAAAATAATCCAAGTAATCAAGTACATTTATTCAAATCAAGCAATAGGAAAATAATAATTAAAGCAAAAGCTCTAGCAACTAATATCTCATATCGCCAACTCCACCTGGCAACTGATCACCCTGATCTGAAATTTGATAAATTGCAGGAAGAAGAAAAAGAAAACAAACTCTCGTCGATGCAAGTTACGGGCCGCTTGTAGTGCAGGATACAAGTACAGGGAATAAATAAACAAAATAGAATAACAACGGAAATAAACATAGCATGGTATATGCATGTCAAGAGAATAGAATATCTAACAGGAATCAGGGAAAACAGAATCGAGTAGCATGGTATACTAACATATACAGATAGCATGTATCAAGTGTCAAACAGTATACAGACAATTATATAGATAACAGTGTAAGGTAACAGTCAGATAGTAATAGATAACAGTATCAGATAACAGTCAGATGATAACAGATAACAGTGTAACAGATGTCAGTCCTTACAGTCTTGTGTTTATTACTAACTAGGTAGCACTTCATGTGTCCATCCTTTTACCACATGGTTGCTACATTCAAACAAATTACGTTTTAGATTTCGTAGGGTATCATATAGGGCCGTGTACTCAGGTATCAGTAATCAGACAGTAATTAGACAGTAAGAACCTACTGGTCCTCCTCTGAGTACACCTTCCAATAGGGAAGTATGCAGTCAGATAATCAGTAACAATAATCAGACAATAAGAACCTACTGGTCATTCTCCGAGTGCACCTTCCTATAGGGAAGTGTGCAGTTAGGTAATCAGTAACAGTAATCAGACAGTAAGAACCTATTGATCCTCCTCCGAGTACATATTTCTATATTTTTCACTACTAGATCTTTCCCTTAAACCCCGGCTTGGTCATTTATTATTATTAATAGGCAGGCATGTATGTGTATAAAACAGAGTAAGAATAGTATGGTATAAACAAATGACAGGTTCAGGGTGAAAGGCAGGCATATACAGATGATGGACAACTCATAAAAGTTCAGTGCAACGAAAAATATGGTTCAGGACAGAAAGACAGTACTACACTAAAACAGGGATTCTCATTGCTAAAAATATGCAAATCTGGATCCGTCAGAGAATCTGGAAAATAGACTTTCGACCGAATCCAGAAAATATATATAAGTCATATGGTATTTCACAAAAAACATGAATCAAAACTGAATTGAATCCAGAAAACATGCTCAGACAGAAATCAAAAGAGTGTATTCAAGAACAGGAAAACAGCATAAAAACATATCGATTAAATTCACGAAAAATCTGGGGTATTCCCTAGTATATCTAGTATCAGAAAATAAAGTTTCATAATTTTTTAACATAAATAGTTTAGTCAATAAAAATCAGAAACCATCAAGATGTTGTAGTTTTGTAAATCTTGAATCTTAAACACTACAGTACGAAAATAGAAATATCTCACAAAATACAAATTGAAATCCGGATCCGTCTAAACAGTGATAAACTAGATATAGTAAGCTAACTTTTATATTCACAAATATTTTACAAACATCAATTAGAATTAGGTCGAAAATCAGGTTCTTTAGCGAACAGCAAGAAAAATCTGCTAGTATAGTAATTGTTTGAAAACATAGAACGGTTTGTAAAACTCATCAAATAAATTCACAAAAATTCAGGGTTAATTCCAATCAGGTCTAGTTATATTGTGCAAAATATTGGATCAAAATAATATTTTTAACATTATAATAAAAATAGATTACTCTTCAGAATTCATAGAAAATAAAATCCGGAAATCTCTACACCTCTGTAGCAAAATAGACATAACTCACAACTCGTAAATCGAAACTGAGATCTGTCAGAAGGGTTAGAAAATAGACAGAATTCTCTACAGTTCATGTTCACAAAATGTTTTCATATACTGATCTTAATAGGGTCTAAAATACTGATCAAAAGCAAGGTAACAGAAAATACAGAATTATTCTTCGAACATAAAACATCTAGTTCATGTAAAACTCATCCAAATCAACCCAGACCTGAAATATAGTGTACTAGATGTCCATAAAAGGGTCGAAACAGCAAGTAAAGACAAGAACAGCAACAAATGTGAATTTCTTTTATGTACAAGTTGCATGATAAATGACTATTATGAGTAGATTAGTGTGTGATACAAATACGGATGCATTGGGGATCAATTCAGCAAGTCACATGTATTTCTCAACTCAAAGGAATGTAAGATCAACACAATACATCCCACGACACACGTCTACAAGTCAAAGGGTTCATGTTCAAGTAATTAGGAGATAAAAATGGTCCAACTAGTTTTGAAAATATATCAACGAAGGATTGTGACTCTTAGATCATGTAATATATAAGGAGAAACATGAGATCATCAACGATAAACAAAGAGGAGTCACATTCACAAACTATTTGCAGTATTTTCAAGGAAGAGCTTGTACTAGAAAATGAAATGTACAAGAGATACTTACCTTTAGGACGACCATCCGAGGGAAGAATAACGGGAATGGATCCCGGGCGACACGACGACATGGCGACAAGCAACGATCACGATGACCACGATCGGGCACGGATCTCGATGATTAAAATGGTGATCAAGTTGAAGATCAAGCAAATCCAATGGCCAAGATCGAACATAAAATATATCAGAATTAGAAGAGTGCCAAAAGAGTAAATATACCATGATTGACAATTGATGAATGAGAACAAAAAGTGGACCAAATGTTTAGCTCACCAAGTAGAAGACGAACGAGATGATCAAGGGCCGAGATCAAGTGTGAACGGTCGATCGGACGACTGAGATCGAAGATCAAGATGATAATCATGATCGCGATGATCAAAAGAGATCCGACGGTCGAGATCAAGATCTTGATGATGATG
The DNA here is from genome assembly GCA_017893485.1 of Hemerocallis citrina. Taxonomy (NCBI): domain Eukaryota; kingdom Viridiplantae; phylum Streptophyta; class Magnoliopsida; order Asparagales; family Asphodelaceae; genus Hemerocallis; species Hemerocallis citrina. The sequence goes on from CM030360.1 coordinate 30,529,722, forward strand.
GAGATGATGATCACGATCGCGATGATCAACGATCGGACGGCCTAGATCCAATGGCTTGGTGATGATCAAATGGAGGATCGGATGACAAGGATCAAAACCTAGGGGGACATGATCATGATGATCAAGATGATCAGAGAATCGGACGACCAGGATCAAGAGATCAAGATCTGATCGAATGGACGGCCCCAATCGACATGATCGAACCCATGATTAACCATCAACTCCACGGCTTTTGGCTCTGGCTTAGTGGGGATAGGGCTGCCTGCGCGGTATCGGGGTCACGGCAGTGGGTGGCAGCCATGGTAGCAACAGCCAGGGGGCGCAACTGGGGTGCTGTTGTCGACTGGACGCGACTGGCTAGAGCGCATAGGGTGGCGGCGCAACTGGCTAGCACTGCGGGCTGTAGTGCATCGCCGGGAGGAGGGGAGAGAGAGACGGGAGGGTGGTCGACTGATGGAGGTAGACGAGGGCGGTGCAGGTGGAGGCACGACACAGGGAGGGGCGGCGGGGTACAGGGCAGCACCGCGACTGTGGTGCAGTCGAGGAGGCGACTGGGCTGTCGGCGCTGCACTCGCATGTTGCGGTAAGGGGCGACGCAAGAGGGAGGAGTTGGCGATGTAAGCAACGCGGACAGGGGGCACAGGCGGCCATGGCGGGATGGGTTGTTGAAGAGTCGGAGGAAACGGGGAAGGTGAATGGTGGTGTGAGGGTTTGGCGGCTGTGTGATTTAGGGGTTGAACAGTAGTATAGGTTATTAGGGTTAGGGTTAATTCTAGGTTAAGGTTTTAGGCTATTTATATATAGGGTAATGGGTTTGGGTTGTTGGGTAGATGATCCAATAGGTAGAATAGGATTTTGATCTTATATAAAAAAAATAATCCAATAAAATAATTAAGTAATAAAATACTAGATTAATTAGACACTCGACAAAATAACATAAATAAAATAGAGTTGCTTACAAAATAATGCCTTTCAAAATTTAATAAACAATATATTTAATAATAATAATAATAATGCTAATAACAATAATAAGATTTGTATTACAATATTAAAAAAAATCATAGAAAATAGTTACAATAAAATCATTGATGGAAAATAGGTTTTAATAGAATATTCAAGAATGCATTTTAACAGAAGGAACGTGAAAGTGGAAAACTAATTTACAAAATTTTGAAATACCGAAAATATACAGAAAATATGTATTTACGAAAATAGGAATTACAAATCCTACCCACCTTACAAGAAAATTTCGTCCTCAAAAGTTGCTTAGGCGGTCCATAGGATAGGGCGAAAGCAACTTGGGGGAGGGTAACAAAGCAGAGGGCTAATGGGTAAGGAACAAAGCAGCAGCAATACCAGAAAAAGAAGGAAGTGGATAACAATGATGTCAAATGGAATGCATGAAAGAGAATAAACAGTATCAAAAGGAACGAAATAACACAAGATAATAAATATGATAAAGGAGTAGGCAGAACTGAAATCAAGGAGAGAAAAGACAGGGAAGGATTAAATCAAATAATAAATATGGGGCATGATGACAAAATGGAATGCAAGAAAAAAGTAACCGGTATCAAAAATGAAGAAGGAACAACTCAAAACTTGCAAGATAACAAAGCAAAACGATGATGAAATAGATAGAGCTGGAATTGAAGAAAGGATAGACAAGGAAGAGATGAACCAAGCAATGAGTCAACGGATGAGAATGAATACAAGAGATAGGGAAAAGTAAACAATGCAAGGAAGGAGAAGCAACAACAGGATGCTGGAACATGTAGGTTATGGGCCCACCATGCTTCCGCTGTGCCACTGTGATGGTGACGTTCCAAGCTGCAGACATGTCGTTGTAGACTAAGTGACACCAAGCGACGATCCGAGCAGGAAGAAAAGAATGATACACCAAAATAAAATTGGGCTTTAGATGAGGGTTTTAATTTAAATAATTAGGTCAAAACTAATGGGTGTTAACAAAAATAATATTAATAATACAAAAATCAACACATATTAATAATAAAATAAAAAATTGAAAAAATAATAATAACAATAATAGTCATCATAATCATACTGGTAAAAATAATACTAATAATAATAAAAATATTAACAATACTGGTAAGAATAATAATGCAAGACAGAATATAATTTGGGGTTCATCAATTTTTGCAATACTGGTATAGGGTATTTTGTAAGTCCACGACAAGTTATACCACGAATAACACATCAAGCACACGATATCACAAAATAGCATGCATATATATACATCCAAAAATGGTCATCCCTAGTTGTTTCATGTCATGTATGTCGTGAGGCAACTGTGGTCGAATCAACACAATAGAGATAATATAAAACAGATGATTCACTCACGAATTGTTTCTAGAACCCAAATACACTACATGTGGTATTTAGTACTTGTATTACACAAAGAAAAGAATACAAGTTATTTGCCTGAGAGACGGCGATAGAAACGGCGAAGCAAGAATAACGCAAACAGATTCCCGGGGCATGAACACAACGAACGACTACGAATCCACGAACCCAAAATGAGCACGTGAACACAAGACAACCGAACACAACCCACGATCACAATAAACGAACCAGCCCACGAGCCAATAACGAATACACAAACCCAACCAGCACAAACACGCGCACCAAGAGATAGCGAGAAAGAATCGGGACCACCACGAAGAGGAGCTCGAGACTGCGGGCTGGTGTTTGATGTACTGGTCTGCCGGAGGGATGTAGGCGGAGCTAGGGGGAGCAGCGGTAGTGCTTGCTGCTACTATCGAGGCTTTGCTACGGTGCATCGAGAGGAGCTAACGAAGCAGGAGTGCAGCGCTACGATGGAGGGAGGCGCTGCAGGGGAAGTCACTGGTAAGGCTGTCAACAATGCTGCTTTGGCTGTCGACTGCTGCAGGCAGGAGAGAAGAAGGGAACGAGGAGAGGTCGACAGCGGGGCTGCGGTCTGGCGGGAGGAGGATCGGGAGGTAGATGAAGGGATGAAGACGGGAGATGAGAGAGGGAGATGGATGGGTTTACTGCAGTCGGAAGGCTAGGGTTTTATGAAGAAGATGAACATGTCCAGAGATATAGGCAGGTATATATATTAGAGATGGGGGTGTTAGGGTTAGGCGATATAGGGTGACAGCTGAGATAGGATATCGGGTATGGGTTAGGGTGTAATTGATAATGGGTAGGAGGGTTGGTGTAAACAGGGTAGAGTTAATATATAATGGGTAATGGGTTGTATTGGGTTATTGGGTATTATGGGGATTAAAACAGGGTATGGGTTAGGGATTTATTAGTGGGTTTGAGTATTTATAATGGGTTATTGGGTGTATAAATGGGTATTGGGGTTTTAGGATCCAATAAGAATAAAAATGGGTTTGGGTTTTGGGAAAATAAAATAACCTATAAAAATATACAATTAGGATTTTATAAAAATATTAATAATAATAATAATAATAATAACAACAACAACAATAATAATAATAATAGTATTAAAAATAAGAATAATAGTAACAATAATAGAAATCAAGGTAATAATATCAATAATAAGATTTGTATAAAAATCATAGGAAATAGTTACAAATAAAACTATTGATAAAAAAAGTTGGCATTAATGGAAGATTCAAAAATGCATTTTAACAAAAAGAATTTGAAAGCGGAAAAACTAATTTACAAAAATTTGAAATACCGAAAATACGCAGAAAATACGTATTTACGAAAACTGGGGTTACTAAAAACTTTGTCACGCCCCGCTTCCCAAAAAGAGAATACGGAATACGGATACATGACTAAGTCCAGCAAATGATTTTCATCATCCATAAGCTATTCAGAATCTTTACAACATCTCACAGAAATAATCAGAGTCGGAAGCAAGAAAAGTCAACCAAGCATGCATATATGAACCAATACCAACAGAATTTACTTGAAACAAAATACATTAATCTCAAATAAATCAGATCTGAATAAGTCAACAATTCTGGGTCATATTGCCCAAATAAAAATAAATTCAAGTAATCAAGTACATTTATTCAAATCAAGCAAAGGGAAAATAATAATTAAAGCAGAAACTCCAGCAACTAATATCGCATATCGCCAACTCCATCTGGCAACTCATCACCCTGATCTGTAATTTAATAAATTGCAGGAAGAAGGAAAATAAAACAAACTCCCGTCCATGCAAGTTATGGGCCGCTTGTAGTGCAGGATACAAGTACAGGGAATAAATAAACAAAATAGAATAACAGCGGAAACAAACATAGCTTGGTATAGGCATGTCAACAGAATAGAATATCTAACTTGAATCAGGGAAAAGAGGATTAAGTAGCATGGTATACTAACAGATACAGATAGCATGTGTCAAGTGTCAAACAGTATGCAGACAGTTATACAAATAACAGTGTAAGGTAACAGTCAGACAATAACAGATAACAGTGTCAGATAATAGTCAGATGATAACAGATAACAGTGTAACAGATGTCAGTTCTTACAGTCTAGTGTTTATTACTAACTAGGTAGCACTTCATGTGTCCATCCTTTTATCACATGGTTCCTACATTCAAACAAATTTCGTTTTAGATTTCGTAGGGGGTCATATAGGGCTGTGTACTCAGGTATCAGTAATCAGACAGTAATCAGACAGTAAGAACCTACTGGTCCTCCTCTGAGTACACCTTCCTATAGGGAAGTGTGCAGTCAGGTAATCAGCAATAGTAATCAGACAGTAAGAACCTACTGGTCCTCCTCCGAGTACACCTTCCTATAGGGAAGTGTGCAGTTAGGTAATCAGTAACAGTAATTAGACAGTAAGAACCTACTGGTCCTCCTCTGAGTACACATTTCTATATTTTTCACTACTAGATCTTTCCCTTAAACCCCGGTTTGGTCATTTATTATTATTATCAGGCAGGCATGTATGTGTATAAAACAGTTGAAAAATAGCATGGTATAAACAAATGAAAGGTTCAGGGTGAAAGGCAGGCATATACAGATGATGAACAGCTCATAAAAGATCAGTGCAACGAAAATTGTGGTTCAGGATAGCAAGACAGTACTGCCCTAAAACAGGGATTTCTGATGTTACAAATATGAAAATCTAGATCCGTCAGAGAATCTAGAAAATATACTTCCGGCCAAATCCATAAAATATATATAAGTCATATGGTATTTCACAAAAACATGAATCAAAACTGAATTGAATCCAGAAAACGTGTTCAGCCAGAAATCAGAAGAGTGTATTCAAGAACAGGAAAACAGCATAAAAACATATCGATTAAATCCACGAAAAATCCGGGGTATTCCCTAGAATATCTAGTATCAGAAAATAAAGTTTCATAATTTTTCAACATAAATAGTTTATTCAATAAAAATCAGAAACGATCAAGATGTTGTAGTTTTGTAAATCTGAAATCTTAAACACTGCAGTACGAAAACAGCAATATCTCACAAAATAAAAATCGAAAAATCCGAACCCGTCGAAAGGGTGATAAACTAGATACAGTAGGCTAACTTTCGTATTCACAAATATTTTACAAACAGCAAGTAGAATTAGGTCGAAAATCAGGTTCTTTACCGGACAGCAAGAAAAATCTGCTAGTATAGTAATTGTTTGAAAACATAGAACGGTTTGTAAAATTCTTCAAATAAACTCACAAAAATTTAGGGTTAATCCCAATCTGGTCAAGTTGTATTGTGCAAAATATTAGATCAAAATAATATGTTTAACATTAGAATAAAAATAGATTACTCTTCAGAATTCATAGAAAACAAAATCTGGAAATCTCTATACCTCTGTAGTAAAATAGACATAACTCACAACTCGTAAATAGAAACTGAGATCTGTCAGAAGGGTTTGAAAATATATAAAATTTTCTACAGTTCATGTTCACAAAATATTTTCATATACTGACCTTAATAGGGTCTAAAATACTGATCAAAAGCAAGGTAACAGAAAATACAGAATTATTCTTCGAACATAGAATCATCTAGTTCATGTAAAACTCCTCCAAATCAACCCAAACATGAAATATAGTGTTCTAGATGTCCAAACAACATGGTATAGGGTATTTTGCAAATCCACGATAAATTGTAGCACGAATAACACATCAAGCACACGATATCACAAAATAGCATGCATATATATACATCCAAAAATGGTCATCCCTAGTTGTTTCATGTCATGTATGTCGTGAGGCAACTATGGTCGAATCAACACAATAGAGACAATATATAATTGAGGATTCATACATGAATTGTCTCTAGAACCCAACTAGACTACAGGCGGTATTTAGTACTTGTTTTTTACAAAAAAAAATATAAGTTCCTTGTCTGAGAGACGACGACAGAAACGACAAAGCAAGAATAACGGGAACGGATTCCTGAGGCACAAACACAACGAACGACTATGAATCCACAAACCCAAAATGAGCACGCGAACACACGACAACCGAACACAACCCACGTTCACAATAAACGAACGAGCCCACGAGCCAATAACGAATACACGAACCCAACCAACACAAACACGCACACCAAGAGATAGTGAGAGAGAGTTGGGGCCACCACGAAGAGGAGCTCAGGACTGCGGGCTGGTGGTCGCTGTCCTGGGCTGCCGGAGGGATGCAGGCGGAGCTAGGGGGAGCAGCGGCAGTGCTTACTGCTACTGTCGAGGCTTCGCTGCGGCGCCTCGAGAGGAGCTGACGATGTAGGAGGGCGGCGCTGTGATGGAAGGAGGCACAACAGGGGAAGTCGCCGGCAGGGCTGTCAGCAATGCTGCTCTGGCTATCGACTGCTGTAGGCAGGAGAGAAGAAGAGAACGAGGAGAGGTTGATAGCGATGCTGCGGTCTGGCAGGAGGAAGATCGGAAGGTGGACGAAGGGATGATGACGGGAGATGAGAGAGGGAGACGGATGGGTTTGCTACAGTCGGAAGGCTAGGGTTTTATGAAGAAGATGAACAGGTGCAGAGATATAGGTAGGTATATATATTAGAGAAGGGGGTGTTAGGGTTAGGCGATATAGGGTGAAGGTTGAGATGGGATATCAGGTACGGGTTAGGGTGTAATTGATAACGGGTAGGAGGGTTGGTGTAAACAGGGTAAGGTTAATATATAATGGGTAATTGGTTGTATTGGGTTATTGGGTATTATCGGGATTAAAACAGGGTATGGGTTAGGGATTTATTATTGGGTTTGGGTATTTATAACGGGTTATTGGGTGTATAAATGGGTATTGCAGTTTTAGTATCCAATAAGAATAAAAATGGGTTTGGGTTTTGGGAAAATAAAATAACCAATAAAAATTGTAAGCCCTGTTTTCTCAAATATATATTTTCTGAATATTTCCTGTATTTTGACTAATTATAAATTCACTTTGTTTTGAAATTGTTTCGGATCTTTTATTAAAGCGTTTTCTAATTGAAAACTATATTTTGTTCGAATAATGGCTAATTTAATTTATGTTCCTAATTGATCGGTTATTTGTATTTTTACTCAATTTAAATTTAAATGTATTATTGCTATTTGGATTATTTTGATAAATGTATATTTTGTTATATAATCTTATTATTATTATTATTATTATTATTATTATTATTATTATTATTATCGTTATCGTTATTTTATGTTTGTGATTTTTACTATTGTTATTATTGTTATTATTAGTATTATATTTTTTTTTGTAAAGTCCGAATATACTTATTTAATTGTATTTTATTATTCGATTTAATGTATGTTTATACGTATATTTTTAAAACCCATTTTAAGCTCTTATTGGATTTTAAATCCTAAAACTCTATTTTCTCTAATGGATTCTACCCAAGACCAATTGCTAAACCCAATAACCCATTATATTATAACCCAATAACCCATTATATTATAACCCAATACCTTGTTCATGATCCTACCCATTTAATCTCAAACTATACCCAAAACCCATTTACTCTAACCCGTTACACCCCAAACCCAGTACCATCTGATATATAAAAAAAACCCCATACTGTTTTACCCTACCCCTGTTAAACCCTAGCCACACCCTACTCATCCCCTACCTCCAAGACTCCCGACCCTCTCTCCCATCTACCCTGTGTGAACCCCCATCATCACTCCCTACTTTGCTCTCTACCTGCATCGACAACAGCAAGCCTTCGGCACCGCACCAGATCCTCGCCTACTCACAGCCCCCTGTCGCCTTCAGCCGAAGTCAGCAGCAGCAACACAGTCAGCCACTGCGCCGTCGTGTCGCCGCCATTTTGCCACCTGCGGCTGCCACCTTGTCGCCCTACACCACAGCGGCAGCAACACCCCACAACAGCCAGTCGTGCCCCCTCTCGGCCTATCCCCTGGCCATCGCTCTGTCCATCCGTTCACCGTCGATGTCACCCGCCGGTTGCCTGTCCCTGTCGCCTGGGTCCTGCTATTTGGCCGAGCCAACAGCCATTGCCATGTCCCCTGGTTCTGCCACTATGAATCTCGACTGTTGGATCGACCTGATCATCATGATCATGATCTTCGATCTTGATCATCTGATTAGATCCTAACCGTCCGATCTCCATTATCTTGATCATCAGATCTGATCTCAGCCGTTCATTCATCTTGATCTTGATCGTCATCAAGATCCGTGCTGGGATCTGTTCCCGTTATTCTTTCGTTAGATTCATCATCTACACCCCAAGGCAAGTATCTTCTTGTACATTTCGTTTTCTAGTACAAGCTTTTCCTTGAAAATACTGCAATAGATTGTAAATGTGACTCCATTTGTTTATTGTTGATGATCTCAAGCTTCGCCTTATCTATTACATGATCTAAAAGTCACAACCCTTTGTTGATACACTTGTTCACAACTAGTAAAATTTTGATTCATTTCATACAAAAGTGTTTTATTTGGTTTCTGTTCTGTCTTGGCTTGCTGTTTCGACCCCGATAAAACTAAAATCTGAACTTGAGTCCTGAATATGAAATGTAGCCCCAAGTGTCTAGTTGCCAATAACATCCAGAATTTACGAATTCCGAGTTACGGTTTAGGAGATATCGTAGTTTTACTATTTCTGTGTCTGTAATCGCAGATTCATAAAAATTGATGCACCACTTTGGTTTACATTTATTTTAACTATGCCACCGGTAAGTAAATGGCTTGAAATTTTGCATACTGATACTAGACACCCTATGAAAATTCCCTAATTTTATAGGAATTAATTAATGAAGTTTCAATCCTGTTTTATATGTATAAACTCAATTTTACAAATTATGGCTGAACACAAATTCTATATAGTTTGTTGTTTTGACATCAATTGCTACAACTTTTATGTGTCTTAATTATATGAGTTGGAACCATGTTGGAGTCTAGTTTCTAGACCTTCTGACGGATCCACGTTTTCTATCTTGTAGCAACGGGAATCACAGTTTTGGTGCAGCAACGTCATGCTGTCCAGAATTGGAATTCTCATAGTTCTTGATAATCTTAATTTGTGTTGACCCTCGAATATGCTTTATGATTATCTTAAACTTGTTCCATGTTCTTGATCATGTTTACTTGACCTGTTTCGCACACTTTCATGCTTGTTTGATGATAATAATAAATAATAAGCCGGGGTTTAAGGGAAAGGCCATAGTAGTGGACAATATAGATAAGTGTACTCGGAAGGGGGTCCGTGTTTCCCACTTGATACATGCTTCATGAACTAGTTATATTATTATTCGATTTATGAACTAGTTATATTATTATTCGATTTATGAACTAGTATATTATTTGATTCACGAACTAGTATATTATTATTCGATTCATGAACTAGTATATTATTTGATTCATGAACTAGTATATTATTATTCGATTTATGAACTAGTATATTATTTGATTCATGAACTAGTATATATTTGATTCGTGACTTGTCTTATTATGGCTTGACACATAAACTAGTTATATGATTACTCAATTCATGAACATAGCTTGCTTGATACTTGATACCTGAGTACACCGCCCTATAAACTCTACCACTAGGCCTAAACATAACTGATTATATGTAGCAACCATGTAGTAAAAGTATGGATGCATGAAGTGCTACCTAGGTAGAATTAAACATTAGACTTAAGATTAACTAATCACTTGTACACACTTGATACCCTACTTGAGACTTGCTACTTGAGACTTGCTACTTGAGACTTGCTACTTGAGACTTGAGACTTGAGACTTGAGACTTGAGATTTGTTACTTGATACTTGTACGTGATACTTGTTACTTGATACTTGATACCATTACATGTTCACTTGCCACTTATTCTACTACTAGTACTTGTTACCCAATCTTGTCACTTGAGTTGTCTTTCTTGCTAGCTAGTTTCTTGAATCCCACTACTTGTTGCATTCCTATTAAATTATGTTATACATTCTTGATTCCAAATCTTGTTCCATATTTTCTGCACTTATTTTCATATCCTTGCTTGTACTATTTTCGGTCCTAACTTGCACTAAGGGCGTTTATCTTGTTTTCACGATTTTTTTCCTTTTTATATTTATATATTCAGACTTTGGAGACGAATTGCCTGCTGGAATTGGTGAGCAGACGTTCTAGGCTTCGCTTGGAGAGAAAACTTGCTTTAAAATATTTTGTTTTTGAATTATTTATTTCTTTTGTTACTTGAAACTTGTAACGTGCTTATCGTCCCGAGTTTTATCTTTTGATCAAGATTTGAAAATTATTTGGAATATTATTATTTTGTTTCAATTGTTTCTGTTGATTAATAAATTATTCATGCTTGCATGGTTGTGTATATCTTATTATATTTCTTGTTATGATGCTAATTCAATCCTACAGCTTATGAATGATGAAAATCATTCGCTGGGCTTCGTCACGCGCTCGTATTCCATATTTTTGGGAAGCGGGGCATGACAAAAATATACAATTAGGATTTTATAGAAATATTAATAATAATAATAATAAAAATAATAACAATAACAATAATAATAATAATAGTATTTAAAATAACAGTAATAGTAACAATAATAGAAATCAAGGTAATAATATCAATAATAAGATTTGTATAAATCATAGGAAATAGTTACAAATAAAACTATTGATAAAAAAAATAGGCTTTAATGGAAGATTCAAAAATTTATTTTAACAAAAAGAATTTGAAAGCGGAAAAACTAATTTACAAAAATTTGAAATACCGAAAATACGCAGAAAATACGTATTTACGAAAACAGGGTTACATTTTTTGTAATTTTAGCAGTCCCAAATTTGTATTCCTCCTGTAAATATAGGCACGTATTTTGTGCATAAAAATTTAAATTGAAGTTAGCGGCCCCAAAAATAATTATTTGGGTCTTTCGCCTTGGGCCTCCGGGAACTCAGGGCCGGCCCTGATTGGAAGGGTCATTTTGCAATAGTAACTTAAATTTCATCCAGTCCGACCTGTATGCAACCCTTTTAATTGTTACCATAAAGACACATGATATTAAATTTTTTCCCAAACAGTCCCACTTTTTGAAAGTTTTTCCCAAACTGCCCTACTTTTTTTTAAATTCCCAAAACGCCTTACTCGCTTTCCGAAAAAGCGAGTTTGGGTAAAACTCCATCGCTTTTTCAGAAAGCGAGTGTGAGGCTTTGGTTTTCACTTGCCCACACTCGCTTTCTCAAAAAGCGAGGGAATTTATCCCTCACTCGCTTTTTGAAAAAGCGAGTGTTAAAAAGTCCCAAAATCTGAATCTCTATCAATTTCACAAGAAAACCCAAAATCTGAATCTCTATTATTATATTATATTAAATCTATGACTTTCTCTCGCTCTCCCCCCCCCCCCCCCCCCCCCCCCGACACCTCTTTCGCTCTCTTCTCCTTCTTCTTCCTTCTTCTTCTACCCGACACCAGCCCCGTCTTCCTCCATTCACCGTCAACCGGCTCACAACTCGACTACCATTGCTGACTCCTTCCCTCATCCCGCACCCTGCCTTCTTTCTCGCGCGACCACCCAACATCCCTACCACTGCCTCTTCCCCGCACCTCATCACCGTCGCTCCACCAAGCTCTCCATTGCCATCGCTCGAGCACTCCACCTCCCGAGCACCGCCCTCCTGTGGTGCTCTGCCATCCCCTCTTGCTGCGCCCCGCTGCCCTCCTCTTGTCCTACTGCCCGATCACCACCGTCAACCATGTTGCCACTGTCGTTACCATCGCCAGCCGCTCGACCACCTCTTACAGCCCTGCGCCGTGGAACCACCAACCCACAACAGCCACCGCCCAGAGATTCAGATTTTGGGTTTTCTTGTGAAATTGGTAGAGATTCAATTTTGGGACTTTTTAACACTCGCTTTTTCAAAAAGCAAGTGTGGGATAAATCCCCTTGCTTTTTTGAGAAAACGAGTGTGAGCGAGTGAAAACCAAAGCCTCACACTTGCTTTCTGAAAAAGCGACGGGGTTTTACCCAAACTCGCTTTTTCAGAAAGAGAGTAGGGCGTTTTGGAAATTTTTTAAAAAGGAGGGCAGTTTGGGAAAAACTTTCAAAAAGTGGGACAGTTTGGGGAAAAATTCCGTAATATTATCATTGCACCGATAAACTGCTGATATCAACATTAGAAAGCCTCTTTATTGTTCATTTCAGTTTCATCGAATTGGGAAAGTTGGTAAGAAAGTAGGGCTAGGTAGGGATGGCAAATGGGTCGGGTCAACCCGCGACCCGACCGTTTAACCTGGCCCGCGAAACGGCGGTTCGGGTTCGGGTCGAACCCGTTAAGGTAAACGGCTCGACCCGGGTCGTGAATAACGCGAATACAACCTGAATAACCTGGCCCGTTAACCCGTGAAAAAATATCTAACCCGCCCGCGAACCTGCGGGTCGACTCGCGGGTTGAGAACCGTTTGACCCGTATGGGTCAAACGTTCGACCCGACCCGGGTCGATTGTTGACCAGCGGGTCCAACGGATCGCTGACAACGCTGAGAGCGGCACTGTACACCAGAACGGCTATTGTAGCCATTTTTGTTTCTATTTTGGTTTTTTTTGTTGGTTATTTTCTATAAATACCCCCTAAAACCCAAACAAAAAGTTCACACCTTACTCTCTTACTCTCTCTACTATTATTACTCAATTAATTTCAATTTGTGAACAATTGAACAAAGAAGGTTGCTAGCAAGTCATATACACGATCAAATTCCGATCGTATCGAAGTCAAAATTCAACAACGTCTTCAAGTCTTCAACTCTCCTCCAACTCCAAGTGATCAAGTCTTCTACTCTCCTCCAAGCTCTCCTCGAGTCTTCAATTCTGAATTTCTACTTCTACTTCTATTCTTATTTTTACGGGTTTTTTTATATACACGTATCCACGGTAAACGGTATCAAAATTTCATATCCCTCTTCTTCAATTTTTATTATTTTTGTAGTTATTATTTTTGGTATCTTGTTTGTTTGTTGGTTTTTTGATCTTCTCTCTCACAACCCTCTTGTTTTCTAGATATCTCCCCTACATTGTGTAGTTTTTATTTTACATACACTACTACATATAAACATGTCTAGATCACGCGGTAGCGGTCGTAGCCAAAGTGGGCAAGATTCCACCGGCACTTCCCGTAGGCCACCAATTGTTCCACATAGTGAACCCGCCGAAGAGTACCATGATCCTCCTATCCAACAATGGGGTACACACGATGAGTTTGTAGGAGACATACAATGAGAAGAAGAACAACAACAAGCAACTGAAACAACACAACCCCCTAGTGGTAGGAAAACTAGAGGAGAAAGTAGTGATTGCATAAATTTTACGATTATATCCCGGATGAAGAAACTCCGGGTATAGGTTTGAAAGTTTGTAAAATATGTTCTAAGCAATACAAATGGAAGAGGGATGAGTGCATAGGTATAATTAAGCGACACATCCTAAGTGTTCATAAAGATCTTCTTGTTGACCTACCCGGCCAACAAAAAATCCACCCTAGGACCAGTCTAGTTGATAGCCACCCTTATGATCCCGATCTTGTTCGTCGAGAAATTGCCCGATTAGTAATAAAGGAAGAGTTACCGTTTTTCTATCCCGAAAGTAGGGACTTGGAAAATTTTAATCAAACAACCTTAAACCCTCATTTTAAAAGAATCCCGAGAAATACTTGCAAATCGGATTGTTTTAAAATGTACAATGAAATGAAGGATGCTTTGATTGCAATTTTATGGAGTTTAACTTGTAGAGTTAGTTTAACTTCGGATTGTTGGACGGGTTGCAACAATATTCCATTGTTGGGAATAACTTGTCATTGGATCGATAATGATTGGATTCTTCAAAAAAGAATCATATCACTTGCCGTGTTGCTCTATCCCCATAGTAGTGTTGAAATAGCAAACCGTATTTTAGAAATTTGTAATGTTTTTCATATTCGCGATAAAATTATGTGTATTAGTTTTGATAATGCATCTAACAACAATGCATCAATTAGTATTTTAAAAACCGTATTAAACCCTTTATCTGACAATATTTTTCATGTTAGATGTACATGTCATATTTTAAATTTATGTGTTCAAGATGCATTAAAAATAGCCGATCCATACATAGTTAAAATTAGAAATTGTGTACATTTTATTGCATTAAGTGGCACCGTATTTTAAGAATGGAAAAATTGGTGTAGAATTTCAAATGTACCTTTTAGAAAATTTTCAAAGGATGTTAAACACCGATGGAACTCTACTTTTGATTTACTACATGTTGTTACCGAATATAAAGTATGTATAAATAATTTTTGTTTCGCAAAAAATATGCCAAACTTTGAAATGACTCCTCCCGATTGGTATTATGCCGAATCTTTGTTGAAATTTTTAGAACCTTTTAAAACCACAACTTTAAAATTTTTAAAATCATAAGAATCTACTTCTAGTAGCATTTTTTGTTTCAATAGTTACTATGATGCAAACTTTTAACGAAATGTTAAATGATGTTTTTGTTGGTAATATTGTCAAACCTGCATAGAAAATTTTTTTGAAGTATTTTAATCCTCCTCCTATGTTGTTTTGTGTTGCAACCGTTATGGATCCTCGTATCAAATTAAAAGGTACGAAGAGTTTGATTGAAATATTTTTTGCATTACTTGGGGATGAAGAAAAGGAAATTGATTGCGCTTCTTTTTTAGTTAAATTTGAATCTACATTAAATAACTTGTATGATTATTATGATAGATCTTTTGCTTCTAGTAGTACAACTTCTGTAGTTAGTTCTTCTTCTGCTACGTCTAAAGGTAAGGGTAAGAGTAAATTTGATGATAGAATATCTAATTTACGTGCACAAATTCAATCCAAAAAACCCAGGACTAATCAACCAAATAAATTAAATTGGTATAACCAACAAGATTCTTAGTCTTCTGTTTCTTCACTAGATATTTTACAATGGCGGAAAGACCATGAACACACTTATAGTATTCTTAAATATATGGCTGAAGATCTACTAACTCATCCTGTCTCTACATCTGCTTCTGAAAGTGCATTTTCTTCAAGTGGCAGGGTTCTAACTGATTACAGGAATCGCTTGAAGTCCGACTCGTTAGAGATGCTCGTTTGCACAGAAGACTGGCTAAAGACTGAAGATAGGATACAAGGGAAAGCATTATCTACGTCCACAAGTGGGAGCAACTCACCGGAAGAAGAAGAAGAACAACAACAACAATAGCAACCAAAATGAAGAATTCAAGACCAACAACAACAAGTCAACAACAACAAATTGAAGGCCATCAAATTAAAGACAATTGTAAATAGATAAAAAATTGTATTAATTCTTTGCTTGTTATTTCAAAATTCAAATTAGGAAAATTGAAGTAAATTGAAATTGTATATAAGAAATTTGTTAATGTATAAAACAAATTTGTGAAATCTTTATTCCTTATTATAAATTGTGAAACTTGTTGTCACGCCCCGCTTCCCGAAAATATGGAATACGAGTGCGTGATGAAGCTCAGCGAATGATTTTAACATCATCCATAAGTTGTAGGATCGACTCAACATCATAACAAGAATATAACGAGATATATATATAACCAAGTATGCATGAATAGTTTATTAAGCAACAGAAAACAATTGAAACATTGATAATATCCAAATAGTTTTCAATGTCTGAAACAAAAGGTAAAACTCGGGAACATAAGCCCGTTACAAGTCTTAAGTTACAAGAAATAAATAACACAAAAAATCAAATGAATTAAGCATGTCTTTCCTCCATTGAAGACTAAAATCTCTGCTCACCAATTCCAGCAGGTAGCACGTCTCCAAAGTCTGCTTAATAAATATAAAAAGGAAAAATAGAGAAGACAAGAGAAAACGCTCTTAGTGCAAGTTAGGGCCACAGATAGTAAAAACGAGTACAAATAATGTGGAACAAGAATTGGAATCAAGAATGTAACAGGAATACAACAAGTAGTGGAAATCCAAGGACTAACTAGCAAGAAGGACAACTCGAGTAAACAGGCTGGATAACAAATACTAATAGTGGAGTAAGTGACAAGAAAATATGTAGGGTATTTAACCTCAAGTGACAGGCATCAAATACAAGTGTCAGGTAACAAGTCTCAAGTCTAGTGTCAAGTTGTCAAGTGTTAAGTTTTATATTCAAGTATCGAGTCTCATGTAACATGTCATCAAGTATCAAGTAAGCATGTATCAAGTTCAAGTTTCATGTATCAAGTTTTGTGGTTGTTACTATCTAGGTAGCACTTCATGCATCCATATTTTTACTACATGGTTATTACAGTCAATGCAATTTCGTTTAGACTTAGTGGTGAATTTTATAGGGCGGTGTACTCAGGCAACAATATTCGATAATGACCGATGATAGAATCAATCAAGATACTGTAGTCAGTAATCTACAATTAATCGATAACCGATATGACCGATAGACCGATAGACTGATAGATCGATAGACCAATAGACCGATAAATAGGTAAACACGAGCCCCTCTTCCGAGTACACTTACCTATATTGCCCACTACTATGGTCTTTCCCTTAAAACCCGGCTTGTTACTTTTATTATTATTATTAACCAAGCATGAAAGTGTGAATTTGTGATTCTGAGGTTAAACATGTGAAACAGTGTTGAAACAGTGTTAAATAATTCTAAGAAAATATGGGAATGTCCTATAGGGTGTCAAGCAACAGCATTTAAAATTTCAAGTCAAACGCTTGCTGTTAACATGGTTAAATTAATTCGCAAACTGAAGATGTGCAGCAGTTTTGCGAATCTGCGTCTACCGACATAGTTGCAGTAAAACTGAGATAACTCCTAGACCGTAACTCCGAATTCAAAAATTCCGGAGTCTATCGACATTTAGACATCTAGAACTACATTTGCTGTCCATGGCTCAGATTCAGATTCTGATGCTAAAGGGGTCAAAACAGCATAATAAGATTCAGGACAGCAACATGAGGAAATGTCTTACGTGTATGGTTGCATGAAAATTGGTTATTAGGCGTCTAGATTAATGTGTGAGATAAATACGGGGTAATGGTTATCACAACAGCAAGTAATATTTATTTCTCGACTCTAGTGGGTGCAAGTTCATCACATACTAGATATATCATACGTCTACAAATCTAGGATTCCTTAATTTCATGTGTTCAGGAGATAAAATGAGTCCAGGTAGTTGTAATATAATACAATGAAATTATTGTGACTCTTCAGATTATGAAATTGATGAGGATTAATATTTGATCAACAACGACGAGTCAAAGAAGAGTCACAATTTCTAACTATTTGCAGTATTTTCAAATGAACGGTCGTACTAGAACAAAAATATGTACAAGAGGAATACTTGCCTTGATTGACGACGATTTGATCCGCTAATTGAGAAAAACGGGATCGAAAAACCCCGGGCAAAATCTCCCAAAAGCACGTGTGAAGCAGTGCAAGAATTCAACAGTAAAGCGAATCCCCCATACCAGATCCCGCCAA
The DNA here is from genome assembly GCA_017893485.1 of Hemerocallis citrina. Classification (NCBI taxonomy): domain Eukaryota; kingdom Viridiplantae; phylum Streptophyta; class Magnoliopsida; order Asparagales; family Asphodelaceae; genus Hemerocallis; species Hemerocallis citrina. The sequence continues at coordinate 30,547,623 of CM030360.1, forward strand.
AACAGCGAACAGCAAGCTCCAGATCCGGCACGGCAAAATACGGGACAGCGGAACGCACCAGTCAGATCGCTCCTACGCAGCGGATCGGGACCGAACAGGGGACAGATAAATGGGGATCTACTGTGGCAAAACAGCGTTCTCGTCCAACCAGGCTTCGTCTTCCTCACGACGGCAGCGCGCGGGAGAGGTCACGCGGTACTGGTGACGACTGTGGCAACGACTGGCGGCGTGCTTGGTGGTGCGACGTCGCGAAGCGACGCAGCGACGAGCGGCGCACATCGAGAAGATGGCGATGCTTTGTTCTTCGCGCTCGAAACAGGGGAGCGAGGAGAAGGGCTGGGTTCGGCGGTGGTTCGGGAGTGTTGGCGATGCGAACTGAGGTCGGAGAGATGGTCGAGGGGATGAGGAGTCTGGCGATGGCAATTGGCGATAGGGGTTGTCGAGAGCTTGGGTAATGGCGGAGTTGGGTTGCAAGGTTGAAAGGAGTGGGACGATGGGAGGTGATTGTGGGGATGTCGAAGACGATGAAGGGTGGTTGAAGGCGAAGGTGATCGCGGGGTGATGAGGCGACGGAGGTGGTAGTCGGAGTGGTGAATACGAAATGGGCCTGGTTGTGGACGGCGATGGAGAAGGAGAAAGATGCGGAGGAAGAAGGAGAAGGGTAGCGGCGGTAGTTTTGGGTAAGCACAGTAACTAGGTTTAGGGGTTAGGGTTAGGGTTTAAATAGTATAGGTTTGGGTTATTGGGTATTAGGGTATCTGTTTTGGGTGGGATCCAACTGGAGAATTTGTCAAAATGTATTAAAATGAACAATAAAGAGATGAATGACATAGAACAGCTCATTCTTCATGAAGAACGACACAAGGAGCACATAAAATTGAATTAGACAAAAGCACCAAAAATTGAGTCGAAACAAAAATAACGATTTTATTCAAATGGAAACAAGATACGGGATCTCAAATAGATAAAAGAGTACAATGGGGCAAAAAATACAGTATAAAAATATAAATACGGGAAATAGGAGTTACACTTGTATAACTTGAAATCATATGAATAATATATCATTTTTTTTGGCTATTTCACTCTTTCAATCTTATTTTTATTATTACGATTTTTAATATTTATTATTAAAAAAAATTAAGTTAAAAATAAAAAATAAAATAAAAGTTCTCTCTAACCGGGCCAACCCGCGATCCGACCCGAATCGACCCGAGTTGGACCCGAAAGGGTTCACGGGTTGGGCGGGTCGCAATTTCATCTCTTCGGCCCGGCCCGGCCCGGCCCGGTTAAGCCTCCGACCCGACCCGAACCCGTCCAAGTCAACCTTCAACCCGGACGGGTCCGACCAGACCCGGCCCGGACGACCCGAATGCCAACCGTAGGGCTAGGTAGTCGGTACATTAGGTGAACATTGTTTTCAATGAATCCTAAGCAGGGCCGGCCCCACCCTTGAGGCGGGTGAGGCGGCCGCCTCATGCCCCATACGTTTTTGCAATTTTAGGGGTCCCAAATTTGTGATTCCCTTGTAAATATAGGCACGTATTTTGCGCATAAAAGAAAAATACTGTTATTAGGGGCCCAAAAATAATTATTTGAGCTTTTAATTTTTTTAAAAAAATTATTTGGGTTTAGGCTTGAAGACTTGAATTAAATTTGAGACTTAAATTTGGGTGATTTAAAACAAATTTATATATTTTGCATATTTTGCTTTTAACAATGTGCATTTTTATTTTTATTTTATTTTTATTTTTTATTTTTTATTTTTTTTGTATAGGAGGCCCCAATTTCGGGAGTTCGCCTCGGGCCCCCGAAAACTCAGGGCCGGCCCCGATCCTTAGAAGAAACTGCAAAGAGAACTTCCTATCAGATCTGATGCTGCACTTTGCTGGTACTTACAGTTGATCGACTTTATTACATATGTTGATTCCTGGACTCAATCTCTCTTCTAACTCAATTACTCAATACATGTGGGTACATTATATCTGGATTTCTGGAATTTAACAGTATTCCGTTCCAATTATTCACGGGAACACTTTTGTAAATATGAAACTATTGGGAAGTGTAATGAAAATTCGTTTTGGCATGTATTTCTATTGCATACTCGTCACAGTATGCTGATTTTATGAAATTACTTGCACTCCTTTACCTTCTCGTAATCGTCACAGTATGCTGATTTTATGAAATTACTTGCACTCCTTTACCTTCTCGTAAGTCATATCTATCATACTTCACAAACTTATTTGCCCTAATTTTAATTAATATAGTTTTATATCACATCAGCCTTTTGTTTAAGAAGTTTTAAGAAGTTTTAGAGCCAACTGGTGTAGGCAAGATGGTTCTTGTTTAGGTCAAGGTCTATCACGTACCAATACCATCTCGCTAACGTCCTCCTCGTATACAAATTACCCAGTAAATAATCATCCGAATCTGTATTTGTATTTTCCTGAACTATTCTGTTTTCTTTAACATGTCGCCTTTCATGAGGGTAGTGATGACTTTGACTAGCTTCATGCGCGGGCATCTCTTGCATAGATGCAATGAGGCACACTTATTTCTGTTCGTATATTCATGTTTGCTTATCACGATTATTCTGTTGGAACTTGGAAATGAGGCAAGGAATATGAGACGGTTAGATATTAAGTTAGATATTATGAGAAATACTAGTTTAGCCTCATATCGAATAATGTATTGTTTTAGTCTTCTCTTTTCTCTTATATATAGAAGACATATTATACTCAGTTCAATCAATCAATAAAGTATTTCTTCTCATTCCTAATTCTAACATGCTATCAGAGCCTGTACTCATATAAAACATATACAAATTTTATCCTCGTCGTCGAGGTGGAGTGATTCTCGTCTTCATTGGAATCAAGTGAACGTTTAGACTTAGTGGTGGATTCTATAGGTCACGTACTCGGAAAAAATATGTAAATTATATTTTGTATCGAGATACGTGCAATGTGAAACATGTAGAGTGTGAACTTGTAATGTGAACATGTAAACCTGTAATTTGCAAACTTGCAACTTGTAACTTGTAACTTGCATCGGGAAACCACGAGCTCCCGTCCGAGTACGCTCTTCTATATTATCCGGGAATATCAATGAATTATGCATGGAACATGTTCTAACTCATGAGATGCAAAAACACACAGTTTTAATGTCATTTACTGGGTCAAATTTCTATTACAAGTTTGGGTCAGGAGCATTTCAGGGTTTATAACATTATTGTAACTACGATGTGATCGATGGCATATATAAAACTTAATCAGGAGTAAAAGATATCATAACTGCATTCTAACTACTAACAAGGCAAGCAATTCATGCACAACATCCTGTATAATTCTAAGAGTATATATGTGTGTATCATCGTGTTCGTGTAATGCATACGACAATAAAGTATTCACGATCATATGCAAATAAGGGATCGACGGATTATGTATAGCAACAGATTTCAATTCGATCGATGAATATGAATTAGGATTTGTAACGGAGAGTCAATGAACTTACTTGCGGTATTTTTCAAAAAAAACTTGTACGAGAACAAACGAATTGTACAAGAGGATACTTGCCTGATAACGACGATGATGATACTAAATACAAGAATAACGGGATTAGGAACCCGGGCGGCGAAGCACGTGCAAGTCACGTGTACGGAGACACGCGCACAAAGAGACAGCAACACAGCTAGGGGCAAACAACCAGCAAGGGTCACACAGCAACAGCAACAGTGGCCAACATCAACAGCAAACAGTGATACCAAGCTCCCCAACAGCAAACAGCATAGGCAATACACAATAGCAACCAGCAGTTCTTGCGGCTTTGGCGGTCGACGTGATGGCATTGCAAGCGGGGTCGCAGTCGACGACGTCGACGAGGGCAGAGGCAGGGGATGAGGAGGATGAAGGCAGTGGCTGGGTGAAGTCGATCGGGAGGTCAAAAAAGGCGATGGGACAGTAAGGTGGTGCCAATGGCGGTGAGGGGCTCAGCAGCAATGGCGGGATGGTTTGACGAGGTGGATGGTGGAAGTTGTCAATGGAAGGTGGAGAGCGGCAAGCTGGTGCGACGACAGTGGCGGGGCTCTGGAGGAGGCGAGGTTGAGGACGAAGAGGGCGTGGGAGACAGGGGCTCGACGGGGTGATATCGAGGCTGGAGTTTGAAGGCAGTGGATGGGTTCTCGGAGGAGACTGGCGATTGGAGTTCAGGGAGGAACAGGGTGCTTCGACTATGTTGTCGAGCGGGGGAGAGAAAAGGGGACTTCGATGAGAGTGGCGAAGGTGGGGCTGCTCAGGGGCAGGGGCGAGAGTGAAGGTTGACTGGCAGCGAGGGGATGACGACTGGGAGTGAGGTCGATGATCGAGAAGCGGCACAATGTGGTGGTCGGTGGAGACGAGGAGAAAGGGACGAACGGGAGGTCAGGGTGCTAGTGGCAGCGGCTCAACGATGGGTGCAATGGAGGGGCGATAGGATGACTGGCGATGAGGGAGAGGAGAGGTGATGAGGAAGATGAGGAGTCGAAGTTGCTCACGAGGAGGGCGGAGGACTTCGGGGTGGTGCAGGCGGTTGAGCGACGGGGTGGATGTGGTGAGGTGATGAGCGGCGGAACGAGGGAAACGATGGAGAAAGGGTTCTATATTTGGTTTGGGGAGACAGATGAGGGGGAGAGATTAAGAGGTGGGGAGAGAGGAGTGAACGGGGGAGATTTAATAATGTAATAATAGTAAAGTAATGGGGTGAGAATGTGGGGGTAGTTATGAGGTAGTGGGGGACGTGTAGTTATGAGGTAGTGGGGGATGTGTAGAGATTTGTATACGGGTAGGTATATAGGATTGATTCTGTAACAAATACATATGGGTACTGGGATTAGATTTGGGCTTGATTTATGGGCTCACATCATTTTAATAAATTAGTTATAGGATTGGGCTAAACTTTCGGCTCAAGTTCGATATGAATAAATACTGAAATCAAAATATAAAATTGGGCTTATAATAAATAGTTAAACAATTGGGCTTCGAATTAAATATTTAAAAAATTGAATAATTGAATATTGGGCTTCATAAAAGTAGTTTGAATAATAATATTAATATTAAACTCGGCCTAGGCTTCAAGCAATAATTAAATAAAAAGGATATATATAATTATAGAATGTAACAAGTAATGGAACAAATAAATTGGTTTAAATAATAAAAGATTCAACATTTAGGTATCATATCAAAAACATAGAATGAAATACAATTCAGGTTGAAAATCGATAATCATTTGAGAAGAATTAGTTACAAGATACTAAGAATTTGAAATACAAAAAAATACATGAAAAATACGTATTAACGGGAACAGGGGTTACATCAACAATCTAATACAAGGTATTGCTCCTCCTGCTCATTGTACAATTCAAGGAAAGAATTATGATGTCGGTTATTATTTGGCTGATGACACATATCTGAGATGGCCAAGCTTGTTCAAACCATTTCCAAATCTGAAGATAAAAAGAAACAATATTTTGCATTGATGCAAGAAGCATGTCGAAAAGATGTGGTGGGGCATTTAGTGTTCTTCAATCACGATTTGCTATCATTAAGGGGCCAACATGTTTTTGGGATAAACGGATTTTGCATGATATTATGACCACTTGCATTATAATGCATAGCACGATTATTGAGGATGAACGCAACGAGCAAGAAGATATTTTCATTTCTACTGCACCCTCAATTCCGAAAGTTGAAGACATGGAGATAAACGAAACCGAACGATTCGAACAGTTCCTTGCTCGACATAAGAAGTTCAAAGACAGAGAAGCTCACTTTGCACTCTAAAATGCATTCAACATTTGTGGGAAAGACACGACAATAAAGGATTGTAATTTTCTTATTAAACCTTAGATGTATTTCAATGCAGTGTTTATTTTAAGTCTAATTTTTGAATATATTATCATTTCCAAAGAGCATGATGACTTGCAATTTTATATTTCAATGAAAACTATTCAATATTAGTTTATTTTAAAAGTATCAACAAGACATTTTCAATGCTATAATTTTTATTAAAAAATAATTAGTATATTTAAATTTATATTGATTTTAAGTCACTAGTATATATATTAAAAAGGATTTAAATGGGACAAGTAAAAGATTGGAATTCTTTTCCAAACTGACTCACTTTTTGAAAGTATTTAACAAACGGGCCCACTTTCGAAACTATTTACAACTGACATCACTATCTCGGATAGCAAGTGTAAGTCTATACATTTCAGGTAGAAATTACATATTTAAAATTTCTCTGAAAAAATGTGTACAACTACACTCGCTATTTGAGATAGCAAGGTCAGTTGAACTAGACTCGCTATCTGAGATAGCGAGTGTAGTTATATACATTTCAGGTAGAAATTGCATGTTAAAAATTTTTCTGAAAAAATGAGTATAACTACACTTGCTATCTAGCATAGCGAGATCAGTTAAACTAGACTCGCTGTCTGAGATAGCGAGTATAGTTATATACATTTCAGGTAGAAATTACATGTTCAAAATTTCTCTGAAAAAATGAGTACAACTATACTCGCTATCTGAGATGGCGAGTTTATTTGAACTAGACTCGCTATCTGAGGTAGCGAATTTACTTGTATACATTTCATGTTCAAAATTTTTCTGAAAAAAATGAGTACAACTCGCTATCTGAGATAACGAATCTAGTTCAAATGAACACGCTATCCTCAAGTGTAGTTGTATACATTTTATGTAGCATGTTCAAAATTTCTCGAAGTGTTGGAGAAAACCATATGTTTGAAACAGCGAGTGGGTCAATTTGGCCAATAGTTTCGAAAGTGTATCAGTTTGGTAAATACGTTCACAAAGTGGGGTCAGTTTGGAAAACAAATTCTAAAAGATTATATGTTGTTGGAGGGATACATAAGAATAAATAATGGTGAATAGTGTAATGGAAGAGCCTCCGTATATGCAGCCTTCTGGAGACCACCTCCATTTTGGAGGGGGATTTGGAGGTCGGTTGGAGCTCAACCGGGTGCATTGGAGATGCTCTAATGCCTTCCAATCAAATCAAAATATTTAGCACAAAGACTGCATTTCAGATGGAATCAACCTTCTAACATCTGATCTCACGTTATACAATTCCCTTTCTGAAAAACCTGTCCTGGAAAACAGGTCAATTCTCGCTGAGTACCAAAAAGCAGCCCTCCCGCACATAAAAGTTCTGACCAAACCTCAATATCTGATGTTTGATTTTTTTTCTCTTCTTTTGTCGGTAACAAAATTAGCGTTGAATTTTTACACACTGCCAGAATTTACATATCTATTAATATTAAATTTCGAGGCTGGAACATTTCTTCCTCAAATAGATAACCTATTAAGATACCAAAATGCAGAAGATAAAATTGGAGGGTCAATAAAAATCAAGAAAAGCTCCATCTCCCGATCTACATACATTGAATATGCAACTACGCCAACACAGCATTCTTATAGTAACACATCCAACATGTAGGAGCATAATATAATCTAGAATCAAAAGTTCTCTACTAGTGTAGCTGTGGCTGCTGCTGCTGCTGCTGCTGTTGCTGTGGCCTGATAGTCAGCTCAGCTCTCAAGTGTAAAATGCCATTGATAAAGTAGTTGCTATCTTCAGCCATGAACGACGGCCAAGGTATCGCAAACAGATTCCTATATCCAACCGCCTTCCCACCGGTAAAAGTGTAGTATCCTTTATACTTGCTCATAAAATCCCCAGATGGCCTACTCCTAGCAGCAAACTCGTAATCTACCGTGAAGGTAACAGAACCCTTCTCTTGCATCCCTAAAAAGAGACCAAAGCAATGGAACGAGCTCTGTTGATCCATGTTGCAGTGGGCTGAGAGGAAAAATCCCTGACCTCCCAAGTGAAACGCCTGAGAGTAGACCCGACCCCCGGGAAAGAGGTTTGCACATTCTTCTCTCTTTAGATCGAGATATACGATGCATTGCGGATGGGGGAGATCGAATTCGACCACTTTGACTGGCCGGTATTTGTAAGATCGTTCGATAAACCGGCGGTTAACCAACGGCTCATCAGAGGCAAGGGCACGCTGACGATGTGGTGTCTCGGCCTTGAAGAAGAGGGCCTCGAGGACAGCCTTGTAGGAAATATCATGATCGAGGTCATTGCACGTCAATACCTTCCGGAGTTTCCTGCAGCTCATGTAGGGAAATCGTATAAGGCGCCCAAGTCGGGAACCTAGTATTTCCCTCCTCTCTTCTACTTTCGGATACTGAGAACGGGCCCACTTGAGTACAAAGTCATATAGAGCATCCTCGGATGCAACCTGGAGATTGTCACTGCTGACTATGGCTTCGATGCCGGCAAGAGGAAGGTTCATTACTTCATCTTGGAACCTGTTGGTTGAAGAGTATTAATTAAGCAAATATTTTGTCTAATTGGAACATCACAATGGGATCTTTCACATAAGCCCCTCTACTTAATAACACCTCAATAATCCACCAAGTCTTGTTAAATTGTTTTGCATAGGTTCCTCTAGTTAATTAAAACATTAGTTAGCCCATGATCCGGTTTACATTAATGTAATTCCAAGACGTCTTTACAAAAACAAATCCCTAGTACCTATTCATATTCTATTTAGTACCTAACTACTGTTGGGTCAATCTCAGATAAAATAATTACTCTGAAGGAGCTCTTTCGTCTATCTGTAAATTGAGTGTCCTGGTAGATTTTAACCTAATGGTCAATAATTGTAAACTGTCGGGCTCACATGAAAAACATCCATCTTAATTTTGACTCACTTAGTTATGTCGCGATATTTGTTGGCGAGGAATTCTTTGGCAGCATCGGTGAGTGGCTGGACAGCAGATGCCATAGAGACGCTTGAAGGAAGCTCCAAATAGAGGAGGGCAGATTCTGTAGTCATGGATAGACTCCTTAGCAACTGGCTGCAGTACCTCATGCAAAAAGCAACTTCAAATTTGTCAGCAGCCATCAGCACATCCAAAACAAGTGCTGCTGATGTCGTTGACAATTTTCCACTATACATGAAACTCAAGAGTTCCATCAGAGCAGCTTCCTCTGTTTCATGGTAAAGAAAAGTGAAATGAAGTTTGATCATATCCGAGGGCTTAAATTTTTGGTCAAGTCAATAAAAACACATGGTCATGCTGTTGATAATTTTGCTCTAACTTACTGGTACCACAAAATAGATTATACAAAATATAAATGCCCAGAAATCAACCCTTATCATCCACATCATATATAGCTTCCTAATTAAGATTGAATTTGCAAATGGCTGTTTCTTAATTAATAAGCACAATAAAAATTTCCCCATGCCTTCACTTCTTAGTATAAAAATTTAAGGACACAGGACATATTTAAATCATCAAAAGGATGACTATTATTGTTTTGCAACCATAGCATGCAGGTCAATTTCTTAATCCAAATTAATTATATTCAAAGGTTGGCCTCACAAACATGAATGATTGCCCAAACCCCATAATCTGATTCTTCAAGGGAATCAGATTCAATGATGGTATCAGGTCAATATGGGTCAAATAAATGCAGCAAATACTTGCAGAATATCTATCAAAATCAAATTACACTTCGATCTCAAGGCCTTACACAAAAATCATCTTTGATGAGGACTTGGAAGATGATAGGGATGTAAGGTTTCTTTAAAAGCAAAGCTGTCATACTGTCAAGTACAGCCTGTATAGGAGAAGGCATCTATCGACAAGTAGTACAATGACAATAATATTTTTTTTTAAATAAAATAAAATTCAGGGTTATAAATGTTATGTGCTGACTATCATATTTGTTAGAACTTAGAATGATAGAATCTTTTCCATAATCCAACCACTTCTGTTGTTATATTATATACTTATTCATGCATGTAAGTTAATGCGACTTCATGCCCTTCACTTATGTATACATATTTCACTAACCCTCTTCAGGCTCTGCAGTTTGTACATATAAAGCAGATACAGCCTGAAACACAACAATCTTCATGTTCTCAAAGGAAAGAAGCTAAGTCTACATCTCATCTTCATCCCTAAATCACAGGTGGAAGTGGGCTGTGCCTAGCGTAGCTCACGCTTAACCCATGCATTTATAGTTGGGTCATGCCTTAGCCTAGGCCACAGTTCGATGAGCCCATACGCTAGATTGTTGGGCTCAGGCTGACCCTTGTACTGGCCTGCACATTGGTACATCCATTCGTGTCTTTTTTTTTTTTTGCTTCCATATCATGCCTCATACTGGTTTTTTTTTCCTTTATTAACCACAATTTTTTTAAAAGCAAGCAGCAATGATACCAACTCTTCTAATAACGGTGTGAGTTGATAAAACATAATTTATTCCATCAGTCTTCCTAATGAACTAATCATTTTATCTTGTATAACTTAACCACGTTCTCCCTTTCAGTTGGAGGTGCTAGGGTAAGAGTTGTCTTCTGGTGATATACTTGGGGCAGAGTTGTGTTTCAGTGCGTTGCACATGACATAATTTCGAAGGAACTCCTTGAGTCCTCCCATATCGAAGTTGTTAGGACTGGAAGCATATTGTGAAGACAATCAAAAGAGGAAGGGAAAGAGGCAAGAGGCAAAAGAAAAAAGGGAGTAGGGGCAGTCGTCAATTGTATAATGAACCTCGGAAGAAAAGAGTGGATGAGGGAAACTGGAAACAAAATGCCTATGTTTGAAATTTTCCAGGACAAGAGACCAGTGAATAGTTTTATCATAGACTAAATTGTATTTGTGGAAGGAAACATGGTAGGGATGAAGACTGGAGCTTGTTTCAAGCACGTAAAAAAAGATCCACCACCACTAAACACCAATTCTGACGGTGTTAGACCTCATGTTCGAGGATGGGTATTTGCCATCACACAAAAGGATGCTCAATCCTCCAAGCGGTCCTTGAAGGTATGCTTAGAGCTTCGAAGAGCTGCTTATGTTTCCATATACCCTGGACCCATACATTCATTTGTATCACAAACACTTCGCATACTACTCGATCAGTAAGTTTCAAGGACGCGACTTCTTTTAAGGAGGGTTAAAATGGAGTAACCAAGAATTCTTTACCATTTCTAGAGTATTTTTAGCACATATACTACACGTCATTTCATAACTCAAGTAGACACGGCCTCCGTTATTTTGTCAGAGCAAATTTACAGTTAATTTTGAAGTCATACAAAATTAACATCATGGTAGAGAAAGCACGTGCAATACATGCTAGAATCTGAATATCTGGCACTTCTTCTAAAACAATAATGTTTGGATAATTTTTGACGAGCTATAATTTCATAACTTTAAGATAGTTAAGATAGCTAGAAGGGAAGTAAGTGTTTTTTAGCAAAGAACAAATGCATAAAGAGTTAGGTGCAAAATATATATGTGAATAGAAGTGTAGCTTGATCCTATAAACCATATTGCAACTCGGTTGGTTTTTATCTAGATTGTGAAGGACTTAAGTGTATCCTACAGGACAAGCTCTTATGCTTTGAACAACAGGTTCATGGAAAGTCAGTTGATTTATAAATAAGTAATAATGTGAAAATAACAATAATAATAAAAGAGTATGGCTGTTGTAAGGCTAATAAGAGAACTATAGGGATCTTTTTACTCATCTTTTGGCTGGTTGCAATTGAGAAGAGAGAAAGAGAGAAACACCAGAGAAAAAGAAGATGAGAAGGAAGAAAGGCCTCCTAAGGTCCATCAAGAGCAAAAGTTGGAGGTAAGTGGCTCTTTCACTCCATGAATTTAGCCAATAGTTCGTCTTAGATTAATTACAAAATTGTTGTGCCCAAATTTCTTAATTGGGTTCCACTTTGGCATCCCTTTTCAAATTATGGGTTCTAGTTTTAGATCATAAGAATAATATATAGGAAGCTATCCAAACTATACTGGATAGAATAACTTTCACTGAAATAAACTTGGATTCCAGCTTCCATCTGTTGGGACTTTCAAGGGTTGAAGGCTCAAATTTTGATAATAATCCACCTTTTACTAATTTGCTTGGGTTTTGTAAACTCTGTTTTAGAAAAATATATTAGAATTATTACTTAGGCTTTTATTTTTTCTCAACATGAATTTTGCTAGATTTATGCAATGGCACAGAAGTTTACTCCTAAAGTATACTAGTGACTTGCCCATTAACAATGAAAAAGCGTATCGGTAAGTGTTTGTAACATTATCTAGAAGTTTTTGGTCTACAAAACAACTTAGATAAAAGAAGAGAGGGGATGCTTAGAGCAAGAACATGAAGCCAATTATAAGCTTGGCCAACTTGTCATCACCCTGGGAAATGCATGTTGTTCATTGACATTATTTAGAACAAAATTAGTTCTTATTCATTTTAAAATTATACCCTCGTATCATTGCTATTAGATACAACAACAACAATGACAAAACCTTTATCCCAAATTCTTGGATTCGGCAACATGAATTGTTCTCCACTAAAACTCTGCTGTGGGACACCTCCTTCATCAAATTAACACATTCCAAACATGAAGCCAATTATAAGCTTAGCCAACTCGTCATCACCATGGGAAATGCATGTTGTTCATTGACATTATTTAGAACAAAATGAGTTCTTATTCATTTTAAAATTATACCCTCGTATCATGGCTATTAGATACAACAACAACAATGACAAAGCCTTTATCCCAAATTCTTGGATTCGGCAACATGAATTGTTCTCCACTTAAACTCTGTTGTGGGCCACCTCCTTCATCAAATTAACACATTCCAAACTTTATTTACAGCTTCAATCCACGTGCATTTGGGTCTACCCATAGTTTTTTTTGCTCCCTAACTTCCTTCTTATCAAGTTTCCAAACTGGGGGGGTCATGGGTTTTATTTCATGGATATTAGATAAATTTCAAATATGTATGTACATAAAATATGACATGTTAATATCTCTAATTCATGAAGGTTATTTTTAAGTTGTGCGGAGTCTTTACATCATGTATTTAATTGGACCTATTTTTGTGCACAATAGAAAGCACTCAAGATAAGGGTGTTGAATCAACTACTTGGGTTGGGCTGGATTTATGACCAGATATTATTGAAAGGCAAAGAAAGATGATTTTTACATATCACAATTTAAAATAAGTGATCAAGTCCTTGACAAGTTGTATAAATGCACTCATAATATAACATTGTTTTACTGTTTGAACCTGGCTTCATTCATGTTAGTGACCCATGAGCGATGTGGCAAGTTGATATTAGTGACCCACGCAGGAACCGTTAAGGTGATGTGGTCGTGGACCCTAGCCATGTCAAGTACATTGGTGACCAATTTGGAAATATCCAGGTTGAGTATTAGTGATTTGTGACGCATTCAGAGATATTCCAGTGGAGTATTAGTGACCCTAGTGGAGACAACCCTGGAGGGGGTATATGACAAGTGGCAAGCGATAAGGAGGTAATATTAGTGACTCCATTGGTGTTGTCCATGAAGGTAAAACATTAGTGACATTAAGCAATAGGTGATTCTAGTGATTCTAACAAGATAAACTGGTAGGACATGTATGACCATATGTTATGTGGAAAAATTAGAGCGGTATTGCCTAGTGATTTCAAGATGGGTGAGATACATTATGTAATAGATATAAAAATTTCCAGATTCTTCATTACTTTTTTCATTATACATGAGCATATAGAGTTTTAAAGAATTTTTAGAAATTGATTTGACAAGTTGACGCTCTTATCAGACTTTACATTTTTATTAGTTTAGTACATCATGGATCATTTCTACAAGAGGACTACGAGTTGCTAGTTGAGCTACGTCCACAGGCTTTGATTATGTTGAGTAGAATGGTGTCGTTATTTTTCTTTGTTAACTGATTATCTTTTATTAGGTGAATTAGATAGATAATAATATGCTGCCAAGAAAATGGTTTACCATGATTTCTTGCTAGCCAATACATTGTTTCTATATATTTGTTTTTGCACTTGAAAGGGTTACTTACCGAGATGTGAACTCACCAAATCATTGTTTATTTTTATCAAGAGGCTACAAACATCGCTCCTAGACAAAGGAAATGGGTGATGCCTATTCTGGTGTAGTACTTAGCTAGTAAACTCATGTGTAAAATACATTAAAAAGGTTTGCAATTAGCATGTGTATATGTTCAACATCTAGGAAACTGGATAAGTATAAGAGAATAAGTGGCCTAGGGCGTCACCCGAGTTAACTTAGCTAGAGGGATATCTCAAAACTAATATTCGATCATCCAAAATGAAAAATCAACCTATTGGATGTGATCTACATCAAAAAAACTATGTGTACAAATTTTAGTTTAACCACTCATCATGCAACCTAACAATGGAGTAATTCTAAACCGTTTGTAAAATGTCAAATTTTTTGTGGCATGATAAACAGTTAAATCTCATCAAATTGATTTGAAATCTTGCACACACTTTTAATGTGTTGATCACATCTAACAGTGTGGATATTCATTTTGGATGGTCGAGATATGAGTTTTGGGATGCCTCTAGCTAGGGTGTCACCCTAGCCCCCTTATTATATAAGTATAATTATTGTGGAGCTAATTGAGAATATGGACGGCATATGGAAATTTTATGTAGATATGTAAGAATATATTCTATGTGATACTTGTCAGTAGGATAATTAGCCCTTGATACAGAGGAAACACAGCCGAAAGTTTCCTGAATTTTAAGGTTAATTTAGTTAGTACTTGTGTAACGAGATTGAGAAAGTGTTCAGTAACTGGACCATGCCTGGTTAGTTATTAATTCGGGCTCAGGGCATTTACAAATGGTGTAAGAGCAAAAAGCTCAAAATGTTGGTTTCGAATGCACTCTTCAATGTGTATTTATCTTAAACTTAAAATATTGTAGACCTGTAACTTGTGGTTTCGAGTGCCCTCTTCAATTGGTATGAGTATTTGATCAAAACGCATCAAGCTCCTCTTGATTGGAACCAATTCAAACTGCTCCTTCAAATAAGAATTGCAGTCCAGAACGTCGTTTACAATCCCAAAGGTACATTGTAGGTTGTGATCCCACACACAGTTCTACATCATCTATTATGTTTCTGCCACTATATAGTAGTGGATGAAGCTTCCTGAAGACCCTTGCGACTGCCTGCGAAAGAAAAGCTTCATCCACTACTGTACTGTGATCACTACTGTAAAAATTTGTGTGGGATCAGAACCGTTTGGATTACAAAGGACATTCTGAGCTCTTCAATTCTCTATTTGGAGAAGTATATTGAATCGGGCTCCACTCAGAAGGAGGTCGATGTGTTTGATCGAATACTCATAACTCATTGAAGAGTGAACTGGAAACCACACGAAACCACATGTTACAGGATTTGACACCATTTGTAACTTTGAGATAATTATTCATTGAAGAGAGCACTCAAAAACAGCGCATGTTCCAACTTTTTGCCACAATCCTCAATAGTAAGTAAACTTCCTCAAAATTCTGGCGGAGGCCTTTTCTTCCTTCATTAATTTTGTCAATTATATTAAGACGTCTGAAAGGGGAGGAAATGATAACGTCTACAGGATACAATCAGACTTTTACACATGGTACAAGGCTAAAAAGTTGAGCCAGAGTTCCTTGTGCAAAACTTAATAAACAATTTTGAGTATATGAACACGTGTATGGGTGTTAATTATTTAATACATGTATGTATGCATGTGTGTTATTGTAGTGAGTATGTATCTATGTATGTATGTAGGTGCTTGTATGTATTTATGCGTGTGTATTTCTGTGTTAATTACATTACAGGGTTTTTTTCTTACACATTATGCACAAGACAATTAACTTTGAACAAACATATCCAGTTTACAATAAATTTTGGTACCATCATATTAATATATATCTGATCTGCATAAAGTGGTTAGATCAGGTATGTTTTTGAAAGGACTACCACTACATCAGATAAACTTGGACCTCAAGGTAATGGAACAGCATAAGAAAATAACTTGTTACCTGAAGCACTAATTCTTAAGGTGGCATGTCGTTGATCAGATTCTCGCATTCCATTTGAGAAAAGCTATATGGCAAACAAGTTTGAGAACTTCAATTGGCAACTAAAGAAAGGGGGGAAATTTGGGTTTTCTCAATATAGCCTGGAAAACCAAGGAATACCAATGTTATATACTATTTATTGTTTTTACCTTAAAGAAAAATGGGCTTTTTGCAGCTAGTATTGCTGAACTGATGAAGATTGACTTCATTCTTAAAACTGGAGAGCAGTCCATACCCCAAGAATCACCACTATGTATAGGCTCATCAACTGGAAAAAATAACTACCACAGATAAGAAATCCAATAAAATTAATGAAACTGACAATTGCTAAAGAACTGCAGATCAACAATTGAAGAGAGCAGCAGAACATGTAGTAAGTAAAAAACAGGAGTCGTCATAGGTATATCAGGCCAGTCAACTATGACAAAATAAGCAATCTTGGCATACACTCCTTTTGGGAAAAATCATCACAATTACTAATATGAAACATGGGATACCTGAAACTAAGAGCAAGAAGATAAAACACAAGCGGAGGACCAAGGGAAAAGCAACAATTTTTTTGGCTGGTTAAAATCTCAAATAAATACAAGATTTTTTTTGTTTTCCTTACCTTGGAATACGCCACAAAATATTAAACGAAATTAATATTAAGTGTGAGTTGGTCTCTTCATCCAAGACTTGTCTTCAAAAGAAACATTTTTTTAATGGGCATAATCTGTGAACATATGCATGCTTGATCTATTTGTCACCTCTTTACTTTTATTATAATCTAGTGATACCAACAGATAGAACCAACAAAAGAAATCCACCGTTAAAAAAAAATTTGAACACGAATAGTTGGTAAAAGAAAAAGAAATTGATCAATCAATATAATACCATGTAATTTAGGCTTGAAATATTTGTCTAATTTTCAACAAAAATAGTAGGTAAATGTGGTACAAGACGCCATATCTTGCCAACTGCATGATTTAATGTCTTACACAACCCTACATCTGCAATCCATGCACAAACATAATGAACGAGCATTAAGTTCATCAAATTGTACAATAAAATGGTGTACGAGAAGTTAAGGTTAATGCAGGTTCTTGCAGCCATTGATCTATGCATAAGAAGAGAGGGCATAAAAATTGTGTCATGTTAATCAAGAATCAAGATGACAGAAGGCATAATGCAGTATACATTATACAACAAGCTTATACATTAAAAGAAGTATCATACATATCTATAGACTTATACTGATCACAAAAGAAGTTTTCATTTAGCAAGTAGCAAGATAGAGAAAAAGGACACTTTTACAAAGACATTTCCTTTCCTCAAAAGTATCACAATTAGATTCCAAAATCAGCAAGTACCAAGAATTAATTAGAGTACAATACCGAGAGATTTCAAGATGAAATAACGCTGCAAAGAAATAAATTAGAGGCAATATGAGATTTGGGAGGGACGGAAGAGGAATTATACCAACTTGACTATCACTTGATGGAGATTCGACCATTGCAACAGCTTCTCCATCATTAGGATCATATGGTACACTATCCTCTGTATCAGGCTGGTTACAGTTCACTATGCTATCCGAATTGTAGACATCAAACTCAGCAACTAAGGAAAGATGATAATAAGTTAGCACATATAATAAACCCAACTGTAATACATATAAGAAAGCATACACAGAACAGGAATATAAAACTGAAACAAAATAACAGAGGAGGAGGAGGGGGGGCACCAAAAGATTATTAATTCGCCAACCAGCCGAAAATTGTCTTAATTAAGTTTAAGGTTGTGACCAAGTCAGTTGAATAATAAATTAATAACCAAAACCAGCAACAGTATATAAAATACGAAGCCAGAGACAGAAAGAAATATGTTTTAAGAATTATTGGTATATTTCACAACTTCGAATATAAATTATATCTGCCATCATCAGCGGATTAACATTAAAAACTACTGACTATCCTTTCATCCAGCAGAAAGAGAAGTGAAACAATGATCCACAAAAAGATGAAAATGTTTGACATTCAATTTTTGTATACATCACATTAAAAAAGTTGAGATTTCTCCCAAATAAGGACCATTAATTCATTTTCTAAAGGAAATTGTGTGGTCATTCCTAATCCATGTTTTAATGTTGACCTGAAAAAAGTGAGTGTGAGAAAACTAAAATCAAAAGCTTCATACTAGAGCTCTACCTTGCTGGCTTGACCTCAATTGTCCAACCAAGAATTGCGCCAGCCTATTAGGAGATGGTAGGTAAATTACCTGGTTTAACAGCACGCTTAATTCTTTCTTAAACTTCAACTCTTGTCAGACAACCAACTTAACATTCGAGGGAGAAGTATTGGACAATGATGAGGAAGATAAAGCAGGTAATGACACAAAGAAAGCAAGAGTAAGGAGAAGTGAGATTGCAAGTTCCGTACTTCTACAACATTTGAGTCCTAA
Organism: Hemerocallis citrina; assembly: GCA_017893485.1. NCBI lineage: Eukaryota > Viridiplantae > Streptophyta > Magnoliopsida > Asparagales > Asphodelaceae > Hemerocallis > Hemerocallis citrina. Next base: position 30,566,043 of record CM030360.1, read on the forward strand.
CCTATGTGGCAAATACAATTCTATCATGAAGTGTAATCCATAACTTCGGCAGGTATGTTACACAACCCGAGACTTGACAAACACTTCCGAGGTGTTTCCAAAATTTTAAAATATAATTTTAAAAAGTAAAAAAGCTTCCTGAATTACAATATATTTAGATTATTAACAACTTGAGTAATAAGTTTTTGTTGGCAATAAGAAACACAAAATGACCAAAAGACCGTTCAACGCTTTGGCACTTACATACTACTGACCGGCAAGGATAAGAAAGGCAAAAATAAAAGCAAATTAGAAGGAAGTCAAAAATAACTTGCCATGTGATCACCACCACCAGCAGCGCTGTCTCTAATGCTTATTATCGTAGTTGCTACTGACAGGCAGGTTTAACTTAATTGAAGCGGTGTCCAACCCAACCCACATTGACCCTAAATCTAACGTGCAAATGGGGCGAGGGCCGGCCCTGAGTTCCCGGGGGCCTGAGGGGAACTCCCGAAATAGGCCCCCCCCCCATACATTTTTTATAAAAAAACATGTAAACGAAAATTTGCACACTGTTCAAGGCAAAATATGCAAAATACATATCATCGAATAACAAGTTTACTCATAAGCATCAATCAGATAAGCAAAATAGAGTGAAAATCATCAATCAGATAAAATTGAACTTAAAATTGAACTCAATATTCAACTCATTAATCCCTAACATAAAATTGAGTAAGAAATGGCTATCAATAAGAAACTCAGTCCACCGGCCACCCACTGCACACAACACCCTCTGCACCACACCCACCGGCCACCAGGCACCACCAGTCCACCACACCCATAGACCCACTGACCCACAAATTTGAGATTTAGAGTTCGAATTTTGGGTTAAGGTTTCGGATTTTGAAGGAAGTGGGTTGATTGGATTTAGAGTTGAGTCAAAATTAACAAGTTCGGGGAGAATAAAACAAGAATTGGAAAATTGGAGAATTGGAGTTGATTGGATTTGAGAATTGAGAGTTAGAGATTAGGATTTTAAGAGTTAGAGATTGGGACAATAAAGAAAGGGAAAGAACGCACGCAGGCTAAGAAAGAGGATAGGGTCGGGTTGAAAAATTTGAGAGAAGAAAGAGGGTAAGTGTATATGTGATTATGTCGGGTTTCAGGTTTGGGTTGTTGGGTATGAATGTAGATTTGAATGTGAGTTTCGGGTTTGGGTTTCTATTGATTAGAATGTGGATTTGTTTTAAATCACTCAAATTTAAAGCCTCAAATTCAATCAAGCCCAAACCCAAATAATTTTTAAAAAATTTCTAAAGGCCCAATAATTATTTTTGGGGCCCCCTAATAACATTTTTTTTTACACGCAACATATGTGCTTATATTTACAAAAGGAATAGAAAGTTTTGGGGGGGGGGCTAAAATTGCAAAAAATCAGAGGGCCTGAGTCGGCCACCTCACCTACCTCGGGGGGGCTGCACGGGGCGTCCAAACGTAATAGCCACAGTGCCACTATCATTTCTGCAACCACTTTTAAAAACATTTCACCTTACACAAATACATAATATTGAATAACTTAACAATTCTTGTCGGACGCTTCTAAGATAGATTTTTGACACACCATCCACAATAATATAATACTTATTTGATGTCTTCATTCTTATTATTTAGTTTTAAAAACCAGTTTCAAATTATTTAGCTAAAAATCTTTATCATAAATTTAACTGTGTTATAATAAAATCATGCTATTACATAGAAGCTCTATTTCACATGCATCGGTATGAATCCACCAGAGCTTGCACTTTTGTTCTTCCTCACTTTCACGAGATAATTTGCAATTAAAAATGGGAAATTTTATTCAAAACTTTCATTTCCCTCACAACTTGCATAATTGCAATATGACTGTAGCTCATATTTTTAAGGCACATAAAACCATCAAATAAGCTAAGAGCGCATCGGTAATTGATTTGATGCCAATGTAACACAATCATAACAAACTGGTATGTAAAAGTTAATCACTTTCACTAGAGTAGAGAGGGAACAACCAACAAAAAAAGGGAAATTTTATTCAAAACATTCATTTTCCTCATAATTTGCATAATTACAAAATGACTTTAGCTCATATTTTCCAGTGGAATAAGACCATCAAATAAGCTACCAGCGCATGGGTTATTGATTTGATGTCAATGTAACATAATCATAACAAATTGGCATGTAAAAGTTAATCAAAAGGCCAAGGAATCAACAAAACCACCTAAACCAATCCTCAATTGAAGAGCCCCCGAATAAAGAAACAAAAAAAAAGATTCAAGAAAAGCCATAAAAAACCAACCTTTCTCCTTGTCGATGTCCTCTCTCCTCCTTTTCCGATGCCGGACCCAGTCTGCGAGGCTGCTGCACCCCTCGCCGTCCGATTTGGTATCAGCAGATCCAGCGACGATCTCGATCCGCAGAACCCGATCGGAGAAGTTGCTGGAGTTGAAGGCAAACTCGAAGTTGTTACTACTATGGTCACCGCTATCGCTCGGATCCATTGGCTCCGCCGCCAATTCTCGATGCTCTTGTCGGCGGCTGTCGTCGAGATCCACCCTCATCCCCTTCCCTCTCTCATCTCATCACCTCACTAAAACCAAAACAACAAGGCAAGATTCCTGTACCAAACCCTAACCCTAATTCTAATTTCTTGAATTGACGCGAAATTTAAAGTGGATATTTGGGACGACGAAGCAGACCGGAAAAGCGACGATGTATGTTTATGGATATGAAATGGAGCCCCGTCTTGAATTGTTTGGTGTTTAATTTTGATTGATTTTTGTGTAGACGGACCTGAAAATGGGACCCATATAGTGTGTTTGTTAGGATAGTGGTGGGCCGGGGGGAAGGTTAGAGGGTGGGTGGGTAAGTGGGTGTCTTGGGATTTGTCTCAAGTGCAGATATTTTGCTGTTTTAGGTAGGGATGGCAACTGGGCCGGATTGACCCACGACCCACTCACTCGAACTCAGCCCGCAGATAGGAGGTTCAGGTCCAGGTCGAACTCTCGAGTCGATCCGGGTCGACCCAGATCGAAAAATAAGGAAATCCAATCCGCTCGACCCGACCCACGAACTCGTTGAACAAGTCCAACACGCCTGCAACCCACAACTCGACCCGCGGGTTTGGACCCGCGCGGATCGAACGGGCCAAAATCAAAAAATAAGAGCCAACGACTCTGTTTTCAGCCATGGCTCTATTTTCAGCCATTGGGTTTTCCCCCCTATAAATACCCCCTCAATTTAATCTAAAATTTTCCACACATTACTCTCTTACTCTCTCTACTGCTACTACTCAATTCAATCTCAATTCAATTAATTTTTTCAATAAAGAAGCAAGCAACAAAGAAGTGAAAATTTTCGATCGTATCGAATTGTGTTGATTCTGTAACACTCGAATTCAATTTACATGTAATTCGTAACACAATAGGATCTTTTTACTTTATTTCGTACAATTTTACAAAAAAATTAAAAACTTTTATTTAAACAACAATGTTTAATACAGAGTACACATCGGAAAGAATACAACATGAAATATACAACTCTAATATCAACAACTTAAATCATGGGAATAATCTTTAGCATTAGTTCTTCTTTTGTCTTTTTGTCAATCTAAGCCCTGCACTAGAAAAATTGTGGGCACGTCAGTTGCTTACAACTGATGCAATGTTATAAAACAGCGATCCTCACTATGTCGTAATATAACGATTCTTTTACTTTAGCAAACACAAACTTGAATGCACAATAAAGTGTAAAAGGGTGAATATCCTAAACATGTTTGTGTATGATATGACTTAATGCCTAATGCAGATGTTATACTACGATGACACTAATGCATACTTGTTCGGTAACTGATATGGCTAAAAATGGGGTTAAATCGAAACCGTCCAAATCGGGCACGAATCTTGAAGCCTAGGGGTAAAACGGTAATTTCACCTTCCAACGGGTCTGAAGCGGGTACTGTATCTATTCCTCGAATACCCACTTACCCGCAAACAGATCCACCTCAACTGGGTGCGGGTTCCCACCCGCAGCAAACCCGGTCCAGAAGGGATAGAATTAGGGTTTCTGATTAAATCCTAATCAACAGCCCTGATTCATATCTATCCCTTCACTGGGGATTAGGGATTACATTCCTTATCTAACCACAGGGGGATTACATTCCTAATCTGATCCCAGCGGCGCCTATAAATACCCCACATCCATCTCCATTAAGAGGTAATCAATCTTTTCCCAGTTTTTGCGCTCTCTCATAATCATTCCTGATTACTGACTTGAGCGTCGGAAGGTGCGTCGCCGGGAACAACCCCGGTGTCTCGCACTTTTTGCAGGTGAACGGCAGGAGTCAGCGTCAAACTCCGACGGAACAGGTAACAGGTTTGCTATTCAGTTTTCCTAAGAATCCACAAATACTATCTGTTTGCCCCGACACCAGATTTAGCGGCAACAGATTGGCGCCGTCTGTGGGAAAACTAATGAAAGGCAACCTCCCCTCTTCCGGCGGATCAGTTCTTCTCCAGCCATGCCTCCAAGGAAAGTCAGATCCAGAGGGTCCAACCGAGGACCCAACCCCGATCAGCAACAGGAAGTTCCCCCTCAGCCCGCTCAACAGCAGGGGCAACTTCCTCCTCAAGCCGTGGACCCTCTTCAACAGGACCTAGCCCCTCCGTAGAATCAACAACCTCCTAATGGTCCCAACCCGCAAAAACAACCTCTCCATCCGGACCACGTCTCCATCCACAATGCCTCTTCGGATTCGATGGCCTCCCACAATCCCCAAGTTTCCGACCTTCGCAACACCGTCCTCAATCGGCAGAAGGATGAGGATCTTCGCCGCCATCTGGACGAAAAGCGGGCCCGAGAGGGAGCCTCCCGTCAACACCGTCCGGATGAGCGATCTTCTCACCGCCGAGACAACAGAAGGTCCCCCATCCGAAGGGGGCGGAGAGAATCCCCCGAGCATCACAGAAGAAGACCACACTCCCCTGCAGGTCGGCAACAGCCTAGGAACGATGAGGCACCCATCACACGTGCCGAGTTCCAGCAGTTCCAAGCGACCGTCCTGCAAGCTCTCAATCTCCGTCCTAACACCAATGCTCCAAAGATTCCCTCTCCTCCTTCGGTTCGAAGTCCTCGCCGATGGTCCCCAACTCCTCCTCCAGCTCCTAGCAACTCCCAGCATGTGCCAAGTCCTCGCCGCTCCAGAAGCTACCGTCGTCGTAGCCCCCGCTCTCCCTCGTACGAAGACGAGTCTAGAGGCTCGGCTGATTACCGTCAAAGGGATGACGCCGTCTACCACCGCCTCCACAAAATGGAGAGGCGCTTGGGTCAGTTAGACCGAGAAGAGGAGCTTAGAGGAAGGACCCTTCGTCCTAGTCGACCTCCTTTTTCCCGGACCATAATGGATGCACCCGTACCAATTGGCTTCAAGCCTCCTCAATTTGAGACCTATTCCGGGGAGACTAACCCTGTCGATCACATCGAAAGCTTCAAGACCCTAATGCTCATCCACCAAGCTTCCGATGCCCTGCTCTGCAAAACCTTCCCTGCAACTCTCAAGGGCCCAGCTCGAGAATGGTACTCTCGCCTTGCCCCCTCCTCGATATTCTCCTTCGAGCAATTTGAGACCCTCTTCGTCACCCACTTCGTGAGTAGCCGCCGAACTGAGAAGACCAGCATTTCGCTACTCTACCTCCACCAGAAGAAGGGTGAGAAGTTGAGAGACTATGTGAAAAGGTTCACAGCTGAAGCCAGGTGCATAGCATCCCTCGACCAGTCGGTTGCTGCAGCAGCATTTCAGTCCAATGTCCTCAACTCCAGCCTCCGCTCCTCCCTCGCTAAGAAACCCCCACAGAACTTCTCTGACATCCTTCTCCGAAGTGAAAAGTATATTCGGGCCGAAGAAGCCGAGCACCGCCCCAACTTGGAAGGGTCTACCTCCGGGTCTAAGAGAAAGGGAACAGAAGAGGAGGGACCCAAGAAGCTCCAGAAGGATAATACTGGCCAGCGCCGACCTCCCCCCAGATTCAAGAAATTTACTCCTCTCACCACCAATGTCTCTACCATTCTAATGGAAGTTGAGAAGGAAGGGATCATACCTCCTGATCCGAGGATGAACACCCCCGCCAAGAAAAGGGACAAAGAGAAGTGGTGCCGTTATCACCGGGACCATGGCCACGACACCAATGATTGTCGGGCCTTGAAGAATGAGATAGAAGCCCTCATCCAGAGGGGGCAGCTGACCAGATTCGTGAGAAAGGACCGAGCCGAACTTTCTCCCCCGCCTAGGGGGCTAACAAGCGGCCTGAACGCGATGAAATGCCTGACTTCGAAGAGGAACGTGTCCTCCACCTCATTCATGGGGACCCAATGGGGGCTCCTCCAACTCCTCTAGAAAGGCATTTATAAGGAAAGTCAACTCGGTTCGCGCCACCCCTCCTCCTAAAGGCCTCGGAGTGCCCGTCACATTCTCAGATGAAGACCTTAAAGGTGTCCGAATGCCCCATTGTGAAGCGCTCGTCATCAGCCTCCACACGGCGAACTTCAAAGTGGAGAGGATTCTAGTGGACAATGGCAGCTCCGTTAACATCCTCTTCCTCGCCGCTTTTAAAGGCCTCAAACTCTCCCGAGATAGACTCAAGCCCGCCGGCTACACGCTCCATGGGTTCACGTGAGTGCCAGTGACTATTGAAGGGGTGATCACCCTCGACGTAACCGCTGGCAAAACTCCTACTACCTGAATGGAGTCGATGGGCTTCATGGTCGTAGATGTCCCCGCAGCCTACAATGTCATTCTGGGTCGGCCCGGCCTAGCCTCCCTTGAAGCCGTCCCTTCCGCCTATCACCTCAAAATGAAGTTCCCCACCCGGACAGGAGTAGGGGAGGTAAAAGGCAATCAGGAAACGGCCCGCAAGTGCTACATGACCTCTACCCTCGGTCCAGTCCTCTCCCTAGAAACTCTGGAAATCCCCCAAGATGCTGCCCGACCGACGTCCGAGCTGGTGGATGAATTGGAGGAAGTGCTCTTCTCGGAGCAGGATCCAACTCGAAAGTTCTTTGTTAGCAAGACCCTCCCATCCGCCCTATGCTCGGACTTGGTCCAGTGCATCCGAAGGAACAAGGACCTCTTTGCTTGGTCAGCTGCAGACATGCCCGGAATTTCCGAAGAGCTCTTGGTCCACCACCTCAGCGTTGTTCTGGGGTCCAAACCGGTTCAACAGAAGAGGCGCAAGTTCACCCCCGAGCGCCAGCTAGCTATAAAATAGGAGGTGGACAAGCTCTTGAAGGCCCAGTTCATACAAAGAGGTGAACTATCCCGAGTGGTTGTCGAATGTAGTAATGGTGAAGAAGTCCAATGGGACTTGGAGGATTTGTATCGATTACCGATCTCAATAAGGCTTGCCCCAAGGATCCATTCCCTCTTCCGAGTATTGACACTCTGATCGATGCCACCTCGGGACATGAGCTCCTCAGCTTCATGGACGCCTTCTCAGGCTACAACTAGATTCGGATGTTTCCTCCGGACATCTCGAAGACCTCATTCGTGACCGACCAGGACCTCTACTGCTATAGGATCATGCCCTTCGGTTTGAAGAATGCAGGCGCAGCATACCAACGCCTCGTCAACAAGGTTTTCCAAGCTCAAATCGGCCGGAATATGGAGGTGTATGTTGACGACATGCTTGTGAAAAGCATCCGAGGAGCCGATCATGTGACTGACCTACAGGAGGCGTTCGATGTTCTGAGAAAGCACAACATGAGACTCAATCCGAACAAGTGTGCGTTCGGTGTCTCGTCAGGATAGTTCCTCGGCTTCATGGTCAGCCAACGAGGGATTGAAGCCAACCCTGAGAAAATCAAGGCCATATTGGATATGGCCCCTCCCAAAAATGTTAAGGAAGTTCAGAGGCTAACAGGCCGCTTAGCCGCCATATGGCGTTTTCTCTCGAAGCCCGGAGAGAAATGCCTCCCCTTCTTCAAGGCCCTCAGGGGGGCTAAAGGTTTCGAATGGGGGCAGAAACAGCAGGAGTCGTTCGACCAGCTCAAGGCTTACCTCGTCAACCCTCCTCTCCTCAGCAAGCCCGTTCCTGGTGAACCCCTTTACCTCTACCTGGCAGCCTCCGAGCAGACCCTCAGTGCCGTTTTAGTAAGGGAAGAAGATCGGGCTCAAAAGCCCATCTACTATGTGAGCAAAGTACTTCGGGATGCCGAGCTCCGCTACCCGAAGATAGAAAAGATGGCTTATGCCCTGGTGATGGCCGCGAGAAAGCTTCGCCCGTATTTTCAGTCCCATTCGGTGGTCGTTCTTACCGACCAACCGCTGATGCAAGTGCTCCGCAAGCCGGAGACCTCCGGTCGTCTTATGAAGTGGTCTATCAAGCTGAGCCAGCATAATATATAACTTATCAACCTCGGACCGCGATCAAGGCTCAGGCCTTAGCAGAATTCATAGTTGAAAGTACCATCCCCGAGTTCAGCCAAGCGATGAAGGGACCACCTGTCTGGTCGGTTTATGTGGACGGATCCTCGTGCAATGAAGGAAGCGGAGCTGGGGTCATTCTGGCAGGCCCAGATAACTTCATCCTCCAATACTCCCTCCGTATCAACTTCAAGGCCTCTAACAACGAAGCGGAATACGAGGCACTCATAGCCGGCCTTGGAATGGCTCGCAACGCAGGGGCGCAACGCCTCAGGATCTTTAGCAACTCTCAGCTAGTCGTGAATCAGATCCTCGGCGAGTATGAAGCACGTGATGACAGGATGGTTAAATACTTAGCCAAAGTCAGGAGCCTCATGGCACTGTTTGAAGAAGCCCTCATCCAACGAATACCCCGGGAAGAAAATGCTCAGGCCAACGCCCTCTCCAAACTAGCCTCTTCCTCCCTTCAAGGTCTCGAGCAGACCGTCTTGATAGAGGTCCTTCTGAAGCCAAGTATAGAGGATGAAACTTCCGACTCTATGGAGTCGCTGCCTGTCCTGCTTGAAGATAATTGGATGAAGCCCCTCATTGAATTCTTGAGGGACGGGCTCCTCCCCGAAGATCCTAAGGAAGCTCGAAGAGTGAGAACTCGAGCCGAGCGTTACACATTAATCGGAGGCATCCTATATAAACGCTCCTTCACACAGGTAGACGGCCGACCTTACCTGAGATGCCTCTCCCCCGAGCAGGCCGACTACGCCCTACAAGAACTTCACGAGGGCATCGGCGGGGCACATTCGGGATCCAGATCCTTAGCCCGCAAAGTGTTGAATTACGGATATTTCTGGCCCACTCTCATACGAGACGCCGAACGACACGTTCGGTAATGCAGCTCCTGTCAGAAGTACTCCGACATTCGACGCCTCCCACAAGCTCCACTAACTTCCCTATCAAGTCCAATCCTTTTCGCCATGTGGGGGATGGATTTACTAGGGCCATTTCCGCCGGCTCTCGGTCAGTTCAAATTCTTAGTCGTGGCAATCGACTACTTCTCAAAATGGATAGAGGCCGAGCCTTGGCCACGATCACTGAGAACAAGGTCATTCAGTTCTTTTGGAAGAATGTCATCTGCCGATTCGGGGTCCCTTGGTTCCTCATAACAGACAACGGAACCCAGTTCACGGGGGCCGCCTTCCAAGCTCTATGTGAAGACCTTGCCATCCAACACCGATTCTCCTCCGTTTCCCATCCCCAGTCGAATGGCCAAGTCGAGAATGCTAACCGACAGATCCTCTCCGGCATTAAGAAGAGGTTGGATAAATGTTCCAAAGGCTTATGGGTCGATCAGCTTCCCAACGTGATGTGGAACTACCGCACGACAAAATGGACCCCCACAGGAGAGTCTCCGTTCAACCTCACCTATGGGTCCGAAGCTATGATCCCCCTAGAAGTTGGTATACCCTCTCCTCGTCTAATGGCTTATGAAGAAGAACAGAATGCTAGAGAGCTCCGAGCAAATCTGGACCTAATTGATGAGATCCGAGAAAGAGCAGCCATTCGTCAACAAAGATACCAAAGAAGGATCGAGTTGGCGTACAACAAAAGAGTCCGTCCTACCAACCTCAAAGAAGGGGACTTGTTCCTCAGAAAGCTAGCCATCTCTTTCCCTGGACAGAAGAGCAAACTGGCTCCAAATTGGGAGGGACCCTATAAGATCGCAAAAGTTGTTCAGCCCGGCACATACAGACTAGAAGACCTCGAAGGCAGGGGGATCCCCAGGACTTAGAATGCCGACCATCTCTTAAAATACCAAGAGAAAGCACCAACGCCTTTCTAAGCATTTTGGGGTGTTGAACCGTTCCACTCCTATTACTTGTAATATTTTTCTTTTATTTCTCTCTTGTAATAACGGCTCGCAACTTTAGAAGCAGCCGACCATTAGTCATCAATATAGAAAGCTTTTCCATATTTTACTTGTAAGAATTGTTTACAAACTCCCTGCCTTTGCTCTTCACTCTACCGATGGTTCGGAGTCAAACACTTGGCTCGATTCTACTTCGCAAGTTCGCTCGTAAGCGAGCTAGAAGTAGGTCGCCATTCGGAACTGCTCCCACAACCGTGGAACAACTCTACCGATGGTTGGGAGTCCAACACTTGGCTCGATTCTACTTCGCAAGTTTGCTCGTAAGTGAGCTAGAAGTAGGTCGCCATTCGGAACTGCTCCCACAACCGTTGAACAACTCCACTGATGGTTCGGAGTCCAACACTTGGCTCGATTCTACTTCACAAGTTCGCTCGTAAGCGAGCTAGAAGTAGGTCGCCATTCGAAACTGCTCCCACAACCGTTGAACAACTCCACCGATGGTTCGGAGTCCAACACTTGGCTCGATTCTACTTCGCAAGTTCGCTCGCAAGCGAGCTAGAAGTAGGTCGCCATTCGGAACTGCTCCCACAACCGTTGAACAACTCCACCGATGGTTCGGAGTCCAACACTTGGCTTGATTCTACTTCACAAGTTCGCTCGTAAGCGACCTAGAAGTAGGTCGCCATTCGGAACTGCTCCCACAACCGTCGAGCAACTCTAACGGTGGTTCGGAGTCCAGCGTTCAGCTCGATTGCGCTCATTCAATACCCCGAGCCGAGCGGACGAGGAACCGACCCCCACATATGGAGAAAAATTCCGCCGAACCAATTTCGCCGTCAGATCATCTCAAAATGCGTACTAGAACGTGATGAACAGATCAGATCGTGCCACGTATCCACAAAATGACAAGATAGTGTTTTCTGGGAATTCGTGCCCCCCACCTCGTGATGCGTGCCACGATCATGATCAACCGTCTAGATTGAGCCACGTGGACTGCGTCTGAAATCTGAAAGTGCAAAGTCGCCTCGGTATACTCCGAGCAAAAAACTAAAGTTCCACAGCTAAAACACTCGAAGTAGATAACTAGGGGTCCTTATGGCTCGAGTAAGGCAACTACGGCACAACAATAAGCAAAGCAACTACGATTTTATTGAAACAACGTGATATATTTACAAGGCAAAGAGTTACAGCGAAGAAACGACTTGACAAATTTACAAGGTATGTCATTACAACAAGGAGAACGACGCAGATCTAAAGCTCGACACCACTCGTTCAGCGCCTCCTCGAAACAGGGACGTTCCGATTTAGAGACAATCGGGGTTTTCGTCTTCTCACCTCCGAGCTTGTCTCTAGGCCGACGAACTGGGACGCCGCCTCGCCGCTGAGCCTAATGGTTGCTCCGACCGAAGCTCCACTCGAGCTAACAGCTACTCTGCTTTGTGCGTCGGCTGCTGTCCGACCAATGACTTGAGGACGAGTCGCGAGCTCGTAAAAGGTGATCCCTCGCTCTCTCTCCTCGCGAGTGCAGGAGGTGCTGCGGACATTAGCCCTCATGGGCTGAGGCTTCAGACGAGCCACCTCCTCCTCGAGCTCAACGATCCTATCTTTCAGAGTGTTGTCCTTAACCATTATCTTGAATTGAGGGAGTTTCGCCGAACTGGGACACTCAACGCTATCGGATATAATACAACGTAAGTTAGTCACCTCGATGCTCTTGTCGACCGTGACCCTCTGCAGCTGTTCGACCTTCTTCGCGAGCTCATCTCGCTCAACCAGCACCGAGGCTAGCTCCGCCTCCTTCGATGAGAGCTCCTCCTCAACTATCCGCAGATGGTGCACCTCGGCCAGCAGCTCGCTGTTCTTCTTCTCCACGTTGAGCGACACCCTCCTGATCAGCTCGATTTCACCCTCGAGGCGAGCCTCGCGAGATTGCTTAAACAGCTCGGCACGACGCCGAGCTGCTACGGTATTTGGGGCATGTTCGAGGATCTGAAATACAAGAACGTCACAATTGGAAGACTATAGACCGACCCAAACACTTGGACAAATTTGAGATAAAATTTTCATTCATAAAAGAAGAGGCGGTGGCCAGTCCGCAAAAAGGCGTTACATTTTTGAAAAGAAAAAAAGGAGAAAACAAAATTACAAAAAGACAAGAAGATCAGGGGTCCACCTGCATCGTCGCCTCGACCACAGGCGCTTCGTCAGAAGGCCCCTCATTTCTCACCCCGGCCTGGAGGTTTGTCACCACAACATCGGCGACCACCTCGTCGTCGTCGTCGCCCTCTCCCTCGTCACCTTCCTCCGCTTCGCCCCCCTCCTCCTCGCCATCTGATGCGGATCCGGGCCACAGCCTGTAGCCGACCCGCTGAAAGCCGGGGACGCGGTCCTGAACGTGGTCGAGCGCCCTCTGGTAGGACTTCTCCATGTTCGAGGCCATATGCGCCTTCGCCTCGGCCTCGACCTCGGCCCTGATCTTTGTTGCCAAGGCGTCCTTCTCCGCCTTCACCTCCGCCAGGGCCTTCGCTAACGCTGCCAGCTCCTCGGCAGCCTTGGCAGCTTTGGCAGCCTCCTCGGCGAGCCGCCCCTTTACTCGCTCCAGGTCAGCCACAAGGTCGGCAACCTGGACCTCCAAGCCCTCGACTCGCCTCTGCTCCACTTCGAGCTGCCGAACTGCCCTCACCTTGTCCGCCCTGTCCTTATCACTGGCGGCCTTCAGCTCCTTCTCCTGTTCAGCGAATGCTTCGAGGAGATGGTTAAAGTGGCAAGTGGCCTGCCAAAACAAAAAGATAGTGAGAACAAGGTAAGAGCCGAACGACAGACTTAAAGAAATTCTCAGGAGAAAGTATGCGACACTTACCGATATGAGCGACCGAGTGACCTCATAGGTGTCGTCGCCAACCGTCCCTGCCTTCAGCGCGGCTCGGTCCTTCGGGGTCGCCAAATGCTTGACGGCCTGCATGGACATCTGCGAATTCCCGAGGAAGCCGTCATGGTTCTTGACTCGCCAGTTCGGGACGAACAGCTGCTTATGCTGCTCGGTCAATATCACCTCGGCCTGAGTGGTCAACAGCGGAGCCTGGAGCGTCAGTGCCGCCGAAACATCGAAGGCCTCACCGGCCGTGGCAGACGCAGTAGGAGCCAAGGGGTCGGCGACAGCGACTACCGCCGGCGAGGGGACCTCAGCAACAGGGGGAGGCGGAGAAATAACCGAGGCAACCTTAGAAGGCCGACCAGACGAGGCGGACGTGCTCGGCCTCTTCCTCTTCCTTCCATCGTCAACTTTGCCGCGATCGTTCATCATCGCCAAAAAGTCCATCTTCGGCGCTTCTGTTTCAAGCAACAAACAAATGACAAGTTAGTAAAACGAGCTAAGAACTTAGAAGAAAAAAATGTATTGCGAGATGTCAGGAGCGTACTCGGGTCGATCGGACTGAGGCCCGACCCGTGTAGCACTTCCTCGGTCATCTCCCTCCAGCTCAACATCGGGTGAGCCATGATCTTCCCCACCACTTCCTCTTCGACCGCAGTCAGTACCGGGTCGGCCCTCGAAAACTTTGGCACCTCTACTTTCCACTGGGTCGGAACCTTCAGCATCGAGGGCTCCCTCAACAAGAAGAACTTCTCCTTCCAACCATTGATCGAGTCCGGGTTCTCTATGATCCGAACGCCCTTCCTCGGCGCCAGATAGTAACGATGCTCGGTCTTGTGCATTCGGTGAACCCGATACATGCTCTGGAAGATCGTCAGGTCTGGCTCGACCTCTGCGTTACGACACTGCAGCAAGAAGGCGTTCACATGGTGCCAGGTGTTCGGCATGAACTGAGTAGGCGCGAGGTAGTACCACCCGAGGACCTGAAGAACGAAGGGGTACAAAGGGAAGCGCAACCCCGCGTTCAGCGAGTCGTAGTCGAACATGCACATATCCGACAACGACAGTTTGGAATTCGCTCGCATCCCAGGGCCGGGGAGAATCAACTTGTACTCCGGAGGGATGGCGAACCCTCTTCTGATCCGGAGCAGATCCTTCTCGGATAACACCGTCGCAATCTCGTCAGCTTCGATGGTTAGAACCGGGTTGTTCTCCTCGTATACCTCCGACTGACCTAGGATCGCCTTCTTCATGAGGTCGCCCTCGTATTGCCTGACCCCAGCATGCCCGGACAGTACACAAGGGTATCGGCCTGACTCAGGGGCTTGCCTCAGTGTCTCTACAATCTCCTCGACTACAGGAGATTGGGCCACTACCCTCTTCTTCTTCTTCTTCTTCGCCTCGGCCACGGATGGCTCGGCCACCTGCTTCCCTTTCCTTCGAATCTCCATTTGCCTCCTCTCCTCGGCACCACTATCTCCCGAGGACGAGGCCTCACTCTCCGAGTCCACCCTTGAAATCTCTAGAAAAAAGGCTAAGGCAAGTAAACTGACCTTGAAGTGACGTTCACGGTCGGAATAAGTTCGCCGGAAATTGCCTGGCCCACGCGACAGCTAACGCAACCACCTTGGAGCAAAAATCGCCGCTAGCAGAGAACGCAGAGAGTAAAAGTGAAAGCTTGGAGTAAAAAGTGAGAAATGAGCTTGGGGGTGGGGGAGTGAGAGCTTATAACCCAGTATGATGTTGGGCTTCCTTGGGAATCTAAAAAGCCCACTAAAGAAGCCAAAGCGCGAAAGTGGAGAGTTGCGACGTTTCGAAACAAAGACTCCTCAAATCACTTAAAGTCCACGACTCGACCACCGGTGAGCCTAGCCGAGCTATCAAACAGCTTGGCTGAGCAACCGAGCTACTGCAACTCTTCAAAACGTCCAACTCCATACCTCGACTAACGGCACCGAGCTTCCGAACCGAGGGGACGAGGAACCGACCCTCATATATGGAGAAAAATCCTTTCGAGGCTGAATCACCGTCGGATCTCTCGAAAATTTGTGTCAAAACTCGATGGACGGTTCAGATTGCGCCACGCCCACAAAACGACAAAATAACATTTTCTCGTGATCTGAACCCAGTCCTTGTGATTCACACAATGATGGACGCTCCAGATCTGACCACGCGTACCTTCCGAGCTTCCGGCCACCGGTCTGCCTAGCCGAGCTACTGAACAGCTTGGCTAAGCAGCCGAGCTACTGAGTCGGATGGGTGGCGATGCTCCAGAGCCAAGACTCTTCAAAACGTCCAACTCCATACCTCGGCTAACGGCACCGAGCTTCCGAACCGAGGGGACAAGGAACCGACCCTCATATATGGAGAAAAATCCTTCCGAGGCTGAATCACCGTCGGATCTCTCCAAAATTCGTGTCAAAACTCGATGGATGGTTCAGATTGCGCTACGCCCACAAAACAACAAAATAACGTTTTCTCGTGATCTGAACCCAGTCCTCGTGATTCACGCAATGATGGATGCTCCAGATCTGACCACGTGTACCTTTCGAGCTTCCGGCCACCGGTCTGCCTAGCCGAGCTACTGATCAGCTTGACTAAGCAGCCGAGCTACTGAGTCGGAGGGTGGCGACGCTCCAGAGCCAGGACTCTTCAAAATGTCCAACTCCATACCTCGACTAACGGCCCCGAGCCTCCGAACCGAGGGGATGAGGAACCGACCCTCATATATGGAGAAAAATCCTTCCGAGACTGAATCACCGTCGGATCTCTCCAAAATTCGTGTCAAAACTCGATGGACGGTTCAGATTGTGCCACGCCCACAAAACGATAAAATAACGTTTTCTCGTGATCTGAACCCAATCCTCGTGATTCATGCAATGATGGACGCTCCAGATCTGACCACGTGTACCTTCCGAGCTTCCGGCCACCGGTCTGCCTAGCCGAGCTACTGAACAGCTTGGCTAAGCAGCCGAGCTACTGAGTCGGAGGGTGGCGACGCTCCAGAGCCTGGACTCATCAAAACGTCCAACTCTATACCTCGGCTAACGGCCTCGAGCCTCCGAACCGAGGGGACGAGGAACCGACCCTCATATATGGGGAAAAAATCTGCCGACCCTTCTCAGCCGTTGGATCTTGTCAAAAAACGTGCTCGACGTGACGAACGGCTTAGATCTTGCCACGTTCGCTAAACGACAAGATAGCACTTTTTGGGGATCCGCACTGAGATGGACACTCAGGATCGCGCCATGTAGTTCGGCCGATTCCGAGCTAGGAGCCGAGCGGCCGAGCCGAGGGGACGAGGAACCGACCCTCATATATGGAGAAAAAATCCCCCGACCCTTCTCAGCCGTTGGATCGTGTCAAAAAACGTGCTCGTCGTGATGGACGGCCCAGATTTTGCCATGTTCGCTAAACGACAAGATAGCGCTTTTTGGGGATCCGCGCTGAGATGGACGCTCAGGATCACGCCACGTAGTTGGCTGATTCTGAGCTAGGTGCCGAGCAGCCGAGCCGAGGGGACGAGGAACCGACCCTCGTATACGGAGAAGCTATCTGCCGAGGAACGTGGATTGTCCGATTGCCCAGAAAATTGCGCTCGACGCTGATGGAGGGCCCAGATCGCGCCACGCCATAAATAGGTATTAAAAATTAGTTTTTATTTATTTTAATCGTTTTATTTATTTAAAAATTGCGAAAAATTACTAAAAATTCGGGAAAATTAACTAGAAATTCTAGAAAATAATTATAAATTCGGGGGAGTATTTTTGAGCCCCTGAACAAACAATTATTGCCTAGAATGTGTTGATAAGACCCCCGAACGATTGGTTAACACATCGCAAAATTAAATAAATAATCCGGAAAAATAGATAAAAACCGCCGGATATCCAGAAAAGCTCAAGAACAGCTTACATCTTGAAAAATCACCTCATTACCCACTTCGAGATTCAAAACCCTCCGTTTGGACTCCGATACAACTCCACTAGCCATTAAAAAAAGTTAAAATACTCCTCAAAGGCTGATCAAACTCAGTCTTTAGGAGTGGGGGGCTCGTGATATGGCTAAAAATGGGATTAAATCGAAACCGTCCAAATCGGGCACGAATCTTGAAGCCTAGGGGTAAAACGGTAATTTCACCTTCCAACGGGTCTGAAGCGGGTACTGGTTCTCTTCCTCGAATACCCACTTACCCGTGAACGGATCCACCTCAACTGGCTGCGGGTTCCCACCCGCAGCAAATCCAGTCCAGAAGGGATAGAATTAGGGTTTCTGATTAAATCCTAATTAACGGCCCTGATTCATATCTATCCCTTCACTGGGGATTAGGGATTACATTCCTTATCTAACCACAAGGGGATTACATTCCTAATCTGATTCCAGCGGTGCCTATAAATACCCCCATCCATCTCCATTAAGAGGTAATCAATCTTTTCCCAGTTTTTGCGCTCTCTCATAATCATTCCTGATTACTGACTTGAGCGTCGGAGGGTGCGTCGCTGGGAACAACCCCGGTGTCTCGCACTTTTTGCAGGTGAACGGTAGGAGTCAGCGTCAAACTTCGGCGGAACAGGTAACAGGTTTGCTATTCAGTTTTCCTAAGAATCCACAAATACTATCTGTTTGCCCCCACACCAGATTTAGCGGCAACAGTAACTATGCATCACATTCTACATAGGTCCGAGGGCAAACACCTACGTACTCCACATTATAGGATTTAATCCCTCGCTATGAAAAACTACTCGGTAACAAAATTAAGTTTTAGACATTCCACGAGTACGGACTCCAGCCCTGGAGTCCACCGTCAGGCTTATACGGAAATCCTCGTCGTGCGAACATCCCGCATGTAACGCCCTGATTTCCTTACACTGAAAAACCGTGACATAAGCCAGAAATATTTTCCTTCAATTATCCACAATACACAGAAAAACAGGAAAATTTAATTTTTTTATTCAATACAAATATATTACAAGTCTGAATGTTATAAAACTGCAATACATTACATCAGTGTTACAATAATGTCATACAAGCCCAAGTGTTACAAATTTTCAATAAAAATTATGTCATAGTAAAATGAATAATGTAACACTTGGTACTTTCACTTGGATGCTTCTCAACAATAAATAAATTAAAATAAATATTACAATTGGAATAAATCAACACTTGCTTCTTTTGCCTTGAGTCCTCTTGAATCCTGTACCTGTAGCTTTGCAATCCAGTACTTATTGAAGTGGGGATGTCAGTACATATACTGACGCTTTAAGGCTGATGACTAGCAGCGATTCTCAACTTTAAACAAACTGATTGATGAAAAGAGAAACGTGTATATATAATTGATGTGTTAGTGTATGCTATGACTTAGAATCTAATGCAGGATTAACCAATGCAATGATGCACTTATTGTAATGCAAGCAAGACTTTGGGACAATATGCAGCCCATACTACATACGCCCCATATCAAGTTGTTTCTTCATATATAGGGATATGAACCCACGTCATGAATTCTACTTTTGTACCCATCATGTTCCTGACACAATACTACATGACTGATGAGGTTGCAGGTACGGTCTAGTTCTGCTACTGCAGTACAATAGTGGTGTCCCCGTTTTCCACTATTGTCCGGAGAACCGGACCTTGCTCAAAAGCCAACACAAACCACAAGATACTAGCTGTAAGACCCCGAATTTGCTATAAGGATAAATTCGAGATTTCACAGGATCTTTACTTCACTTCGTACAATTTTACAAGGAAATTTTAAAACTTTTTATTCACAATACATCAGAGTTTATTTACACTTGGTTTTTACACAGCGGAAGAAACAAAGATTACAACATTTGAAAACAAAAATATAACTTATACAACTTTATAAATTGAGCCATCGATTGCATCATATTATCCTTTCTCCTTCAAGAATAGTCCATTACCTGCATATCAATCTGTGGGCACGTCAGTTACTTACAACTGACGAAATGTTATACCCGGCTATCCTCTCTATGCCGGGAATAGTATAACGATCTCATACTTTAACAAATCACAAAAAGATTGAATGAACAAGTAAAGTGTCAAAGGTGATTATTCTAAACATAAGTGTATGTCATGCCTTAATGTATAATGCACACATTTCTATACTAGGATGACACTAATGCACACTTGTTTGGATTCTATGCATCCCATACTACATAGGTCCGAGGGCAAGCGCCTACGTACTCCACATTGAAGGGTTCGATCCCTCGCCATGAGACTACCCGGTAATAAAACAAGTTTTAGATTTATTTCACAAATACGGATCTCAGCCTCCCTGGCTAGCCTCCCTGGCTATAATAACAGATCCCAGCCTCCCTGACTATTATATCGTGAGAATAATCCCGTAAATGCCCCTCTAGCCCCGGTATACATATATTCTTTGGAGTATGGTAAACATCCGCCGACTACCCTAAGTCCCGGATAAAATACAGTCCATCTCCTACGGAGCAACCACAGTCCACCAACTGAATCTATAGCCACGGAGATCCACCGCCGACTATATAGAAGCACCCATTTACGTTTGCACAAGTCTATTACATCTTCACCTAAGTGCCTAATTATTTTTACTTCAAGACATGAATATGTTATCACCCTAGAATCAGTTTTACCTCATACCGGATTTGTTCACAAAAATACGAGATCGCCCGACGGCATTATCTCAAAATCAAGTCTCAAAATCTTTCTTTCAAAATTACCGGTAACCGAGAGGTCTTACTAATTCTAAATCATAAATCTTTCATGTACAAGAAACATGGGTACACATACCCTTTAATAATCATGTCTTAACTTATTATATTCATGTCTCTAACTTATCCATAATTTAATCAATGTCTCATTTTTGCATCACCCATGATTCATTAATTCATTCATAATTTCCCATAGAAAATAATCCTTTTTCATGAACAGAATTTTCATCCATTATCAATCTTTTTAACAACTTAAGCACATGTTCATAATCAACCCAAACCAAGTATGTCTTAAATCAAGTGAGTGTATAATCACATCAAAATTACATGAATGAATCAGTATTCAATTTGTGTCAAAAACTCAAATTGTTAAATCAAGTAATAATTTATTTGTGTCAAAAACTCATTAACAATTTGAACTCATATGATATGTCTCAACCATCGCAAAATATTTCTTAAATCAAGTAAAAGTAAAATATCTTTTCAAGAGAATTAATTCTCTTATCAACACTTTATTTTTCTTCTAAGAATTTAAATCATGCTATTCACTAATTTATTTTAAATACAATATCTCATTATATCTCAATGTCTCTTTTATTCCTCAAGAATATACATGGAAATCTTTAGAACTATTTTTAATAGATTCTCTATAACATTTTATGAACACTATAATTTTCCCAAATTTCTAGTTGCAATTAGACTCATTAAATCATTTGAAAAATACTCAAAAAAAATATATATAAAAGGGGTTGTGGGGTTTTGATCCCGTGAACGAACAGCCAAAGCACAGGTAACAGACCGAAAGCTAAGAAGTCCAAGTGGACTCTGTGTACAAAGGATATACCGAAAGTCCTTTATGCACTCTCTCATTTGTTATAATTATTTTCAAGCAAAAATTATTTTGGCCTTAACAGGTTTCGAACCCACGGTCGACTAGGAGACCCGTGTTGCGCCAAGCCACTAGGCCAAGAGGGTCCATTGGTATCATGGTTCTTCATATGTTTTTATCCCAATTTTCTGTTATTCTATTTTATTTATAAAACTCGATTTTTCTAATCCTTTGTTAAACTGAAATATATAACGCCACTGGCCATCTGCACCTTAAATACATTTTACGGAATTCCAAATAATGCTATTACTAGTTAAAAGGAAACTAATTCTCAATAAGATTAGCATGGTAACAATTCCATGTGTAACAATTCAATTTAATCCTAGTATGGCATTATACGACTTCCATTGAAATAATAGCTTTTATTCCACTGGCTAATTATTTTGCACCTTAATGTTTCTTTTTAACTACTTCCAATGAGGTTTTTATTTATAGAATGGCAAAATACGTAGAATGGCATTATATGTTCACAACAAAATACTATGAAAATACATTATACAGAATTCCGAATAATACTATTATTACATTCACTATTAACCCATTTTACTCTACAAAACTCCTTTTTAACCATAATGAAATCTCTTCCAATAATTTCATAATTACTAGTTCTACATTTGTAAATTAACAAGCTAATGAAGGTTTCTCCTTACTTTTTGTTCTCATTCCTAAGCAACATGACAATGCTTTGTTTCTTAATCAATAGTAATATTCCTACAATTTGGCATACAAAGAAGCATGAATTCTAATTATCAGATCAAATTTATACTACTCATAAAGCATGCAATCCCTACAATTAGAAAGCATATGATCACCCACAAACATAATGTTAATCCATTTGTCAACATAGCATGATTCACTATTAGTCTCACCACATTCATAGTATTATCACCTCAAAACTACTCATTCATTTTTATTAGCATGCACATTCTAAAAATTAGAAAGTAGGAGAACACCCACCTTGATTGAAAGCTTGAACAATTGAAAGGATGATCACCACTTCTAGCTCCAAGACTCCTAATTCCTTTTCTCCTCCTAGTAAGAGACTCCAAGAACAAGAACTTTCTTACTCTCTTTCTTTTCCTTTCCCTTATTTCTTGATTACTTTTTGGTGTGAGAAGAGAGTAGAATGATGGGCTATTTATAGGTCTTTGCTAGGGTTCTAATTGCATAATTTCACACCTAATAAATTACTAAATTTAATTTACCAACTCTTCATGTACATAACTCCCTTAACTCCTAACTTTTCATCTCCCCACCTCCTAATTAACCATCCAAATTATAACTCCTAATTTAATCCTCCTATTCAATCCGGCCACTACTTCAAACCGGACTCACACAGCACATAAACTCAAACCGGACTCACACAACACACTTGTGTGCTGTGTTTACTCAAGTGGGCCTCCAACTCTTAATTCATTTCAATTTTCATATATATTAGCACATAACCATGGGCCCATCTATTCCAACTCATCTATCCAACCCATTTCCATTCCATCCTATTACAATTTCAAATAGCCCAAGTCTTTTAACGTGGGCCCCCCAACTAAAACCAACTCATTTCCATTTAATCCATTTCACATTTTATACATTATATCATACATATAATTATCATACTATACACTATATATTGTATACATATTATTAAGTAAAGTTAGTTCAAATTAAATGCACACACATTTTATGAAATTCGTTTCGAGAAAGGATACGCCTAAATGCGCGCACCGAAATAAACACGTGCGTCGCACCTGAAAACATGAAAATGCGAAAATCGACTTTATTGATGAAAAGTTATTAAATATAATCGAAAACAACATAAGAAAAATTATATTTACTAATTTCATGATGAAATCACTACACGTAGAAAGCACGTGCATTATATGTGCAGAAAATTGAAAAATACATTTTAATCAAAACAAGGGAAAAATAAATTTTCGTTTTATAAAATAGATTTAAATACATAAAAATAAATAATTTAAACCTATAGAAAATATTGTACGTAGTGGTGGAGACACGTGCATCAAAAACCTATAAAAAAGCACGTAAAATACAAGATTGAAATATTATATTTTTGTTGAGTCAAAATAAGATAAAATCAGTTCGGAAAAATGCATAAATAGTCAGTAAATAAAATATGTGATGAAAACACGTTTACAAAATACACGTGTGTAACACACAATGGCAAAATTGTAATTCCAATTTTGCGGGGTGTTACACTAGCCAACGTTCTTCCGTGCCCTCAACTCATCATGAGAAGGCATAGAACGTGACGGAATCGTAGGGTCTATTTCCCTAGGAAAACCTCCCATTCTTATCATGGCAGTTTAGGAATTAACAATCGAGATACAGATCCCGTGCTCCCAACTCGTCATGAAAAAGCACCGCCCGTATCCCTTTGACAGGAGAATACATCCCAATAATACCACCTAGTGTCGGCCTATAGGAGAAGTCGGATTATAAGGTATCACCCCTAACACCGACTGTTAGCCTTCGGCAATTCATAGATAGAAATGGTTAAGTAACAGTTACTACCCTAACGATGTCACTAACCCTAACCAATCAAATGGGGTCGTACGAGCTACAAGGTACTTTCAACCTATATCGTACTCTTAACTTGCCATGAGACGGCACCAAAAGATTCAAACAAGCGAGATATGTCACTGTGCTTCCAACTTATCATGAAAAAGCACCGCACGTGTCCCTCTTCAAAAGAGTGTAACAATTATTGACACAATCTACCAAGACTCAACCTAAACTTCACAAGATCTCATTGGAACCACTCATCACCTATCTATTCAAGATAATTACTCCATATGAGCCCAATGAGCTACACATGAACAAACAACTACATACGAGCCAGGTGAGCTACGTATGAGACGGACCAATACTTATTACACGACTTATGAGCACAAGGAATACTTGTTACTCATAATCAAGTGTATAATTCAAACTACCAACAATTCACGACAACTCTAGTTAACATGAACTAGAATTTCGTGTATATGCTTACTAACAAAAACGTGATCTTTTATAATTAGAAGGAACAGAAGAATCTTCTAACAGCTTAATATAAACATACTGCCAATGAAAACCCGAAAGCGACATAAAAAGCCTTTTAACACCCTAGAAGCAAACGGTGCTACGCTTATCGGAATTCGACAAAATTAGACTTTTTAGAAAGGTGAGAACATCTCCTACAACTTCCTAGTTGAACACTTTCTCAGATTCCGTAAGGAATTCCAAATTCCAGCCCCTCGAACATACGAACGAGTTAACCAAACTATAGAATTTCAACAAAAAGCTGAAACTTCTAAAGCTTATAACTTTTGCTCTACTTGTCGGAATTTAACCAAATTATACATTCTAGAAAGGTGAGAACATATACTACAACTCTCTAGTTGATGACTTTTTCAGATTCCTTATGGAATTCAATCCACTGTCCCTTGAACACACGCAAAAATCAACCAACAGCAGATTTCTTAACAAAAAGCTGAAACTTTGAAAGCTTGTAACTTTTGCTATACTTGTCGGAATTTAACCAAATTATACTTTCTGGAAAGGTGGGAACATATACTACAACTCTCTAGTTGAACACTTTTCAGATTCCTTATGGAACTCAATCCACCGTTCTTTGAACACACGCAAAGACAACAAAGGATAGCCAAAAGCTATAGCAAAGCTGAAACTTGCAAAAGTCGTAACTCCTACTCCGCTTATCGGAATCTAACCAAATAGGGCATTTTGGAAAGGTAAGATACTCTACTACAACTCTCTAGTTTAACACATTTTCAGATTCAATGAATAAGAGGTGCAAAAACTTTGAACAATCCAAACAGCAATTTTTAGCCAAAAGGCCAGCTGCTGAGATTTTGTAAAGCTCATAACTTTTGCCTTGCTTATCGGAATCTAACCAAATAGTATATTTTGGAAAGGTGAGAGACTCCACTACAAATTTCTAGTTGGACACTTTTTCATATTCAATCAATAAGAGGTGCAAAAACTTCGAACAATGCACACAACGAGCTTTCAGCCAAAAGGCCAGCTGCTGTGATTTTGTAAAGGTCATAACTTTTGCTCCGCTTATCGGAATCTAACCAAATAGGACATTTTGGAAAGGTGAGAGACTTTACTACAACCCTCTAGTTGAACACTTTTTTAGATTCAATCAATAAGAGGTGCAAAAACTTCGAACAATCCAAACAGCGAGCTTTTGGCTAAAAGGCTAGCTGCTGAGATTTTGTAAAGCTCATAACTTTTACACAGCTTATCAGAATCTAACCAAATAGGACATTTTAGAAAGGTGAGAGACTTTACTACAACTCTCTATTTGGACACTTTTTTTTAGATTCAATCAATAAGAGGTGCAAACACTTCAAGCAATGCAAACAGCGAGCTTTCGACCAAAAGGCTAGCTGCTGTGATTTTGTAAAGGTCATAACTTTTGCTCCGCTTATCGGAATCTAACCAAATAGGATATTTTGAAAAGGTGGAAAAATCTGCTACAACTCTCTAGTTGAACACTTTTCCAAATTTAGTAAGTAAGAGGGTGCAAAACATCAAGCAATCAAAACAGCAAGTTCTCAGCCATAACTGGCTGCTATAAATTGTAAAAGCCACAACTCCTACTCCGCTTATCGGAATCTAACCAAATAGGACATTTTAGAAAGGTGAGAGACTCTACTATAACTCTCGAGTTGAACACTTTATCAGATTCAATCAATAAAAGGTACAAAAACATCGAGCAATCCAAACAGCAAGCATTCACCCAAAAGCTGGCTGCTGTGTTTTGGAACAGTCATAACTTTTGCACCATTTATCGGAATCTAACCAAATAGGGCATTTTGGAAAGTTTATAACGTCTACTACAACTTCCTAGTTGATCAGTTTTCCAAATTCCGCAAGGAATATCAAGATACAGCCCCTTGAACATATGTCGAGGTTAACCCCAAAACAGCGGTTTGCTGTTTTTGTTTGAAAATTTGCTGTTTTGGGGAAACGGTTTGTTTAGCCCATCAAACCAACTCAGAATAATCTACAAAAATTAGAGCATGCTAATAACAACTGGGAGAACCTCTAAAATTAATTTGGGGTCAAAATTTCACTTTTAACATGGGTAATTACTTCTAACCCTAGAACTACAAAAAATGAATCTTAATCGTCTTATTTTGTGTTCTACCACTAAAACCTGTATATGCATCTTTATTCTAGTCCATATGCACATAAAATTAGTTCAATACAACAACATACAACAATAATAACAATAATAATAACTAAAACAACACATGAGTATGAGAAACATGTGGATGCAACTCGCCTGCAAACAACAAGATTAGGGAATTTAGGGTGATGAGATCCTAGGTTTAGGTTAAGTAGAGATGCATGGCAGTAGTCAAATTCCCTCTCTTCAATCTAACTCTAGGCTATCTCAAACTCTAGATTCTGATTATCCGCTCAGACATGTAAATGTAAAATTGTAAATCAAAAAATATTGTATATTTTTTACGAGTTTCTATTACTTGTATTGGTATGTAAAAAACTTGTAAAAAGTTCATAGTAGTTGAAATGAATAATATATACATTTTTTCACTCTTATATAGTTATAAATGTTGTAATTTTTTTTGTAAGTGAAGTTGTAAAAAAAAAAAAAAAAAAAAGAAGGCCAACTCGTGACCTGGCCCGACCCGAATGGGTTCGCTGGTCGACCGAGTCGGAATTTGGGATTTAAAGCCCGATCCAGTCTGGCACGGTTAAGCCCTCGACCCGACCCAAACCCGTCCTAACTTGGCTGCAACTCGCGGGTCCGACCTGACCCGGCGTGGTCGACCCGAATGCCACCCTTAGTTTTAGGTACTATGTAAACCTTCTTTCTATAAGGGAGCCTCATACTTATAAGAAGCAATTTTCTTCTATAGAGTGCTTGTACTTGTTTTGTAAATTGATCTTCAATTTTGTTCTTCATGTTATAATATGTATTTCTACAAAATATCAAGTGATCACAAAATAAATAATTTTTCAACTAACAAATTGGTAGTATGCCATGCATGAAAAATAAACATTAACGAACAACTAGATTTTTTTGTATACATGTATTTTATGACATTGTAAAATTAATGAACGGTTTGAATTGTTTATATAAAGTTTCACAATATGATTACAACAACTCTATACTAGTAATCTGCACGTGCAATGCACGTTCTAATTAATTTTTTATATAGTAAATAATAAGACGTTATCTGCCTCGAACCTGAGACCTCCCCTTACTCATCACATACTCTTTACAAATTATCCCTAGTGACACAAACTTTTATTTTATATAAGTGTCACTTTTGTAAATAATTATGTCGTAAATAAATTTGAACTTTGATGATATTATGGTAACTAACAATAGTTGACTAAATGAATGGTTAATATAACTCACACTTGAAAATGAATGGTTGAGATTAGATGGTTGAATATCTACAAATTACAGGTTGTCTACAAATGACAACCCCAACTCTCCCATTATAATATCTATCCATTTCCCTTGATGGAAACAATGTAAACTAAAAAGTTAGCTCTATTATTAAGGGGAAAAAAATATAGGTAAATATAAATTAACTTCAATGAGCAATAGGACTTTAATTACCTGAACAATTTGAATTGATTGTAATCATATCTTGTCTCTTGATTACCAACTTTATACCTACAAAATAATACATGCACAATAATAAATAGGAGACTTTCTCGTTACCAACCACAATAATAAATAGATAGAAAAGATAACTCATCAAACTTCAAAGCAAAAACAAAAAATACCATGTTGTTCTAATTAAATTTCTAATGTTGCAGGTTTCAAGCTTAAAGTGATTTAATGTGTTATTGTCTAGGAGTATTACTGAAGTATCATATTGAATAACTTCATAATGAACATGACCAACATGCATACAGACACATCAATATATCATTTGACAAAATTTGCAGGCATATGTTGCAGAATAAGCTTATAAGAGCATCAAGTGCATATAACTGTGAGTAAAACAGATGCTAATCAGATTACAATAGATATTAGAGAATTAGCATAGTTTCACTAAAAAAAACTAATTAGATTGACCTCTTGGTATTTATGTAATCCGTTAGGTGTATGTTAGGTGTATGAACCTATATGTTGTTCTAATTAAATTTCTAATATTGTTCTAGGGGGTCTTCAAAACCCTCTAGCCACAAACCCAATTCCTTCAGAAAACACCAAACCCTCATAAAATACTAAATTTTATAACGAGATTATTATTTTTAATTATTAATCAGTAAGGTAACCACATCCAATTTTTCTATGTAGAACATCAATTCTTTTTGTTCGCATTTGATTCATGGCACAATTTTTTCTTTTCTATCTTAAATTTGTTGACTTCGTATTCATACCGACTTCCACTACCCTACAATAGCAATTAATCTTGATTGTCCCTCGTAACTTTTTTCTCTGTTAAATCTTTTCTGAGGAGTTTCCAACAATTTTTTTTACCAGTCTCAACCTCATACACACCAATTCCTCTACCACATCAAGAACTACGAAAGTCAAAAACCTCATCAAGTTCAACATAAAGAACTACGAAAGTCAAAAAAGTCATCAAGTTGAAATCTTTTTACCTCGAGAAACAGTGATGAGGGCGAGGTAGGCCTGCTCGAACTCGCCTGTGAGTCTCGGGTCATTCATCAACACGCAGTACCTGTGAATCTCAGGTCATCTCCTCGTCGAAGATGATGATATTTTTGGTGAGGGAGAAACGTTCGCGAGTGAGGAAGAGAGGGGGAGTATCTGGAGAGAGATAGAGAGGAGGCGCCATCGTCGAAGATCGATCTGGGTTTTTTTGGGGGGAGAGAGGGAGTATCGGGAGAGATAGAGAGGTGGGTGGTTTTTTTATTTATTTAAATAATTAATTGGAGTTTAATTAGGTTGGGTGGTTTAGAGTTAGTTAGGTTAGGGTTAGATCTAATTGTGTGGTGTAGATTTAATTGAGAGATTTAGTTAGATTAGGGTTAGATCTAATCTAATTGTGTGGTGTAGATTTAATTGAGGTTGAATGCATACAAATCACAGGTTGTCTACAAATGACAACTCTCCCATTATAATATTAGAGACTAGTGTTACCCTGTGCAAATTGCACAGCCTAAAATAGTTTGAGTGACTCATAAAATTATATAGAACTTTTTTTTTGACTGGTTATATAGAACTTTTTAAAAGTGTGAAATAATTGAGAGAAACTTATGAATATCATTCCTACCGTAACTATTGAAATCTTCATTATCATCCTCACATAAGCAGATGGTTTAAAGAATCACTGTCAAACCATAATGTTATTTAATTGAATATTACTAAAGCTAAAAAATGCATGCAATGAACTGAATAACAAACCCATTTATTTATACTTGAACCACCCCTACACAAAAAATTAACAATGTTGTTATTCTATAATAATCCATTGACATCAATATCAACTCATACAACTTTTCTACACCTAATCATTCATATAAATCCAGACTGATCATTTCACGATAGTACATGTAAACATCCCCACTAACATAACCCAATAAAATCTTTAAAAGTTTCATCACTTGTAGGTTTAATCCCTTTTTCATTTTAAAAAAAGGGGCTAATATACGTATTCATTTCATGAACATAATTACACATTAACCATAGTAATCACAAAGCAATCAATATTCTAATTTAAAAACAATTTTTTTTTCCAAAGGAATTTGCCGAAAACTTACTTTAACCATAGTTGACGACAACATTCTTTTCGATTCTCATTGATCCTCCAACTCACCCACCTAAATTCAACCAACCAACCAACCAAATATATATATATATATATATATATATATATATATATATATATATATATATATATATATATATATATATATATATTAATTCACAAAATTTGATCAAAAATTGGGAAGCAATCAAAATCTTGGATCTCGAAATCTTACGGGTATAGCGCTGCCGCCGCGCTTACGTGGCAGGACGGTGGAGCCGTTGCCATTGCGGCATATTACTAAAGCTAAAAAATGCATGCAATGAACTGAATAACCAACCCAGTTATTTATACTTGAACCACCCCTACACAAAAAATTAAAAATGTTGTTATTCTACAATAATCAATTAGCATCAATATCTACTCATACAACATTTCTACACCTAATCATTCATATAAATCCAGACCGATCATTTTATGATAGTACATGTAAACATTCCCACTAACATAACCCAATAAATTCTTCAAAAGTTTCAACACTTTTAGGTTTATCCCTTTTTCATTAAAAAAAGAGGGGGGGGGGGGGGGGGGGGGGTAATATACGTATTCATTTCATGAACATAATTACACATTAAGCATAGTAATCACAAAGCAATCAACATTCTAATTTGAAAACAAAACCTTTTCAAAGGAAGTTGCCGAAAACTTAATTTAACCATAACTAAAGACAAGCTTCTTTTCGATTCTCGTTGATCCTCCAACTCACCCACCTAAATTCAACCTACCTACCAACCAAAAAATATATATATTAATTAATTCACAAAATTTGATCGAAAATTGGGAAGCAATCAGAATCTTGGATCTGGGAATCTTACGGGTATAGCACTGCCGTCACGCTTACATGGCAGGACGGTGGAGTCATTGCCGTTGTGGCAGAGACCACGTGGATCGCAGAGCCTCTTTGTGATCTGTTGAAAATTGGGGTTGGAATTAGAATTTGAGTGGAGTTTGGGGAAATTGGGTGTTTATCGTATTTTATTATTCTTAGAAGAAACTTTATCTGACACTCAACGATTTTCAGCTGAACTCATCGATAATGAGGAACCCCATTCAATGTAAACATTTATATGAATGAATTTTTAACAAATTAAAGAAAAAAATATTAAAAGAGAACAAAAGGTGGATATACCTTGAATGACTTGATGGAAATTTCGCCGTATTTCTGGAAAGCAAAGAAGATGCTCAGCTCTGATCTTCCCTGTTCAACAATAATACAGAATTTTAATTTAATATTATATATTTAATAAACCAATTAGATAAATCTAAATTTACCATTAAAAAATAAACATCAAGAAATTGGGATTGAATAATAGAGGGTTTAAGTTACGTTTGAGATCAGCGACAGTGTTTTGATGAAATCTCCTCGAGTAATTTCTTTGTTATTCAAGATGGGCGGGAGCAGCGACGGGCGGAGGTGGAGACGGCGAAGCGATGGGTGGTCACGGATGGCAGCGACGGGCGGAGGTAGCGACGGGCAGAGGGTAGCGACGGGCAGAGGAGGAGATTTGGGTGGGTTTTGGGGTATGAAGGGTTAGGGTTTGTAGGATTGGGAGAGATGTGGTAGAAGATTTTTTTTTTTAATCAATTATGTTTTGGTAATTGATGTGAGCTGCACGTGTTAATTCCTACTTTTTCTCTCATTTCTCTATTTCAAAATAGATGAAGAAGAGATGGGATAGGTCTATTAGCTTAAGATATATATAAATTAGAGATGAGAGATTTTTCCTTCTACGCATATGAGCTTCATTTTCTCTTTTTCTCTTTGAGTTTGTTCCATATAGATCCCCAACAAATATTGAAATTTCATAGTAGTCCATCTCAAATTGTTATTTTCATAGTCGTCCCGATCAATAAAAAAGTGATCAACGGCGAGGACGACGAGACGTCCGACGGATGGTGATGATGGAAATCGACAATAGCCACAATCACCCTCGTAAATTACATATTTGCTTTCTTACCCTCCCATATTTTGTTACCCTTTCTTGTGTTTTAGTATTTACAAACAAAATCATCGGCAACAATTTCTCGTCCCAATCAGTTTATGAATTAAACAATACTATCTTTATAAATCCTGTCAACAATTAAAATGGAACAACACCACAGTGCATCTGTGAAGCACGGGTACCCCAAAATGGCCATCGTACCAGTACCGGGTGCATATCGGGTACGGATACGCACGGATACGTTCCGGGTATGTACCCGGTACGTATCCAGTACATTTTTAATTAAAAAAACGAGAAAAAAAACGCCAGATACGTCTGGGTACGCTCTGGGTGCGAACCGGGTGCGCAACGGGTGCGCCCCGGGTGCGCCCATTAAGGAAAAGAAAAAAAAATTACAACAGTCAACATCCCTCCCCCGTTTCTCATTCACGCGTTATCTCTCTCTTTCTCCAAAATCCTCTTCTTCTCAAAAGAAACCCTAAATCCCCTCATCAGCAATCGATCCCTCTCCCAAGTCGCTCTCCCAAATCGATCCCCTCTCCCAAATCGATCCCCTCTCTCGACCTCGCGCCCCTCTCCCAAATCAATCCCCTCTCCCAAATCGATCCCCTTTCTCCACCTCGTGCTTCACGTCGCGCGCCTCCACCAACGACGAATTGTACTCGTGCTCCGGTATCTCCTCCGCTTCTCGTCGCGCGCCTCCACCAACGACGCTGCTCCCGTGCTCCGGTCTCTCCTCCGCTTCACGTCGCGCGCCTCCACAAATCGATCCCGTCTCTCTCTCCGAAACGACGCTGCTCCCGTGCTCCGGTCTCTCCTCCGCTTTGACGCTGCTCCGGTCTCTCCGAAACGAGGTTCGATTTTGACTTCTCCTCTCTCCAAAAGAAACTTCTTCTCCTCTCTGCAAAAAAATTTTGGTTTGTGTTATTGACAGTTAAACAAATAGTAAAGCGAGTATACCACTCATAAAGAAATTAAATTGTTGAAACTGAAAAATTCTTTAGGACTGGACCGACTGGTTGAATATGAGTGAAACTGGTTGAATATGAGAGAAATTTTTGTCTCTGTTATTAGTGAAACTGGTTGAATATGAGAGAAATTCTTTGTGTTAGTGTATTTTAGTTAGTATAATCACTTAGTCAGGCTATCATTAGTTATTTTAAACGGCTCACTACAACATCAGACCACATCTTCATCACATTCATCACATACACAACACTTGCTAAAAGAAAAAAGAAAAAAAAAACAGAACTAATGATGAAACTGACAACTTTACAACCATTCTTCTAGTTATTATAATTTTTTGAAATTTAATATTTTTATTACATAATGTATAATAAATTTATTATTTTTATATTCAACATACCCATAACGTACCCGTATCCTATATTTTTGAGAAATCACGTATCCCCGTACCCGAGTCGTGTCGTACCCGTATCCCGTACCCGTGTCCGTGCTACATAGCAGCGCATCATTCCTATTTAATTTTCAGCAAAAGATAAGCATAGAACTTTATAGGCTAGTGGAAGATGAATTTTGATGGTTCGCTTGCTGTATCGTAATTAGGAGGCGGATGCAACATTTGCTGTTTCTCATTAGAATGATAAAGGGGAGCTTCTTGCAGCTAAGGGTAGATAAGTACGTAGTTTGAAGGAGTACGTACATGATTTCAATGCTTTGGAACTTAGGGTTATGTGAGAAGGAGTTAAAGAGCTTTCATTGCTCAGACCTGATGCTCTTATTAGAGTTTCGGTGGAGAGAGATTCTTTGTACGTGATTAACACTATTAACAAGGTTATGCAAGGGATCCACAATCTGTTCTAATACTAGGGAGCTACTAGCAAGCTGCCCTAGCATGAAAGTATCAGAGTTTCGGTGGAGAGAGATTCTTTGTACGTGATTTACACCATTAACAAGGTTATGCATGGGATCCACAATCTGTTCTAATACTAGGGAGCTACTAGCAAGCTGCACCAGCATGAAAGTATCTCATAGTCATTGTGCGGGATTGTCAGTGGCGAATTGGGTTGCAAACTTCCGTATAACTGAGAAAAGAGGTGTGCTCTGGCTTTTGGGAAATTTCCATTGGAGCTCAGAAGGTTGGCGATTGCAAAATCTGTTTATTTTGGAGAGTAGTTGTACTTGTCTTGCTTAATTTCCCAAATTAAAAATAAATAAATAAAATAAATAATACTTTTATTCTATCATTTAGAGCATCCACTATTCTTCGGGCTATATTTTAGGCATTTGTCATTTTGCTTTTAGAATTGAATGGACTGCGCCACTATCGTTAAAACTATAATTAGGGGGAAAAAATCGTAAAATATAAAAACGGAATAACATCCTCCGTCTAACAAAAAAACCAATTTTTTTAATATCCGAAATTGAATGGACGGAAGATCAAGTTCCGTTTAAACAATATATTTTTTATAATATAATTAGACGGAAGATCTACTTCCATCTCATCGCAAATTGGAAAAAAAAATAATTTAAATAGGTAAGACGGTCGATGATCCTCTGTCTAAGGATTTTCTTTAAAAAAAAAAAAACACCCAGCCGGAAGATCTTCTTTCGTCTGGGTGTTTTTAAAAAATAAAATAAAATAAACAACTCAGTCGGAAGATCATCTTCCGTCTGAGTTGTTTTTTATTTTTTTTAATTCTTTTAGGTCTCTGTCTTTTACGTAATAGGTAAGATTCCTAAATTCTTATATGTATTTCCCTCAGCCTATTTAAGTTCAAGAGCTTCACTCAAAATCCTTCAATCAAAAAATCAAACCAACTCTCTGCCTTTCATCTATTTTTCAAATCCAAATTATCCCACTTCTTCCAAAATTATTAAAAAAATCATGTCGATCCGAAGATATATTGGCAGAATAAAATCTACTTTACGAAGCGGATCAGATCATGGTAGCACAAGTACGGAGTTTGAACCAATCTCCGAATCAAATGATTTTGCCAATCCATGTCTGTGGAAAAGGGTGGTTGATGATAACAGACATGTACATCAATTTATTACCGAGCAGCCTGTAGGTAGATTTTGTAATTTCAGAAAAAATTGGAGTGGTCCAATCAAAGCATAAGAGCGATGTTCTCTTATTCCAGTCGTAAAACAAATAATTGATCGAATGGGGTGGCAGCATCTGTTGACAATTAATACAGAGAAATCATCGATGAAGCTTGTGGAGGCTTTGGTTGAGAGATAGTGGGATACTACACACACTTTTCACCTATCGTGCTGTGAGTTGGGCTTAACCCCGTTAGATTGGACAATGCTAACGGGGATATCTATCGGGGCGGGTGAATTACCTCCGTGTAATGATGATATTTATCCCTTCGAAGTTGTATAGGATCGAGTTTTTCCTGAGATGTTCCCTTCGAAGTTATATTTCTTATTTAGTATTGGGCATATGAATACACAAATATTTGTGCTCCAATTACTGTACAAACGGAACATATCGTAGATAAATGGTCAAGAATTACATGTTGGAACAAAGATGAATTGGACACTAATATACCAGAACAAGTTTGGTATAATATTTCCATCGCCGGACATCAATTGGAGATGCAGTCCTCTGCATTTATTATTTGGCAGCCTTATTCGGGATCGTCCCACGAGTATAAGAGTATTAATGGGCTTGCGCACATATTGTCTCGGCACCGAGTTATCTTTCAGTATGCCTCGTAGGTATTATTAGAGACATTTCTTACTGTTTTTAAAAAGTATTCTCCACACATTTAGTACTTAAAGTATCATTTATGAAATCTGAAATATATGATTTCATTTGTAGGGTGTATGGTACTTTGGTGATCGTTGTTATCGCCAATTTACAGGAATTATAAGTATCCCAGTTGACCCACCACCTTCCATGCCTCGTGTATCGGCCGAAGATTTCTGTCCACCTATTGACGCGTGAGTATTGGTCCAGAATGTTCCACAAAGTGTATACGATAAGTATTGGACTAAGGTATCAATAGGTGCTATAATGCTGACTCTATCAAATGCTACAAATGTCGATTTCATAGGTCCAGCTAGCATAACTGATCCTAATATTCAATTGCCCTTCCCATCTCCCCCAAATTGGGCACCGACCGAGTATATTGCGCATGCTCCAAGACGTGATCTTCCTGAATGCCTAGAATGCGTAGTTGAGGTACCACTTTATTCCGGTGGAACCGTTACGAGGAATGTTTAAAAGGGATCTGTTTCTTTTCTACTGCGCGATGCACAGTCATATGTGAGTATGTCATTCTTATTTTCTGCTTTTGTATTTCAATTTAGTGACAGTTAAAATATAACATTACGATTCACATGAGGATTTATACCAACGCTACCTCGAGTTGACTTATAATGATATGATCTTAAGACGATTCATTCTGAACCACACAGTGTTGAGAGAATCAATTCCTGCTCCTATGTTTTCTAGTAGGAGAAGTGTTTCTAGGGACCGACCATCATCTTCACGTCAGAATCCAACACCTGATTTTGTTCCACACACCCAGTTTAATAGCATGGAGTATATTTTGTATTAAATTTGTCTTTTGATGTATTTCTTAGGTATAGAAATAAATTATCAGATATTTATTGTATCGAAGATGAAACAATTTATAGTTTGAATTTTCGGGGATGGCGATGTTGTCTTTTTTTTCATAGATGTGTGAAATTATTGGTAAAGAAAAGGAATTTTTGGTAAAGAGATATATCCCAGTCTTAGACATACTCATTATAGATGGGTGATGTTTTGTAGTTTTGTTTTTTTTGTAGTTTTGCATTTTTTTTTAAGGGTGATGTTTTTTGTCTGGGTGTGTTGGTTTTTTTGATGGGTTGCTTTTTTGATTGGTGATGTTTCTTGATGGGTGATGTTTTTTTTATCATGGCAACCTACAAAATCAATAGGTGAAATCAACCTACTTTGATTCCGACGACAACCTACTTTATCACAGCCTACCATCTTTATGAAGAGCTAACAAAATACTTTCCCGTCGTTTCGGTTAATGAAGAGACAGCAAGATATATTCTATATATATGCCTTGAAGCTTTAGCCTCTATCATACTCACCCCCATCTACAACCTTGTATACAAAATCACTGCAAACTGATCTCTATTCTCGGCTCTACCAATGGCTCATCTCACATCTTCATCTTCATCTACTTCTTCTGATGAAAATGATAAGGAAGAATACATGATTGTGAGACGCGTTTAGAACAACATGCAATTGTTCTCGGCAGCTATTCTACAAAGCCGACATGTTATTCGACGCAGATATATTCGTCGTGAAAGAGAAGAAGGGGACAGAATTCTGAAGAAAGATTATTTTGCCGATAATCCCATTTACGGCGACCACCTATTTCGACGTCGATTCCATATGCGTCGAACTTTATTCGACTGGATTTTGGAAGCTACGGTTAGCTACGATCAATTCTTTCTGCAACGACAGAATGCAATGCAAGTTTTAAGTTTATCCTCACATCAAAAAGTCACTGCAGTGGTTAGATGTTCGGCGTACGAGTCATCACCCGATTCAGTCGATGAGTACGTATGAATTGAGGAAACTACAGTTTTGTAAACAGTTCAACAATTTTGTATCGCAATTGTGAATTTCTTTGGACCTCAATATTTGTGTACTCCAAATGTCGCTGATATTCAAAGACTTCTTGAAGAAAATAAATCTCGCGGATTTCCAGGAATGTTAGGTAGTGTTGATTGTATGCACCGACCTTAGAAAAATTGTCCGGCAGCATGGCACGAACAGTATACCGGTCACGTTCGGGAGCCTACCCATTATTCTCGAAGCAGTTATGACCTTTGGTTCTGGCATTCTTTTTTCGAAATTCCAGGATGCAATAATGATTTGAATATACTCAATCGGTCCACATTATTCAATGAGCTACTTGATGGTTGTGCCCCACCAACAAATTTCACTGTAAACAATAACAACTACAACATGGGATACTATTTAGGCGATGGTATACCCCCCGAGCCACTATAGCGAAAACATACTCCGCACCGGATACGCAAAAGAAAAGGGAATTTTCGCAAATGCAGGAAGCGGCGAGAAAGGATGTTGAACGGGCATTTGGGGTCTTACAGGCAAGATTTGCGATAGTAAGAGGTCCGGCACGATTTTGGAATCCCGACAGTCTATCTTATATAATGAAAACATGTATTATTTTACACAGTATGATAGTTGAGAACGAACGAGAAGAAGGACTTCAAGATTTTGGGTATGACCAAAGTGCAGACTCTAACTTCAGCATACCTAATAGAACTCCAAGTATCACAAGTGCAAACAGGTTTGCACAAAATGTCCAACTACATGACTGGCAAAAACATCATGCCCTACGACAAGATTTGGTGGAACACATATGGAACAAATTTGGAAATGACGATTGATCATATTATCTGATAATAATAGTACATCAAAGTATCAGCCATTATGTAATTTGTTTTAAAATATAGTATCAGATATATTGTATGGATCTACTTGTAAACTGCAAAGTTGTACTCTTTTCAATTTTAAGCTGAATGTAAGATATCCATATATATTGGAGGCAATGCAAATACAGAATTGGTAATGAGTTGTACGCACTATAAAACAAGCTTATATCAATACCGAATAAAAACAACATTCCTTGACATAAATTGAATACAAAATTAGCAAATACATATTAAAACAACATTCAATACTAAATGAAACCTTGACTACGCATGATATCATTCTGTTTAGACATGAAGTAAATACGCTGAGTTTCAGATAAGATGCTGAGGTCCATACTCATGATGCGATCATCTTCCGATTGTTTTTTCAATTCGTGATCTTTTTCTTTAATCACAATCTTCTTTTTCGTTGTTATGTTTCTCTCATCCAGAGCATCCTTATAGAAAGAGTTGAAATATTTGTTCGATTCAACCATTTCAACATATTCCGAGGATTCAACCAACTTTTTTCCCTTTTTCTTCTCCGCTTTTCGGCCGGGTGGTCAAGAGAGTGGGGTAGGCGATTCCACGTCAATCGGGATATCTTTAGTCCAGTCTTGCATACTTGGGGAACGTACTGTGCTACCGGCTTCCCCCGATTGAGAGTTTCTAAAACCCCTATTTTCCCAAAATTTGTATTTTCCGTGTATTTTCTGTATATAAATTTTTTCATAAATTATTTTTCTGCTTTCACTTTCTTTTGTCAAATTGTACTATTGAATCTTTTATTAAAATCTATCAATAATTTAATTTGTTTTCGGTTATTATTAGTATTATTATTGTTATGTTTATGTTTATGATTTTTAATGTTGTCGTTATTATTATTATTCAGTATTATTATTATTACTATTATTTTTATTATCATTTTTTATTATGGTTATTACCTTGATTGGTTATTAAAACCCTAGTTCTATTTATAAATTATATTTGTAGTTATTTTAAATAAAGTCTATTGTAATGTAGATTACATTATTTTATAAATTATGTTTTATTGGTTATTTAATTTTCTTATTGGATTTTATTTTAAAAACCCAATACCCATTATATTTTCATTCCTATCCGTTACCAATTCCCTAAAACCAACAACCCAATGTAACCCCATCCCCTATTTAACTTAAACCCCTACCCATTTCCCTGTTCCCACCTACACCCGAAACCCACAAAGAAACCCAAACCCATCTTTTAATACACCCAAAACCTATTAGCCACTTAACCCTAACTCATCTTACCCATATAAATACACCCTGCACCTGTTCACCTTCATCCCATACTCCCCAGCCATCTTCATCCAACCTAGCTTCTGTTCTCTTCCAAACCCAACCCATCTCCCATCCTGCACTCTTCTCCTGAGCTCTCCACTTGCATCCCCTTCGGTTCTCCCTGAGTGTCCCCGCCGCGTCCCCACTTCGATGCCAGCAAGCAGTCGCAGTGGCTTTCCTGGGTCGTGATGCCAGGTCCTTTAGCGATAGCAGCTTTCCCTGGCTGCTACCCTGTCTCTGGTGCCGCCAGTGTCCCCTCCTTGTCGGCGTGCCGACAACCGCACCTGCCCCTGTGTGCGCCTTAGCCTCGATGCAAGGCAGCAGCCACCTCAGCATTAGCAACCCTGTCGCAGTGCCGCCCGTGCTGTGCACCTCTCGGCAGTCTCCCCTTTCCGGCCTCCTGCCGTCACCCCAGCCGGTGCGCCGTCGGTAGCCCTGCCCCGTCCGTTGTTCTCTCTCCCTCTCTTCCTCGTGTTCTCGGGGTTGAGTGTGTGTGTGCAAGGTTATTTCGTTCGTGGATTGTGTGTTGGATCTCGGGTGATTGTGGTGTATGTGTTCTCGTTGGTTCGTTCGAGTTCGTGTGTTTGTTGAACCCATTAGTTCCGTGGTGTTCGTGTGCTTATGGGCGTAGTCATTGCCGTGATTGTGCCCGTGGGTTTTGTAATACC
Organism: Hemerocallis citrina; assembly: GCA_017893485.1. Classification (NCBI taxonomy): domain Eukaryota; kingdom Viridiplantae; phylum Streptophyta; class Magnoliopsida; order Asparagales; family Asphodelaceae; genus Hemerocallis; species Hemerocallis citrina. Next base: position 30,605,939 of record CM030360.1, read on the forward strand.
CCGTATTTCTGCGAACAGTCGACTGTATATCTAGCAGTCGACTTCTACTATATAACGTGTACACTATGTACACGGGATTTGAGGAGATTTATGAAAGGATTTGAGAAATATAGTCCCACATGGAAAGTATAAAAAATAGTTTGAGTATAAATATAATTGCCTATGATCAAGAGTTACCTAATTGGTTAACCACCTTTTGAGAGGCAGCCTGTGGTGGGCAGTTGTACTACATAGTATCTAATTTTTCTTCTAAAAATATTAAAATTGTCTGAGTATTGGAGCGGGGCGTTACAAAATGGTATCAGAGCCGACTTTCGACACCGGGTGTAGAAGAGGTCAGTATGATCTGCGGTGCTGAGAGTCATTGATCTCCGGGGTCGGGTATATTCTGCGGTATTGAGAGTCACAGGTAGTGATTGATAGCCGGGTATCCGATCTGCGGTGTTGAGAGTGATTGATCTCCGGAATCAGGACTATACTACATCGGCTAGAAAGGCCGGATCCTACACTAGATGTGTGCTCTGTACTCAGCGAGGACGCTGATTTCTAAGGTGGGGTGTATGTAATACCCCGTATTTTTGCACACAGTCGACTGATATATCTAGCAGTCGACTGCTACTATATAACGTGTACACTATGTACACGGGATTTGAGGAGATTTGTGAAAGGATTTGAGAAATATAGTCCCACATGGGAAGTATACAAAAATAGTTTGAGTATAAATATAATTGCCTATGATCAAGAGTCACCTAATTGGTTAACCACCTTTTGAGAGGCAGCCTATGGTGGGCAGTTGTACTACATAGTATCTAATTTGTCTTCTAAAAATATTAAAATTGTCTGAGTATTGGGGCGGGGCGTTACAGGTTTTGCTCGTTCTTGGGTTCAATTCGTTCGTTTGGGGCGTTCTTGTCCAGGAATCCGTTCCGTTATTCTTGCTTTTGCTTCGTCGTTTTCATCGTCTTTCAGGCAAGCAACTTGTACTCAAATTCTTTTATATGATACAAGTCATAAATACTACTTGTAATGTAATTGGATTCTAGAGACAACTCGTGTGTGTGTTCTCTTGATGGGTTTTGTCTCTATAGTGCTCTTTGACCATAGTTGACTCACGACACAAATTTGACATGAAACAACCTAGGATTTGACCGTTCTTGATTTGATCAAGTATGTGAGATATTTGTGAGAATTTGGGCGTTTGTTGAGATCCATGTGGTAGACTCGTTATGGACATGTTAATTATCCTATTTCATGATGTTTGGATACTTGGTAGACTCGATTTTATGATTGGTTGTGGTTGGAGCAAGTTTTGTATGTTTTATGTTGATTTTGGTTTTGAGAAAAATCTGTATTTTGCCGATAATCTGTCTTGATCAGTAATTTAGACCATATTAAAGTCTGTATCTTAATTTCAGTATAAAAGATGAGTTTTAGAGGAATTCGTTTTCTTTCTAACCCCTCTAACCTTGCTCGATTTCGTTTTCGTATGTGTGAGATATGACTGTTTTACTATATAGGTGTAGATCTTTTCCAGATTTCATTTCTTGGTGATTTTGATGACTAAATTATTTTGATACTTGTGCTACACATAATATTTTGATCTAGAACTTTGGTCAGTTTTTCTATATCTATTTAGGGATTACCCATAATTTTGGTGTATTTTATTGATGAGTTTATATATCGTTTCATGCTTGTTTATAAAAACTATACATACTGAATTTTGCTCGCTGTTCTGTAAAGAATCGTATTTTCACCCTGATTCCTTTTACCGTATGGAAAATATTTGTGAAATGTAAAAGTTAGCTTATTTTATCTATTTTCATCTTCCTTTGGAGGATTTGGATTTTGTTGTACGGTTTGCGAGATATTACAGTTTTCGTACAGTAGTGTTGGAAATTCCAGATTTGCCAAACGATCGTTTATTGATGCTTTATGATTTTTGATGATTGATCTAATTTTACTGAAAAATTATGAAACTTTATATTCTGATACTAGACATATAGGGAAATACCCCAGATTTTTCCTGGATTTATTTGAGATATTTTAATGTTGTTTTCCTATTCTTGAATACGATTTCCTGATTTCTGGCTGAATGTATTTTCTGGATTCAAATTAGTTTTGACTCATATTTTTCTGAAACACTATATGAATTATATGTATTTGCTGAATTCGGGTGGAGGTCTATTTTCTAGAATCTCTGACGGATTCAGATTTAGATTTCTGTAGTAACGAAAATCACTGTTTTAGTACTGTACTGTCATGCTGTCCTGAATATGAACATACACTATTTTGCTCGTTTATGTGACTGTCTATCATTTATGCGTACTTATTTGTTACCCTGGACCCGATACTGATTATACTATTTTAGTTTGACCCTATTTCATGCTTATACATGCTTGTTTGAGAATAATAATAAATAATCATGCCGGGATTTTAATGGGAAAGATCTAGTAGTGGATAGTGCAGAAACGTGTACTCGGATGGAAACTTGTGTTTCCTGTATTAAATGTTACCGATCAAGTTAATATTCTGTTACCGATTAAGTTTACCGATCAAGTTTACCACTCAAGTTACTGATCAAGTTTACCGACCAAGTTCTGTGATTCTGTGAATACCCGAGTACACTGCCCTGTATGGTCCCCTATGAAATCTAAAACGAAACTGTTTATTGTAGCAACCATGTAAGGTGGGCTGCATGAAGTGCTACCTAGATAGTAATCACTACAAGAATTGATACATGACACTTGAACATGATACATGCTTACTTGATACTTGACTACATGATACTTGATACTTGATACTTGTTCGCTTGATACTTGATACTGGTTACTTGTTTACATGATACTTGTTCACTTGATACTTGACACATGCTATTTGTACTTTTTCATCTTGCCATGCTAGTATTCTATTTTGTTATCATGCATATTTCATGTTATTAGTTAGTTTTTCCCATGTACTTGTATCCTGCATTACAAGCAGTCCGTAACTTGCAATTGACGGGTACCTTATTTTTTCTTTTTCTCTTTCCTGCAATTTATTAAATTATAAATTTTGGAGATCAGCTGCTAGATGGAATAGGCGAGATGAGATACTAGTTGCTGGAGATTTTGCTATTATTATTTCTTGTAGCTTTCTTAAACAATATTGTATTTTGATACTTAAATTTATTTTGTATTTAGGCAATGTGACGTGGGATATTTGACTTGTTTAGATCATGATTATTTGAGTTTAATATATTTTGGTTTCAAGTATTATTGTTGGTATTTTGGTTCATATGTGCATGTTGGTTGATTCTTTTGCTTTCGACTCTGTTAGCGCTGAATCTGGTGTGGGGGTAAACAGATAGTATTTGTGGATTCTTGGAAAACCTGAATAGCAAACACCTAACCTGTTTCGCCGGAGTTTGACCGTTGACTCCCGCCGTTCACCTGCAAAAAGTGCGAGACACCGGGATGGATCCCGGCGACGCACCCTTCGACGCTCTTGTCAGTAATCTGAATGATTAAGAAAGAGCTTTTTATTGGAAAAGTATTGATTACCTCTTAATAGTGGTGGATGGGGGGTATTTATAGCCGCCTTAGGGATCAGATTAGGAATGTAATTCCTGTGATCTGATAAAGAGTAAAATCCTTGTAATCAGATTAGGCATGTAATCCCTTAATTCCCGGTGAGAGGATAGTCGCGAATCAGGCCTGTTGATTTGGTTCAATCTGAGACCCTAATTCTATCCTGTCGGACTGGGTTTGTATCGGGTCGGGACCCGTACCCAGTTGAGGTGGATCCGTTCGCGAATTATTGGATCTGTGAGAAGGAGACCCAGTACCCGTTTCGGACCCATTTGTATGTGAAATTACCGTTTTACCCCTGAGCTTTAAGATTCGTGTCCGATATGAACGGTCCCGATTTAATCCTATTTTTAGCCATATCACGAGCCCCCCACTCCTGAAGCTTGAGTTTGATCAGCCTTTGAGGAGTAGTTTTATTGTTCTAATGGCGTACGGGATTTTATCGGTCTTCTTAAGGGAGTTTGGATCTTGCTCGGGGTGTAATGGTGTTATTCTGGGCTTGTAAAATCCCCAAAAATATTCTCAGAATTTTCTGGATTTTTGGTTTTCCAGATTTTTCTGAATTTTTTCTCATTTTTTGAATTTTTTATTCATTTTCCGAATTAAATAATTAATTATCAAAAATATTAATTAATTATTCTAATTAAATAATTATTTTTTTCAGAATTTTAAAATAATTTTTCTGAATTAATAATTATTTTTAGAATTTTTAATTAATTTTTTTCGATTTTTTAATTATTTTTCGGATTTTTTAAATAAGTAAAACAAATAAATAAATTAAATATTACCTGGACACGTGGCGCATTTCTGGACGTCGATCGTGATCAGATGGTGCGCATCGCAAAGCAGATCATGCTCTGGACACGTGGCGCGTTTCTGAGCGTCGATCATGATTAGATGTGCGCGCATCGTGAGGCAGATCACGTTCTGGACACGTGGCGCATTTCTGAGCATCGATCGTGCCGGGACGCGAATGTTGAGACGATCGGATGGATCGTGTGGGTCGGCGGGTTTTTTCTCCATATACGAGGGTCGGTTCTTCGGCTCCTCGGATCGGCACCTCGGCTCGACAACTTGGATCTGCCGACCCCTCCATATGCTGCCACGTGGCAATGCCACGTGCCCCCCTTTTTTTTTCCTGGCCCTGCTCTTTCTCCTCTCTGCCTTCTCCTTCGCCCCGTCTCCTACCTCCCCGTTTCTTTTTCTCTCTTCTTTTTCTCCTCCGTCTTCGACTCGACATTGAAGGTAGCTCCGACGAAGGAGCTCGGCGATGGAGCTTGGAGCTCGAAGGTGGTCGTCGGAGGTGGAGCTTGGCATGGCGAGGGCTTCGTCATTGCCATGGCGAGGGAGCTAGTCGAAGGAGGAGTTCGTCGACGAGAGCTCGCTCGAGGGAGCTCGGAGCTCTGCGCTGTGGAGAGTTGGGAATGGAACTCGGAGCTCGGAGTCGAGGGAAGCTCGACGCGGGATCTCAATGGAGTTCGGCAAGTCGGCGAGGAGCTGTGGTCGAGCTCGGCGAGGGGAGCTCGTGAAGGAGCGGAGGTGGTCGGCCATGGCGGAGCTTCGTTTGTTGGCTTCGGCGGATAGAGGAGATCGGCACGGCGATGGGGTCGAGCTCGGTGATGGAGCTCGGTTGAGGTGGAGCTTGGTTCGGGGCTCAGTCACGAGGGGAGCTCGTCGAAGGTGGTCGTCGAGTGGAGCTCGGAGCTTCGTCGAGGAAGAGAGCTCGACGAAGGAGCTAGCTTCGGTGTTGGAGGTTGGTGAGCTTGGCATTGGAGGTGATTGGTGGATGACCAATCTCAGTGTGAGGAGAAAGAGGGGGAGCCTCGGTGATTGCTCGCTGCGAGCTCGGCGATGAAGGTGGCAAGCTTGGCGATGGGTAGTGCTTGACGTCGTCGGAGGAGCTCGATGCCGAAGCGCTCGTCGGAGCTTAGCTTGAGCTCGGTGGAGGACGAGGTCGGCGAGGGGAGCTCGTGACGAAGTGGAGTTTTGGGTTTCTTTTCCTCTGGTTTTGACGGGAGAGTGGAGAAGAAGAGATACAGGGTTCTTAGTGAAGAGGAGAAGGGTTCGGTTTGAGTTTTGGGTCCCAACGGGTGTGGGTCCGACCCGCTAACCCCTTCACCTTTTCTTCTTTTTTGCTTTCAGGCTGCTTGCTTGTTCGGCAAATATGAGGACGGATTTTGAGGAGCATTTTTCTCCACTTTGCTGTTCAGTAGTTCGGTAGCTCGGATGTGAGATCCGAGCTACGTGGCTCCATCTGGACGGTTGATCACGATCGTGGTGCGAATCACTAGACAAGAGGCACGAGTTTCGAGAAAACGTTATCTTGTCATTTTGTGGTGACGTGGCGCGATCTGATCCATCCATCACGCTTGAGTGCGAATTTTGAGATGATCTAACGGTGAGATCGGGTCGACGGTATTTTTTTCCATATGTGGAGGTCGGTACCTCGTCCGCTTGGCTCGGTGACTCAGTAGTTCACCCTCTGCCCGTAGTAGCTCGGTATCTCGAGAGGATGGGTCGGAGCTCTGCCTCTGCTCTTCGGATTGAGAGGATGGGTCGGCATATGGGAGAGGTGAAGAGCTCTGGAGCTCTGCCTCTGTTCTGTTTGGTTTTGGAGATTTTTGAAGAGGAGCTCCACTCCTAGGGGTGGAGAAGAGGTGCTAGGAAGGTCCTCGTAAAAGCCATGGGAAGACCCGTTCTTTGAAGTTAGTGTAAGGAGCAACTCCATGGGAGAGTTTTGAGGAGGAACTCTAGGAGAGAGTTGTGCTCCGAACTCATCGAGAAGAGTTCCGCTTTGGAGGCGAGCGGAGTGAAGAGCTCGGCTTTAGGAGAGCCATTTGGAAGACGAGTTTTGAGGAGCAACTCTATGGGAGAGTTGTGCTCCGAACTCGTTGAGAAGAGCTCCGCTTTGGAGGCGAGCGGAGTGAAGAGCTCGGCTCTGGGGAAGAGTCATTTGGAAGACGAGTTTGAGGAGCAACTCTAGGAGAGAGTCGTGAGCTTCGAACTCGTCGAGAAGAGCTCCGCTTTGGAGGCGAGCGGAGTGAAGAGCTCGGCTCTGGGGGAGAGCCATTTGGAAGACGAGTTTGAGGAGCAACTCTAGGAGAGAGTCGTGAGCTCCGAACTCGTCGAGAAGAGCTCCGCTTTGGAGCCGAGCGGAGTGAAGAGCTCGGCTCTGGGAGAGAGCGATCTGGAAGATGAGTTTGAGGAGCAACTCTAGGGGAGAGTTGTGAGCTCCGAACTCGTTGAGAAGAGGTTCGCTTTAGAGGGAGCGGAGTGAAGAGCTCGGCTCTGGGAGAGAGCGATCTGGAAGACGAATTTGAGGAGCAACTCTAGGAGAGAGTTTTAGCTCCGAACTCGTTGAGAAGAGGTCCGCTTTAGAGGGAGCGGACTGAAGAGCTCGGCTCTGGGAGAGAGCGATCTGGAAGACGAGTTTGAGGAGCAACTCTAGGAGAGAGTTTTAGCTCCGAACTCGTTGAGAAGAGGTCTGCTTTAGAGGGAGCGGAGTGAAGAGCTCGACTCTGGGAGAGAGCGATCTGGAAGACGAGTTTGAGGAGCAACTCTAGGAGAGAGTTTTAGCTCCGAACTCGTTTGAGAAGAGGTCCGCTTTAGAGGGAGCGGAGTGAAGAGCTCGGCTCTGGGAGAGAGCGATCTGGAAGGCGAGTTTGAGGAGCAACTCTAGGAGAGAGTTTTAGCTCCGAACTCGTTGAGAAGAAGTCCGCTTTAGAGGGAGCGGAGTGAAGAGCTCGGCTCTGGGAGAGTGCGATCTGGAAGATGAGTTTGAGGAGCAACTCTAGGAGAGAGTTTTAGCTCCGAACTCATTTGAGAAGAGGTCCGCCTTGGAGGTGAGCGGAGCAAAGAGCTCGGCTCTGGGAGAGAGCCATTCGGAAGACGAGTTTGAGGAGCAACTCTAGGAGAGAGTTTTAGCTCCGAACTCGTTTGAGAAGAGGTCCGCCTTGGAGATGAGCGGAGTGAAGAGCTCGGTTCTGGGAGAGAGCCATTTGGAAGACGAGTTTGAGGAGCAACTCTAGGAGAGAGTTTTAGCTCCGAACTCGATTGAGAAGAGGTACGCCTTAGAGGTGAGCGGAGCAAAGAGCTCGGCTCTGGGAGAGAGCCATTTGGAAGACGAGTTTTGAGGAGGAACTCTAGGAGAGAGTTGTGCTCCGAACTCGTCGAGAAGAGCTCCGCTTTGAAGGCGAGCGGAGTGAAGAGCTCGGCTTTAGGAGAGCCATTTGGAAGACGAGTTTGAGGAGCAACTCTAGGAGAGAGTTTTAGCTCCGAACTCGTTTGAGAAGAGGTCCGCCTTGGAGGTGAGCGGAGCAAAGATCTCGGCTCTGGGAGAGAGCCATTTGGAAGACAAGTTTGAGGAGCAACTCTAAGAGAGAGTTGTGCTTCGAACTCGTCGAGAAGAGCTCCGCTTTGGAGGCGAGCGGAGTGAAGGGCTCGGCTTTAGGAGAGCCATTTGGAAGACGAGTTTGAGGAGCAACTCTAGGAGAGAGTTTTAGCTCCGAACTCATTTGAGAAGAGGTTTGCCTTGGAGGTAAGCGGAGCAAAGAGCTCGGCTCTGGGAGAGAGCCATTTGGAAGACGAGTTTGAGGAGCAACTCTAGGAGAGAGTTTTAGCTCCAAACTCGTTTGAGAAGAGGTCCGCTTTGGAGGTGAGCGGAGGAAAGAGCTCGGCTCTGGGAGAGAGCCATTTGGAAGACGGGTTTTGAGGAGGAACTCTAGGAGAGAGTTGTGCTCCGAACTCGTCGAGAAGAGGTCCGCCTTGGAGGTGAGCGGAGCAAAGAGCTCGGCTCTGGGAGAGAGTCATTTGGAAGACGGGTTTTGAGGAGGAACTCTAGAAGAGAGTTGTGCTCCGAACACATCGAGAAGAGCTCTGCTTTGGAGGCAAGCGGAGTGAAGAGCTCGGCTCCGGGAGAGAGCCATTTGTGAGACGAGTGTGAAGAGGAACTCTAGGAGAGAGTTGTGCTCCGAACTTGCTATTTAAATGACAGAATCAACGGTTGTGGGAGCAATTCCGAATGGCGAACCACTTCTAACATGCTGAAAGTTATTTGAAGAGGAATCGAGCCAAGTGTTGGACTCCAAACTCGTCGTTAGAGTTATTTAACGGTTGTGGGAGCAATTCCGAATGGCGAACCACTTCTAACCCGCTGAAGAGCAAGTTATTTGAAGAGGAATCGAGCCAAGTGTTGGACTCTGAATCATCATTATAGTTATTCAACGGTTGTGGGAGCAATTCCGAATAGCGAACCACTTCTAACTTGCTGAAGAGCAAGTTATTTAAAGAGAAATCGAGCCAAGTGTTGGACTCCAAACTCATTGTTAAAGGTTAGTAAGTTGCGGGAGCAGCCATGTATAAGAAGCTGGACTCCGAACCCACCATTTAAGAGAGTCGTGACTCGGAGAGATAGAGAAGCAAGAGCAATAATTTTCAATGGAAAGATGTAAAGTTTTATTGAGATAAACTAAGTGGCCGCTTCAATAGGGCGAGCCATTATTACATGCTATTGGCCGGGTTACAAGCATCGGCCTTATTGAAAATCAGGATCCTACTTCTACAATAAGGTGAAGACCTCTTGGGAGGAGCTGGGAGATTCTGAGTCTTGAAGCTCGGCGGGTCCTTCTGTTCGTTTGTAGGCTCCTCAGGGGGGAAGCTCGGTCCCCTCTTTTTGGACGAACTTGATCAGGTGCTCCCGCTGTATGAGTTCTTCGATCTCCTCCTTGAGAGCCCGACAATCATCCGTGTCGTGGCCGTGGTCCCTGTGAAAGCGGCACCACTTATCCTTGTTCCTCTTCTTGCCAGGTGTATTCATTCTCGGGGGAGCGCGGAGTAGCCCTTCCTTGTCCACCTCCATAAGAACCTCTGATATATTGGCAATGAGGGGGGTGAACTTCTCAAACCGAGGAGTCGGGCGACGCTGTCCATTGCCGTCCTTCTGGGATTTTTGGGACCCCTCTTCGCTTGTGCTCTTCCGTTTGTTCCCGGAAGATGCCTCCTCAAAGTCCGGGAGATTCTCGGCTTCTTCGGCCCGAATGTACTTCTCGCTCCTAAGAAGTAGGTCGGCGAAATTATGTGGGGGTTTCTTGGCAAGGGAGGAGCGAAGGCTAGAGTTGAGGACGTTCGATTGGAAGGCGGCCGCTGCAACAGGCTGGTCAAGGGAAGCGATGGATCTCACTTCTGCAGTGAACCTCCTCACATAGTCTCTCAACTTCTCTCTCTTCTCCTGGCAGAGCTGGAATAACGAGATGTTGGTCTTCTCTGTGCGTCTGCTACTCACAAAATGAGTGATGAAGAGGGTCTCGAATTGCTTGAAGGAGAATATGGAAGACGGGACGAGGCGGGAGTACCATTCCCGAGCCGAACCCTTAAGAGTGGCGGGGAAGGTTTTGCACAGCAAAGCATCGGAAGCTTGGTGGATTAGCATGAGGGTCTTAAAGCTTTCGATGTGGTCCATGGGGTCCGACTCTCCCGAGTAAGTTTCGAACTGCGGGGGTTCGAAACCTCTTGGGATAGGAGCCTCCATGATGGTCTGGGAGAAGGGAGGTCTGCTCGGGTGGATGGTATCCTTGTCTACTCGGCCGATGCGCCTCTCCATCTTGTGGAAACGGCGGTAGAGAGCATCGTCCCTTTGACGGTAGTCAAACGAGCCTTTGGACTCGTCTTCATAGGAAGGGGAGCGACGACGGTAGCTCTGGGAGCGGCGAGGGCTAGGCATGCGCTGTTGGTTGCTAGGAGCTGGAGGAGGAGTTATGGACCGATGGTGAGGACTTTGGACCCGTGGAGGGGTAGGAGCCCTATGAGCATTGTTATTGTTGGGTCGGAGGTTGAGGGCTTGCAACACCGTTGCTTGGAACTACTGGAACTCGGCACGGGTGATGGGTGCCTCATCGTTCCTCGGATGTTGTCAACCGGTAGGGGAATGATGTCTTCTCCTATGGTGTTCGGGGGACTCTTTCATCCCTCTTCGAGTAGGGGACCTTCTGTAGTCTTGTTGGTGAGGAGATCGCTCATCTGGACGTTGTTAGCGGGAGGCTCCCTCTCGGGCCCGCTTTTCATCCAGACGGCGACGAAGATCCTCACCCTTCTGCCGATTGAGGATGGAATTGCGGAGGTCGAAAACTCGAGGATTATGGGAGGCCATGGAATCCGAAGAGGCATTGTGTACCGAAATGCGGTCCTGATGGAGGGGTTGCTTTTGTGGGTTGGGACGCGAAGCCCCCGCTCCGGCATTCTGAGGGCCGGCGGGACCCTTAGGGGGTTGCTGATTCTGAAGGGGAGGCTGATCTTGTTGAAAAGGGTCTTCTGCTTGGAGAGGAAGTTGCCCCTGCTGTTGAGCGGGTTGGATGGGGACTACCTCTTGCTGATCAACGGGATTGGGTCCACGGTTGGACCCTCTGGATCTTACTTTCCTAGGAGGCATGGATGGAGGAGATCTGACCAACGGGAAGAAGGGAGGCTGCTATTCGTATGGTTCCCACAGACGGTGCCAATCTGTTACCGCTGAATCTGGTGTGGGAGTAAACAGACAGTATTTGTGGATTCTTGGAAAACCTGAATAGCAAACACCTAACCTGTTCCGCCGGAGTTTGACCGTTGAATCCCGCCGTTCACCTGCAAAAAGTGCGAGACACCGGGATGGATCCCGGCGACGCACCCTCCGACGCTCTTGTCAGTAATCTGAATGATTAAGAAAGAGCTTTTTATTGGAAAAGTATTGATTACCTCTTAATAGTGGTGGATGGGGGGTATTTATAGCCGCCTTAGGGATCAGATTAGGAATGTAATTCCTGTGATCTGATAAGGAGTAAAATCCTCGTAATCAGATTAGGAATGTAATCCCTTAATTCCCGATGAAAGGATAGTCGCGAATCAGGCCCGTTGATTTGGTTCAATCAGAGACCCTAATTCTATCCTGTCGGACTGGGTTTGTATCGGGTCCGGACCCGTACCCAGTTGAGGTGGATCCGTTCGCGGGTTATTGGATCTGTGAGAAGGAGACCCAGTACCCGTTTCAGACCCATTTTTATGTGAAATTACCGTTTTACCCCTGAGCTTTAAGATTTGTGTCCGATGCGAACGGTCCCGATTTAATCCTATTTTTAGCCATATCAGACTCTGATTATTCTTTTGGAATATTGTAAAGATTCTTGAACAGCTTATGGATGATGAAAATTATTTGCTGGGCTTAGTCACATATCCATATTCCGTATTCTCTTTTGAGAAGCGGGGCGTGATGAGGTTTTTAGTGGTATCAGAGCCCAAGTTTGGCTAATATATTAGTTTGACTGATATATTAGACAAGCTTGGCTCGAACTGGGATCGGCTCAACATTTCACCAACCATGCATGCATAAATGAATTATTATCAACATTGATCTGGATACTAGTCTTATTCCTTTTATTTTGATCCCTTTTTATTCTATCCCTTGATTCCTTGTTTTCTTCCGTCTCTTGAACTGTCCTCATTTGTTGATTCTTTGTTGGGTATGAATTTGTTCTTTTCGTACCCATATTTCTTGATTCTGGTGTCATTCATTCTTTTCTTCTTGCTTGGTCCGTTAGTCGGCATCGCTGGATGCTATTGGCAGTCTTCTCGATCAGAGTGGCGCAGCGGAAGCGTGTGGGCCCATAACCCACAGGTCCCAGGATTCTTTTGTTGTTACTCCATTCCCTGCATTGTTTGCTTCTTTTCATCCCTTGTATTTGTCCTCATCCGTTGACTCATTGCTTGGTTCATCTCTTCTTTGTCCATCCTTTTTTCGATTCCAGCTCTATCTATTTTATCATATCTTGTTTTGTTATCTTGCAAGTCTTGTATTGTTTCTTCTTCATTTTTAATACCAGTTACTTCCTTCTTGCATTCCATTTTGCCATCATGCACCCAGTCATTATTTGATTCAATTCTTCCCTGTCCATTCGTTCTTTGATTCTAGTTCTGCCTACTTCCTATCTTGCTTTGTTATCTTTTGCTGTTTCTCTCTTTTTGATATTGTTTGTTCTCTTTCTTGCACTCCATTTGACCTCATTCTTATCCAACTTTCTTCTTTTTCTGTTGTTGCCCCTGCTTTGTTCCTTCCCTATTAATCATCTGTTTTGTTGTCCTCCCCTAAGTTTGCTTTTGCCTTGTCCTATGTGCCGCCTAAGCAAATTTCAAGGACGAATTTTGTTGTAAGGTGGGTAGGATTTGTAACCCCTGTTTCCCCAAAATTTATATTTTCCGTATATTTTCTGTATTTAAATTTTTTCATAAATTTTCTTTCCGCTTTCACTTTCTTTTGTCAAATTGTACTATTGGATCTTCTATTAAAATCTATCAATAATTTTATTTGTTTTCGGTTATTATTAGTATTATTATTATTATTATGTTTATGCTGATGATTTTTATTGTTGTTGTGATTATTATTATTCAGTATTATTATTTTTATTATCATTTTTTTATTATGGTTATTACCTTGATTGGTTATTAAAAACCTAGTTCTATTTATAAATTATATTTGTAGTTATTTTAAATAAAGTCTATTGTAATGTAGATTACATTATTTTATAAATTATGATTTATTGGTTATTTAATTTTCTTAATGGATTTTATTTTAAATACCCAATACCCATTATATTTTCACTCCTACCCGTTACCAATTCCCTAAAATCAACAACCCAATGTAACCCCTACCCATTTCCCTATTCCCACCTACACCCGAAACCCACAAGAAACCCAAACCCATCTTTTTATACACCCAAAACCCGTTAGCCACTTAACCCTAACTCATCTTACCCATATAAATACGCCCTGCACCTGTTCACCTTCATCCCATACTCCCCAGCCGTCTTCATCCAACCTAGCTTATGTTCTCTTCCAAACCCAACCCATCTCCCGTCCTACACTCTTCTCCCGAGCTCTCCACTTGCATCCCCTTCGGTTATCCCTGAGTCTCCCCACTGCGTCCCCACTTCGACGCCAGCAAGCAGTCGCAGTGCCTTCCCTGGGTCGTGATGCCAGGTCCTGTAGAGATAGCAGCTTTCCCTAGCTACTACCCTGTCTCTGGTGCCGCCAGTGTCCCTTCCCTTCCGGCGCGCTGACAGCCGCACCCGCCCCTATGTGCACCTCCTGCTCGATGCAAGGCAGCAGCCACCGCAACATCAGTAACCCTGTCCCAGCACTGCTCGTGCTGTGCACCTCCCGACAGTCTCCCCTCTCCGGCCTCACGCCGTTACACCAGCTGGTGTGCCGTCGGTAGCCCTGCCACATTCGTCGTTCTCTCTCCCTCTCTTCTTTGTGTTCTCGGGGTTGAGTGTGTGCGTGCATGGTTATTTCGTTCGTGGATTGTGTGTTGGATCTCGGGTGATTGTGGTGTGTGTTCTTGTTGGTTCGTTTGAGTTCGTGTGTTTGTTGGACCCATTAGTTCTGTGGTGTTCATGTACTTGTGGGTGTAGTCGTTGCCGTGATTGTGCCCGTGGGTTTTGCTCGTGCTTTGGTTCAATTTGTTCGTTTGTGGTGTTCGTGCCCGGAAATCCGTTCCCGTTATTCTTGCTTTTCTTTATCGTCTTTCAGGCAAGTAACTTGTACCCAAATTCCTTTGTATGATACAAGTCATAAATACCGCTTGTAATGTAGCTGGGTTCTAGAGACAACTCGTATGTGTGTTCTCTTTATGGGTTTTGTCTCTATAGTTCTCTTTGACCATAGTTGACTCACAACACAAATTTGATATGAAACAACCTAGGATTTGACGGTTCTTGATTTGATCATGTATGTGAGATATTTGTGAGAATTTGGGTGTTTGTTGAGATCCATGTGGTAGACTCGTTGTGGACATGTTAATTATCCTATTTCATGATGTTTGGATACATGGTAGACTCGATTTTATGTTTTGTTGTGCTTGGAGCAAGTTTCGTATGTTTTATGTTGATTTTGGTTTTGAGGAAAATCTGTATTTTACCGATAATCTGTCTTGATCAGTAATTTAGACCATATTAAGGTCTGTATCTTAATTTCAGTATAAAACATGAGTTTTAGAGCAATTTGTGTTCTTTCTAACCCCTCTGACCTTGCTCGATTTCGTTTTCGGATGTGTGAGATATGACTGTTTTACTATATAGGTGTAGATCTTTTCCAGATTTCGTTTCTTGGTGATTTTGATGACTAAATTATTTTGATACTTCTGCTACACATAATATTTTGATCTAGAACTTTGGTCAGTTTTTCTATATCTATTTAGGGATTACCCATAATTTTGGTGTATTTTATTGATGAGTTTATATATCGTTTCATGCTTGTTTATAAAAACTATACATACTGAATTTTGCTCGCTGTTTTGTAAAGAATCGTATTTTCACCCTGATTCCTTTTACCGTATGGAAAATATTTGTGAAATGTAAAAGTTAGCTTATTTTATCTATTTTCATCTTCCTTTGGAGGATTTGGATTTTGTTTTACGGTTTGCGAGATATTACAGTTTTCGTACAGCAGTGTTGGAAATTCCAGATTTGCCAAACGATCGTTTATTGATGCTTTATGATTTTTGATGATTGATCTAATTTTACTGAAAAATTATGAAACTTTATATTCTGATACTAGACATATAGGGAAATACCCCAGATTTTTCCTGGATTTATTTGAGATATTTTAATGTTGTTTTCCTATTCTTGAATACGATTTCCTGATTTCTGGCTGAATGTATTTTCTGGATTCAAATTAGTTTTGACTCATATTTTTCTGAAACACTATATGAATTATATGTATTTGCTGAATTCGGGTGGAGGTCTATTTTCTAGATTCTCTGACGGATTCAGATTTAGATTTCTGTAGTAACGAAAATCACTGTTTTAGTACTGTACTGTCATGCTGTCCTAAATATGAACATACACTGTTTTGCTCGTTTATGTGACTGTCTATCATTTATGCGTACTTATTTGTTACCCTGGACCCGATATTGATTATACTATTTTAGTTTGACCCTGTTTCATGCTTATACATGCCTGTTTGAGAATAATAATAAATAATCAAGCTGGAGTTTTAATGGGAAAGATCTAGTAGTGGATAGTGCAGAAACATGTACTCGGAAGAAGACTTGTGTTTCCTGTATTACATGTTACCGATCAAGTTTACCGCTCAAGTTATTATTCTGTTACCGATCAAGTTTACCGATCAAATTTACCAATCAAGTTACCAATCAAATTTACCTACCAAGTTCTGTGATTCTGTGAATACCCGAGTACACTGCCCTGTATGGTCCCCTATGAAATCTAAAGCGAAACTGTTTGTTGTAGCAACCATGTAAGGTGGGCTGCATGAAGTGCTACCTAAATAGTAATTACTACAAGACTTGATAAATGACACTTGAACATGAAACATGCTTACTTGATACTTGATTCTTGTTCGCATGATACTTGATACTGGTTACTTGTTTACATAATACTTGTTCACTTGACACTTGACACATGCCACTTGTACTCGATCATCTTGTCATGCTAGTATTCTATTTTGTTATCATGTATATTTCATGTTATTAGTTAGTTTTTTCCATGTACTTGTATCCTGCATTACAAGTGGCCCGTAATTTGCAATTGACGGGTACCTTGTTTTCTCTTTTCCTCTTTCCAGCAATTTATTAAATTACAGATTTTGGAGATCTTCTGCCAGATGGAATAGGCGATATGAGATACTAGTTGCTGGAGATTTTGCTATTATTATTTCTTGTAGCTTGCTTGAACAATATTGTATTTTGATACTTGAATTTATTTTGTATTTGGGCAATGTGAACCAGGATATTTGACTTATTCAGATCATGATTTTTTGAAATTAATATATTTTGGTTTCAAGTATTCTTGTTGGTATTTTGGTTCATATGTGCATGTTGGTTGATTCTTTTGCTTCCGACTCTGATTATTCTTGTGGAATGTTGTAAAAAATCTTGAACAGCTTATGGATAATGAAAATCATTCGCTGGGCTTAGTCACGTATCTGTATTTCGTATTCTCTTTTGGGAAGCGCGGCGTGACAGTTTCGGACCGAGTCGAACACATGAGTTGTACGCAGTGAAAATTTTGGCTGATCTTTGAGCAACTCATAACATTCATCAAATTTAAATGCTTTCCCAGAAGATTGCATTACTCCAATCCCGCTTCGCGTAACTACAAAATAAATTACCAGGTTCAGAGATTACAAATTGTTTTCAATAATAAATTACAAATTAATAACCTAAATTATACATACCTTATCCGCCTAAGTTGTTCCACTTGCAGCTCTATTTGTAACACTGCCAAACTTCGCAATAAACAATGCAACAGATTTTGAAATTGCAGAAAAATGACTTGCTAGAGAGCCAGTCATTCGGTCGGTCAGAGTGCCTAGTAGAGATTTAAATGTGCCAAGTACTCGATCCTAAAACTGTGTTCGAGATTGATCGTTACCAACTAATGGATCTTGAGTAATATTAACCCAGCTTTGAGAAAGAATAATATCTTCATCAGATGTGTATGCCCTCTCTCTAGTACCAAGCCCTCTAATACTACTACCGGTCATCGTAATTGAATGAAAGAACAGAACAGCAAGATAGAAGATGAAGTGCAAAAAAAATTTTAACATACAAAAGAGACAAGGAGACAGAGGAGTTGAATGCTGGATTGAGTATGGATTGGAGTTTTTATATAAATATGTAGGGTGTAGGCTATGAGAAGAAAATTTTAAAAATCAAACCGTTGTTGGTAGCTGTTGAAAAAAACTATACAATATTATCAAAATAGTGTAGAGGGGTATTTTAGGAAATATCTTTTTCCCTTTAAAACAAAAGAGAAATTTTTTTAAATGAAAGGGATGGAAGATATTCTTCCGTCTCTTTCATTTAAAAATAATAATAATAATAAATGAGACAGACGGAGGAACATATTCCGTCTCTACACACACACACACACACACACACACACACACACACACACACACACACACACACACACACACATATATATATATATATAAATTTTAAATAAAAGCCATTTGAGATATGGAAGATCTTCTTCCGTCTTTCAAATTTTGACCGTTCAACGCTACAGACGGAAGATCTTCTTTCGTCTACCAGAATTTTTTATTCCAAACAATTTCAAATATTTAACAGACGGAAGATGATCTTCCGTCTTTTATATTTTGCATTTGCTATTTTACTCTGCTATATATGACAAACTACTGTTCATGTTTCGACCATAAATTAGGTTTTTAGCCAACGATAGTGGCAAATTTTTTCTCAAATTTTCTGTTTTTTAGGTTTATAGCAGACGATAGTGGATGCTCTTAAGATATCAAATAACATTCAAGAATTATGAAATTCATTATTATTGTTATTGTTATTTTTATTTTTTCCCTCTCATTCTTAAGATGAATGTCACAACAGTAACTGTTACTTTTAGGGGGTCATTTGGCACATTATAATTTCAGTGTGTCCGTGAAGATAGCAAGGAAGAAGGTAGCCCTTCTTATTATGCACTTAGATATAGTCAAGTCACGGCTGAAAGACTTTAACATGTGGTGAATGAGAAGAACCGGGGATGGCATCGGGGCCGGACCGGCCCGGGACCGGCCCGGCCCGGCCCCCCTCATAACCGGTCCAGCCCTTGAACCGGCCCCCATTGAACCGGTTCAGGGCCGTTCCCTACTTTTCCCAAACCAGCCCGGTCTAGCCCGGCCCGCTAGAGGCCCGGGACCGGTTGAACCGGCCCGTGCGGGCTCGGGCCGGGCCGGGTCGACCGTTGCTCTGTTTTTTTTTTCCAGAAAATAAAAAAAAAATTTAAATTACCAAAATACCCCCCAACAGATTTATAACGGCTAGTTTTGGGGGGGTACTTTAGGAAATCAAAAAAATTACATTTTCTATAAATACAACATCATTCCTTTCATTTCTCTTCACCAATTCACTCAACTATCTTTCTTTCTACTATTCTTTGAACAATCTTTCAAGTGATCAAGATCAAATTTGACGGAAGGAAATCAACAACAATCAAAGTGATCAACTCATTCAACAACAACAACTCAAGTCTCATCTTTCTCAACAACAACAACTCAAGTCACAACTTTTTCAACAACAACAACTCAAGTCTCAACTTTCTTACGGTATTTTAGTATAATTTTAATTTGTAAAATTAACATATCAAACTACTTCTTTATTGTCATATAATTTGTGTTTTCTTGATCTTCTTTCTCTCATTTTTTTAGATTTTCTTTTTAATTTTGGTAAAGTGGTAAAAGAAACATACACTACTCATTTTAGTATAATTTTAATTTGTAGAATTAACATAGCATACTACTTCTTTATTGTCATATAATTTGTGTTTTCTTGATCTTCTTTCTCTCATTTTTTTTAGATTTTATTTTAAATTTTGGTAAAGTGGTAAAAGAAACATACACTACTCACTCACTACTTCATTTTTATTTTTTCATAGTTAAATGGCCTCTAATCGATCACGCGGTGGTGGTAGGCATAGTAGTCAAGAATCTACTAGTCATCACATTCCTTCAATTCCTAACCAATATATAGATAGTGAAGACACATTTATTAATTATGATAGTTTTTCCGATTTGAATGAAACACACTCAAATCCTATAGAAATAGAAGATCATGTAGAACCACAACCATCGGAACAAGGTCCTTCTCTAACCTCAAAGAAAACTAGAGGGACTACTTCGGAAGTACGCAATTTTTTCAATTTTGTCCCTTCACAAAATGATAAGAGTGTAGGACTTAAAATATGTAAGAAGTGCCAAACCCCATATAAGTTTAAAGTAGGATCGGGCAAGGATACACTTCAACGTCACGTAAATAAATGTCAACCACAATTTTCGAAAGATAACCTCACACAACAAAAAATACATCCTAAAACCGGTCAAGTAGATAGTCATACATATGATCATGAACACGTTCGTAAGGGAATCGCGAAATTAGTTATTAGGGGTGAATTGCCATATTCGTTTGGTGAACAAAAATATGTAGAGGATTTTGTACAAGAAACCTTCAACCCCCATTTTAAAAAAATTGCTAGGAATGTTGTTAAGGGTGATTGTAAATTAGTTTACAATGAGAGTAAGGATTTTTTGATAGCAACACTAAAATCACTAAACACTAGAGTTTCATTGACATCGGATGGGTGGGTAGGAGTAAACGGGGTTCCAATGATGTGTGTAACATGTCATTGGATATATTCGGATTGGTTATTTCAAAAGAGAATAATTTCTTTTGGATATGTTAGGTACCCACATAAGGGTGAAATTATAGCCGAACACATTATGGAAGTATGCAATAATTTTTTTATTCATGATAAAGTGTTTGCTATTGGTTTTGATAATGCATCCAATAACACTAAGGCAATTGAGAGTTTAAAAATTACTTTAAATCCTGTGGAACCCGAAATTTTTCATGTTAGGTGTGCTTGTCACATTTTAAATCTTTATGTGCAAGATGCACTAAAATATGGAAATGAAAAACTAAAAGCTATGAGAGATTGTGTACATTATATTACATTGAGTGGTCCAATTTATCAAGCTTTTCATGATTGGTGTAAACTTAGGGGCATTGTATGTAGACGTTTTCCCAAAGATGTACGACATCGTTGGAATTCTACCTTTGAATTATTAGGTGTTGTTCTTCATTATTGTTTTAATCTTAGAGATTTTTGTGTCGCAATGGGTATGCAAAATTGTTTGTTAGATGATGATTTTTGGTTTTTTGCCGATAGTTTATATAAATTTTTACAACCTTTTAACGATGCAACTTTGCAATTTTCGAAAACATATACATCTACATCTAGTGGTATTTTACTTGAAATTGTGACTATGATGACAACAATTAAAGATTTACAAAATGACCCTTTTATTGGAGATATGGTTAATGCGGCATATGTTAAGTTTTTGAAATATTTTCATCCAATTCCTATGTTATATTGTGTAGCTAGTGTAATGAATCCTATGATTAAATTAGAAGGTACAAAAAATTTAATCGAAATTTTCTACACTTATGCCCCACACGATGCAATACTAGATTTTGATCATATTGCTTTTACTCGTAAATTTGAGAATGTTTTGACTAGGTTATATGATTCTTATGACAGGATTTATTCAGCTAACACTATTCAAACACAAACACAAAATGTTCAATCTTCTTCTTCTTCTTCCTCCACATTAGCAAAGGGAAAGAGTCAAGCTAGTATTGGTGTTTTAAATCTTATTAAATCGAAAAAGGCTAGGACCAATTCACCTAATGAGTTGAATTGGTATAATGCACAATGTGCAGTTGAAGATGTAGAAGATGTGTTACAATATTGGAAGACTAATGAAGCAATTTTTAATATTCTTTCCCGTATGGCTAAAGATCTGCTAACAACACCGGTGTCAACTGTTGCATCGGAAAGTGCCTTTTCTCTTGGTGGCAGGATAATGAGCCTGAGCAGGAACCGATTGACAGCCAAAAATTTGGAGATGCTAGTGTGCGCCGAAGATTGGATGAAAGCGGAAGAGAGGACCCAAGACTTACTTGAAGCACAAGCTGGAGGTGGATCAACAAGTAGCGATGAATGAACGATTAAATTTAGTTAATTTACATTAAAATGTTGTTCAATTAATTGTAATTAATGGGAAATTTTAGAGTGATGAGATTCTATATTTAGGTTAAGTTGAAGTGCACGACAATAGTCCAATGCCTTCTCTTCAATCTAAGTAGAGGCCATCTCGATCTTTAAATTCAAGTAATTCCCTTGATTTGTAATTTGATGATTTGAGCTAAATAGACAAATTTGTATGAATTTTATTCATGTACTTAATTTTATTCGAGAAGTTCAAATTTATTTAATCATGTACTTTATTTATTCATGTACTTCAATTATTTATGAAATTTTATTTTTTGCAATTGTTATACAATTACAAATTCATATACTTGTTCTTTAACTAATTCATGTACTTGTTATACAATTACAAATTCATGTACTTCAATTAACAATGAAAAAAAAAATTCATACAAGGGTCCGGCCCGGCCCGGCCCGCGAACCGGCCCGGCCCCCACACTAGGGGCTAGGGGCCAGGTCCGGGCCAGGGTTCCTTACCATCAGCCCGGCCCGGCCCGGCCCGCGTTTCGAGGAGCCCGGCCCGGGTTAGCCCGGGACCGGTCAAAACCCGGTCAAACCCGGCCCGGCCCGAACGGCCCGAATGCCATCCCTTGAGAACGTACAAAGTTCATATATAAATTAATTTAACACATTAAAGACTAGCAAATAGTAGCTCATAAATTGCAAGCATTACTTTCACATTGTTAACTTCAAGATGAAAATAGTAGCTCATAAATTGCAAGCATTCCTTTCACAATGTTAACTTCTGATATGTCATATCTATATAATAAATTACAAAGAAAGCTATCAAGTGGCTCTCATTCAATTTCCTCTAAAACCAATGGCCCAGATTGATTTTTACAAAACATATTTTCCCGTCCAAAATTTCAAATCCAAATTTTTAAACCCCAAAACCAATTCTCTCTCTTTCTCTCTCAGCTCAGACCCCCCTACCGCAGTACCGCTTCTCACTCACTCACTCTCTCTCTTCCCCAACTCAAAACCCATCTCCCCCGTCTCCCTCTCTCTCTTTCTATCTCTCTCTCTTCCCGAAATCCCACCTCATCAAAACCCGTCAGCCCTGCTTCATCGAAACCCGCACTCGAACCTCCACCTCCTTCGAAGCTCCGTCAGCTCCGTCAACCAGACCTCCGCCTCAGCGAAACCCGCACTCGAAGCTCCGACAACCCAACCTCCACTGTAAGTTCAACTCCATTTTGATACTACTTCGAAATTGATACTGTTTATTAATTGATACTAATCCCGAAATTAATACTGTTTGCATCTAATTTTGCATCTAATAAGTTCCAACTCCATTTTGCATCTAATTTTGCATCTAATTGATACTCACAAAACACATTTAGGTTGATAAAGGAAAGGGGAGATTAGAGAGGAGGAGGAGAGAGAGGTGGGGTGCTATGAGTACTGCAGAGACTCCAATCCATCTTGGGGTAATTCATTTTTTAGATTTTTAGTTTATTCATGTAATAAAGCTTCAGTCTTTGATTGATTTGTGTTGCTGATTTGTGTTACAGGAGAGGCAATTGCTTTGGGGTTCCACCACTATATTTTGGCTTTGGGGACTGCTGTGATGATCCCTACTTTCTTGATTCAGCAAATTGATGGAACTGATGTGAGATTCGTATTCTGAGTTCATACTTTACTTTTGATTGGAATTAAGTGATTGAATGTGGAAAAGTTTTGATTTTTAGGGATTGCTTTTGGTAGTTGTTTTGCAAGTGAGTGATTGATTAAAGATTACACTTAGAAGTGATTTCATTTGATAGTTATTTTGGTCTTATGGCAGAGGTCAACAGTGTAAGAAGTTTACCCACTGAAATAATAGATTGAAAAATTTAGAGACAGAAGCAATTAGTCTTTGGTGTTATTGGTTTAGTAAAAGTATCTTTAGTTGGTACAGTGAATTCTGGAGGATGAACAAATGTCCAACCCCTTGCATTGATGTACTACTAGGATCTAAATCCACTTATTTAATTCTACATCCTTATGAGATTTGTTCCAAGTTATTGTCTAGGATGCATCTTATTGATATTTATGCTAATTTTACTCTAACTATTTTTTTGTTTCCTTAAGGAAATGGTCCTCTAGTTAGGGCAAAACTTTCACCAGCATGTTCCAAAGAAAAATTCTTTACTTCCGACAACCACAAAAGGTATTTGAGAAAATGCATAGGAGACACATAAGCATTAAACAAAATGTTCATCTTAACCTAACAAGCTATAGTTGTAGTTTATAAACCACAATTTCCTTTTTTACGTAATTGTCTCTGAACTAAATCTTTTTCAGCAGCCGAACCACCTGCAAATTGGGAAGAAGTTTTTGAGGGAATCAGGAAAATGAGGGCTTCTGATGGAATCAGGAAAATGAGGGCTTCTGATGATGCTCCATTTGACTCCATGGGATGCGAAAAAGCGGGTAGTTTTTTGCCACTTAAGGAAATATTTTTCTCAATATCAATGCTCTGGAATCTTATACACATATCTACATATTGAGTGGACTGCATAATTTTCGAGGCATTTATAATGTCAATATTGATATTGTGCTCATTCTAAATCATGAGAATAAATCATTGTGTCATCTTTTCATGTTTGGGTGACAGTGATGTAATATTGTTGGTTCATTCAATAATCTTCCGTTAGGAGTCCAGGTGCCGTGCAGAGGCTGTCTGAGAAAGGCTTACTAGCAGCTGAAACTATCGTTTAAACTGATGGAGCAAGCTTTGCAAACTTAATATATCCAGTATGTTCTTCTTCAAGTTCTATTTAATTGTCTGAGTTATCATTCATTTTTATTGCATATAAATGAGGAGGCTGTTGGAGAAATAGCGTACATGTTCATGGCATCACAAGACAGTTAAGAATTAGGAGCAAATTTTTGAAAATAAAAACTATCTGGTTATTCAAACTGTCTTTACATAAAGTCTTGCTATATATACAGTTAAATGGCTAGGAATTTATTTGACCATTTGTATCAAAGTTAAGTACACTATACATGATCCGAGAAGGTAGGAACAAGTACTGTAGTTATAATTACACTGTTCCGAGAAGGTAGGAAAAGCATCTAAAGTTGGTGCACATAAATATTGTCGCGCCTAAAGTAATCCAGGCAGGGAAATGATGGCCATTATTAGATATACCATTGGTATCATTCATTTTTCTCTCTTCACAATAAAGTATGAACCATTGGATGTGCAATAAAACGATAAAAGATTATGCGTGCATTGTATTTGTAGTGTAGTTGGTTTCACAATTAACTGGGTAAAGACTAAAGAGCTTCGAATCCAGATCTGAATTAACCCCCAAACCTATTCCGAACCAAACCCTGAAACCCTTTTAATTCCACAGTTCTTCTCCTTCTTCATCGATCTCCAATTCTTGAGCCCTCTTCAAACCCTCATAAATCCAAGGTAACAACTTTCTTATCTCTTTGATTTTATTTCAGTACTTCCATAATGTAGGGCGTCCAATCGATTATTCCTTTTCAATTTTTATTTAATTTTGTTGTATTTTTAATAATTCGATTGTTTTCGATTCTGAATCAGTGGTTGAAGTGGGCTGGATCGAATCATGTCACAGGGCAAGTGGGAGGCCAATAAGATGTATGTTTCTATCAATCTATGTTTTTTTATCTTTTATTATTATTTTTAAAAAATATCTATAATTGTTGTTTATAATTTGATGTGTAGAGATGTGACCATTCTTTAGTAATTGTGTAGGCTTGATGTTTACATATATGATTATATGATAAAGCGGAATTTGCACGAGACTGCAAAATTGTTCATGGCTGAAGGGAAGGTTGCAATGGATCCAGTAGGTAATTAATCGATCTCTTTTTGTCATTGCGGTAATTGTTTCGGTAGAACGCGATAATGTTTAATTGTTTTATAATTGGACACACGAGGTTTGGTTATGTATTTAGGACTGATAAGTTAATGTAATCGAAGAACAAGGGCAAAATGATAAATTGTAAATTGCCCATATTGAGAATTGAGAATTTGAACATGAAATCAATGAATGAGGCAATAGTGGATAGATACAACAAGAGTGTCCCTTTGATGTCTTATAAACTTTGAAATAATATTAACATTAAGGAGAACATTTGATTACTTGTATTTGCAGCCAATGAGTACTCAATTTTGGATCGAATTCTTGATAGACACGGCAACTTTGGATGCCTTTGTAACCTAGAGTTACACATGAATTTTTGGGTAAAGAAAAAGAGTGCATGTTGAATATTGCAAGTGGGCCTCCATTTTGTAACTTTAGATGCAAAATAAAAGTTATTCACCCAAATATTGCAAATGAGTCTCAGTTTACAAGTACAATTTTAGTACAACTACAATTAATTTGTGTTTAGTACAAATGTAAACAATGGTGATGAAAATACTGATGATATAAATGTAAAATATCTCATTTAACAGAAGGTCTTTCAAATTTTGCTTCATCACATTTAACAAAAGGTCTTGCAATGCAATCAAGATCTCATTATGGAAATTCCCAAACAAAGCTTTATTAACAAAAAATCCCTTGGAAGATTCATTTCACATATACATCACAACAAACTTTCTCTCTCTCTCTATCTCTCTCATTTTCCCCTCTTTTTAATTCATACATTGTTAGCTACATAAAAATATGACAAGGAAGAACTAACTCATACAGTTTCATGCATTAACTGCGTTAGGAAATGGATTGTTACTTACTCCAAATCAAATATGAAATTACTAATGATGAAGTCACACAATACTGCTGTAGATTCACAATGCTGTATTTTTATCCCGAGTTGCTGACAAATGATCCTGCAATATACAATGAATTATGCATGCCACTCTATAATCCTACTTCAGATTACATCAAGGTCTACCGGTAAATAAATCATCATTCACGAACGCTTGACAAAGACGTATATTTTACTTTTTATAGGATTTTTTCATATGCTACATCATACCGAAGACGTGCCGTAGGGAATTGTTCGTTGATAGTCAAGGAAATTCTATATCATTTGTATTTTATTTTATGCAGTTTTTTGGGATTTTGGTAGTACCATTTTGTCCATAAATTGACAATAACGAGCTTTTCATATGTAGTTTGCAGGAAGTTGATTGTTGAAGGTTGATAAGGAGGTTGATTGTTGTCCAATTTGTAACATTGATCTTCGTTGTGATCCAATAGAGAAGCTCAGGTTAGTTTTTTCTCTTAATTATTTCCTACACATTTTTGTTGACTGTAGTTCCTAATTTCTTTCTCTTCCACTTTAAACAGAGTTGCTAGCACTATCTCAACATCCTCTATTAAATAGTGACCATCTATTAAACAGAGTATTAAATACAAAGGTTTTGAATTCAGTTACTCGAATACACACTATCGATCTTCGTCGATTTTTTAAATCGATCTCTCTGTTCTGTCTCTCTCTCTAGCTTCAATTCTGAGACGAATGTTTGAGATCAATCAAGTAATATGAGTTGTCAAGATTAGTCCCTGCCAGTGTTAACAGCTCTTCTAATGAAGCATAGGTTAGCTTTGTTCCGGTTAATATGCAATAGTGTAAAATTATCATAAGATGACATCCTCAACCTTATTTTGCCTGTTGTCCTCAATCATGCATCTTAACTGGAACAAGTCAAAATACTACTCTTCAATAGATAAATATTCCAGTCCTTCATTCAATCTTCAATAGAAAAACTCACTTAAAATTAATTTAAGTTCTATCATGTCAAAATACTCAAATGTGTATGTTTGTCTGTGCATGTGTGAATGGGTGTCTGCTGAGAAGAGAATAAAACAACTACATAAATGAAGTGGAACTTAGAGATCTCTCTACTGAGTTGTTAATGCTCATATGACAACTCATATTACTTGAAGCTAGAGAGAGACAGAACACAGAGAGATACAGAACATTATACTTGATTTTTGTCTCTCTCTCGGTATATTTTTGTTTTGCAATGCTAGAGAGAGACATTCAGTTTTGTCTCTCTCTCTCTCTCGGTATATTTTTGTTTTGGTTTGAGTCACAACTCGAGTTAGCTAGGTCTAACTGGTAGTTAAAAGGATGATGAATTAGAGTGAACACAAATCCCTACATCCACCCTACGCATAATTGAACCTGCCCAACTTTTGTACATCATCCAATTTGAACGGTATTGGTTTGAAAGCTATCATTTTCCTACAAACTATTACTATTTGTTTCTTTAATTATCATTGGTTTTGATTGATTCTTGAAAAATTCTTACTGTTTGTTTAGGCACACTGTTTCGTCCCATATTGAAGACTCGAAGCATAGTGTTTTTCTACAACCCTGTAATTTTTTATTTTTTATTTTTATTATTTTTATTTTATTTTTATTATTTTTATTATTTTTTTATTTTTAGTTGGGTTGGTAGATGATGTATTAGTTGTATAGTGTGTTCCCTTAACTTATGTTGAATAAGGGATTATGTAAATCTGTGTAATATTTAGTATTTTGGGATATGATGTAAGTATCTGTATTCATTATATATTATAGTGATGTTAAAACCCGTACCCACAAAGTTGTGGAGTATTGGGTTCTGTGTGTGGTTTTTCAAAGGTTTTTCAAAAGTTTTTCTAAAAATCCATTACATTTTCAAACAAAATTTTGGTTTTTATTTTGTATCTTGCATCACATAAAGATTTTTGCCCCCAGAGCCTTATATATATGATGCATGTGTGATGTTGCTTGGATTGGCCTGGGGATGATTGATATTGATTGCCTGTGATGTTATATTTTTAATTGTTAGCAGAATTTCGTAAGGAATTACTGTAAAAGGGCTAATATTTTAGGGGAGATTCTGTCGAAATTTTACTCAAATTCCTATTAGTATTCTAGAATAGAAATGATTTATATAGATGATGTAAGTTATAGATTAAAAAAAACGGAAGATAAAAGCAAAAATAGATCTATTCTTATGTTGTGATTACTTTAGAACCTTTCATATGGATCTTAATCCATCTTCCACTTTATCGAGAATTTTCTCCTTTGACAAAGCCAAAATCTATTATAGCTTTTCTCTAATACCTTTGCTTATATTTTCTTAAGTCTGGCACTAACATTTTCTCTCCTACTATCAACTTTATCACTCCTCTTGACTAAGTTGTCATCATCTTAGTTGCACATGTCAGAATCACTACAAATAATGTCTCCTTCAACTAATCCTGTATTTGGAGTTATCATCAATCTCTCCCACATGCACTCATTTTTAGGCTTATCATGGTTTTTCTGTTAGCTATTAACCAAGATTGAAGATTTCGATTCAGGAATGAAAATATTGAATAGTAAGTGTTATAGAAAAAACCCAAGGTTGAAAAGAATAGAACTTTCCATTAGGCCATCAACAAAAAGCTCTCGCATACAAGAATGGTAGCATAGAGAACACCGATGAGTATTAAGTACAAAATTATAATTTGGATGTCACTACATCAGATAATGAAAAGGGTATAAAGACGTGTATCTACTCCAGTATGTGAACAAAAGGGAAATGTGTATCTACTCCAGTACTTTTAGTAAAGGTATGATATTTGAACAAAAATGTCAAGAGGCATTGGACTATGTAGTGTACATCACATGAAAAGGGTATAAAGACGATTGTGTTCTGTTTAGCAATACAATTCCTGTGATTAGGTATGAAAATACTAGATACATGATTTTTCATCTTTGATAGTGATTTTTGGCGGTTTTAGTCGTCAATCCATCTGCAATCGTCATTTTTTCTTAATGATTGAAATGCTTGATAGTTGGGCTTATATGTTTTGTGTGAGAGATGATGTAAGTTATAAATTAAAAAATAAAGATACATGTACAATATCTCATACACTAAAATATATCAAAAAATGAGGCTAACAAACATTTTTCATATTAAATTTGTAGTAGGCTCTCCAGTATATGGATACTAAGTCTAATATGGAGATGTAATTGTACCTAATCACATTTAACAAAAGGTCTTCACTGGTACATCAAAACAAGCTCTCTCTCTCTCTCTCTCTCTCTCTCTCTCTTTTAACCTCTTTTAAAATCAAACATGATTAACTATATGAAAATATGACAACGGAGAATTAACTCATGCAGTTTGAGGCGATAACTGTATTAGCTCTTATGTTTAAGTCACACATCGCAACTAATTTCGATCCCGATCTCCTGAAAAATTATCCTGCAAGATATAAACCAATAAACAACTTAATTCTTTATGAATATAAACCAGTAAACAACTCAATGTCTATTACTAAATACACATCTATATAAATCATTCTTCAAGAAAACGTGCATATGTTTAACTTTTTACAGGGCTTTTTATATGCTGCAGTGTGTCCATAGGCAAACCTAGGGCTTTTTATATGCTGCATATAAATCATTCTTCATGAAAACGTGTCGTAGGCACGTGTCCACGGGCAAACCTAGTTTATTCAATAATTTCAAATTATAGTTTGAGAAATATATATGTAGAGGGAGAGTGCATGATAACCAATGAACATGAGGACAACAACATTCGTAATGCAATCTTCAAATGTCATATTTGCCTAAAACAGAAAGAGTATATTATTATTATTAACACAATTAATGAGAGAAGATGGTCCATTGGAACCACCCCCCCCGCCCCCCCCCAAAAAAAAAAAAAACAGAGTAATCTCTAATATTATAATGGGAGAAGACCTTAGTATCATTTGTCAATATATTAACGCGTGTGATGCACGTACATAACTAATATGATAGAGGTTTCAGGTTCGAGTCCTCACTACGTCAGAGTTTTTATTTAAAAATATAATTTTTTTATTAAGACGTTCATTATTCGTGCATAACTAATTTTTTTTTTTGGATAACGCGGATAGAGTCGTAAGACTCCAGCCCAATATATATAAATAAAAAATAAGAATACAATCGGGGCCAATTTTACCAGAAGTAAAATTAAGCAAGCAAAAAACAAGGATATATACAAAAGGAAACGACAGACAGGGGAAAACAGCTGAACAGCCCCAAAAAGCCACACACAACAAACAAAGCGAAACCGCCACTCCAAGAGCAAAGGCCAGGACTGAGATGGAGCAGCCGCTTGCGAGTCACCCTGCAGACTCACGCTGCAAGACTGCAAACCTGGCTGTAGCACCCACGGTCAGCCACACAGCTCTACAAGACCCAGATCGATCAGATGATCAGGCAGCGAGACCCACAGAAGGCCACCCAACACATCCAAAGATTAGAAAAGGCGAGCAGGCGCAAAGAGAGATGAAGAACAGAGGGCTTCACTCCCCAGACCTAGTAATACAAGGTTCCAAGTCCAGAGCAGAGCAAAGCAAACCAATGCAATCAAATAGGAATCTGAGCTCACACCTGAAGTCGGGAGACCACAGGATATCGAGAAGAAACGCCACAATCAAAACCACAATAGAGGCCAAATACTTGGCGATCACTACGAAAAAGTAGAGACCGCAGAGGAGACCACTGCAGCCATCCAAAGGAAGAGAGAAGAAGGACTAGTGCAAACCAAGCCAGAGCACTAAGGGCGGCTACACCCTAGCTTGCAGAACAAACTGAAAAGAAGCCTGAACAAAACGAAGCAGAGCCACACCAACATCTCGAGCAAAGACAACCCAGATCAGAAAAACCACAAACAAGGGATGCCTCACCAAACAATAAACCAACACAGAGACACAAAAGTGAAAATATCACATAGAAAGCAGGAAAAAATAATCAAACAGTAGGAATAAATATGGAAACACTTGGAGAACATAATCCAGAAGAACTTACGCTGCCAAAAAATAAGAGCATAGAAATAAAGGGTACAGTTGGAAAGAAAATCCAAATACAAGTTATCATATCACACCCAATAAATCAGATCATACGTAAGTGAACCAGGGCGATAGTAAAGAAAAAAGGCATTCTGCTGAGCCGCAGAACCGCAATAACGCAACAAGGGACAGTATAGCAACAGCCAGAAGAAACTAAACAATTCAGCTACAACGGGAAAAAGATAATAAGCATAACAGCCAGTGGCCAAGAAAAGACATGGGCGCCAAAAGATAGGCCTAACATCACCCAACTTCACAACCAACCAAACAACACTGATAAAGAATTGGCTCAATCTATACATCAGAATGAAACTACCAGAGCAACAAAACCTACAACCAGAACAAAATAGAAACAAGAACACAGCACAAACCTGTCAACCTCAGCCTATACGACCCAAAAAGATAGGTGATAAGAGGGTAACCGACCACCACAACAACATCAGGCCTGCAAAAAGAAGGGAAGAGAGCACAAATTAGAAATAGTTAAGAAAGGTAAGATTAAAAACCAGTCGAACGAAACAAAATAATCGCCTTATCCAGGTGACTTAAATGCAAAGCTTCCACTTTATCATTCGATAAAGTGGACGGCCAGAACTTAGCAAAAAATAAGAAATCCTCGATCATGGTCTCAATTGATGAGACAGAGTGATTAAAAATACGATTGTTTCGTTCAGACCAAATAACCCAAATGATGATCGTGATAGAGAGACTCCAGGATGAACAAAATTCTTTTATGAGAGAGTGAGACTCCCAACAGGACGTAAATTCACCGGGGATATGAGGCGCTTGCCAGACAATTACAATAATCCTCCATAACGGTTGAATAAAGCTACACTTAAGAAAAAGGTGATCCGTGTCCTTGTGAACAGAGGAACATAAAGCACAAGATTGGCCTAAGGCCAGGTTCATCTTGTTAAGAACATCAACAGTAAGAAGTTTGTTGTTCAGAGCAAACCAGGTTAAAAGTTTAGCTTTGAGAGGAGCGCGAACGTTCCATAAGAACTTGGCACACGGTGAGTAGATACCCCTGAAATTAAGGAAGTTATAGAAGGATTTAACCGAGTAATTACCAGAACTAGTCCATTTCCAATTGAAATCATCAAAAGGATGCCAGGGATACAGGTTGGTACAGCTGAATAGGTCGTGAAGGACATCCACAAGAGGCGAAGGGAGAACACTCGAGAAGGGAATCGCCCAAAATTTTTGGTTATTGATGATAGTAACATAATCTTCCACCGTGGCAGATGGATTGGTTACTAATTGGTATAACGAAGGGTAAACGTAAGCTAAATTGATATTACCAAAAAAAAGGTCTTCCCAGAATTTGGTCTTCGAACCAGAAGCGCACACATGTGCTAAGCCACACCGGAATGGACCGCCTACTTTCCATACTCCCTTCAAGAAAGAGGAAGCCTTGCGGGAGATGGGAAATGGGAAATTCCACATCTTACGATGGGAGAAACATTTAAGAGAGATCAGGCGAACCCAGGGTAGGTGATCGTGTTTAAGAAATCTCCATAACCATTTCCCCAAAAGAGCTAAGTTTTGGTGCCGGAGATCAAGAACCCTTAACCCGTCAGTAGCCTTAGAAGTACAAATCAGCTTCCAGTTGCAAAGGTGGGTGCCAGGTTTATAAGAGTCACAGCCAGACCAGAAGAAGTTCCTTCTGATTTGGTTGATCCTCTTAATCACCCAAGAAGGGAGGTAAAAGAAAGACATCATATATAACGGGATAGAGGAAAGCACTGAGTTCACAAGGATGAGTCTTCCTCCTCTAGATAGATGTTTACCAGACCAACAATTAAGTCTAGCTACAACTTTTTCGATCATCGGACTCCAATCCGACTTATGAAGCTTCCCCCATCTCAAAGGGATACCAAGATAATGGATCGGAAAAAAGGCCGCAGCACAGTTAAAGAATTGCGCGATTTCCGCTTGGCGGTTAAGAGACCCTCCAAGCCAAAAAACTGAGGACTTTTGAAAGTTAATGGTTAAGCCGGACGCGCTTTCAAAAACATAGAGAAGTAACTTAAGGTTACGCAACGAGGCACCGTTGGGTTTCGCAAAGATAATGGTATCGTCGGCGTATTGATGGTTCAATACGCCTCGATAACTATGAGAACCCCCCAGTCCTTTAATAACATTAGCCTCCCAAGCGTTATGGAGTAACTTACTAAACACATCGGCAACAAGAGAGAATAAAAGGGAGGAAATAGGATTACCCTGGCGAAGACCCCGCTTACACTTGAACTTGTGGCCTTCGGTCCCATTAACAATAATAGACGAAGTACCAGCGAAGAGACTGGATTTAATCCAAGCGATCCATTTAGGACCAAAACCACGATGTAAAAGGATTTCAAAGAGAAAATCCCAGTTAACATTATCATAAGCCTTTTGAAAGTCTAATTTTAAAAGAATCCCCTCAGAGTTGGATTTATGGCAGTCGAAAATAATTTCTTGAGCCGATGCCACGCTATCAAGGATGAAGCGATCTTTAATGAAACCCGTTTGGGCGGGATCGATTAATGGAGAAATAACCGCACTGAGGCGTGACGAGAGAACTTTCATAATGATCTTGAAAGTGGTATTGAGAAGGCTAATAGGCCGGAAGTTAGAAACCGAATTTGCCCCCTAAGAATTTGGGAATAAGGACGATATGAGCATAATTGATCCTATCAAAGGAGAAGTTCCCGTGATGTAGATCGGAGAACATCTTGAACAGGTCGTCTTTGAGACAATCCCAAAAACATTGGAAAAAGATAGCTGGGAACCCATCTGGGCCAGGGGCCGAATCACTTTTTAAAGAGAACACGGCTGATTTAATCTCTTTCATAGAAAAGGGAGCTTCTAAACTGGACAGATCATGCGTAGGGTGACCATACAAACGGGTCCAGTCCAAATGAATGGAATGATGGCAAGTAGAACCCAAAATATTTTTAAAGAAGTGGAGGAAGGTGGCATGGATATTCAAAACAGTAGTAATTTCATTACCATTGTCCATAATAGAAGAAATGCGATTGCATCGCTGACGGTGAGATGCAAAGTTATGGAAGAAAGAGGTGTTGCCGTCACCTTCCTTCAGCCAATGAAACTTCTCTCTCTGAGTCCATTTAATGTGATCGTTGTGAAGAAAGGACACGAAATCTCTTTTACAAGACACCCTTTCGAAGCGAAGGAGATCCGATATCGGTCCACGTTCCTCAAATTGATCAATGGACTGAATGGTGGATAGTAAGACATTTTAATGGTGGATAGTAAGACATTTTTAAGAAAAGAAGCGCTAGATAGATGCACTTTACGCCAAATTTTACAACCATATTTGATAGCGTGGAGTTTAATCAGAATACGTCCAAGCCCAGAAGAGCTCGTAATATAGGAGAGGCATTCCGTAATAAGGTTGACAGAGGTCTGATCTTCTAACCAAAACTTTTCGAATTGGAATTTGAAAGGTCTGGAGAAATTATAGTTAGAGGACAACGAGATCGGAACGTGATTCGAAGACGGATTAGGCAAGGCTGAGACAAAGGAATTATGGAAAAAATTGATCCAATCCGACGAAACAAGAAAACGGTCTAACTTAGCCATGGTCGGCGACACCCGCATATTAGACCAAGTGAATGATCTGCCGTTGAGAGAAAGATCAGTCAAGTGGAGAGAGAGGATGCAATGGTTAAAACGGGAGGAATCAGAGGTGGAAGAGGAACAACTCGAACTTTTAGAGGAAAATCTGGTGACATTAAAGTCACCACAAAATAACCAAAAACCCTGAATGATATTTTGGAAGGAGTAAGTTCGTTCCAAAATGCCTCACGACGCTCTGCGGTGGATGGGCTGTAAACTGACACAACTCAAAGATCACAATTGAATTTGGCCCAATAAAGCCGAACCACCAAGCAGAACATTAGTCTCCTAATCGATATGAAGGAAAAGCAGGAATCTTTAAACCCAAAAAGGATTCCTCCTTTTGATCCAATAGCATCAAGAGAGATCCAATTGGAAATTAAAGATCTGCCGATCGACCGAAGAAGGGAGGGAGAAGGAGATTCAATTTTAGATTCTTGAATAGAGATTAAATCACAGTGAGAAGATGAGATTAGGCTAAACAGAGCTTGTTGCTTAGACGCACTCCCCAGTCCCCGAATATTCCAGGAGATGCTAATCATTAAAGACCATAGTCTCAAAAGCTCTAGAGATTTCACGACTGCGAATCGTATCAAAATCAACCAAATTATTAGAATCAACAAGAAACCCCATCTCCTTAGACATCCATAGCATGTCTAGGTTTGATAGAAAGTCAAAATGTACCTGGTAAATGGAGCCTAGTTGTTCCTTTCCAGACGAAGAAATAGAAGGGGAGGGGGGATATCCAACTTGCAGAACTGAGCCACAAGGGATGCCTGAGAAACGGTCAAAGGTTTCGCAGCCTTATTGGCCCGAATACGAGCACTAGAGCGAATAACAGAGAAGGATATAATGGCCCTAGCAGAATTAGACTGCCGACACCTAGGAAGGTTAGGGATAGGAGATCGCATCAGCTCCACCACAGAACAAACTAAATCGGAAGAACTTCTGTTTAGCAGATCACAAGAAGCAATAGAGAGGAACGAGGGGGAAGTAGAAGAGTGGGATGTCTCTGTCCTACCACGGCGATAGAGAAGATCAACCGTAATTGGAACAGGAGACGAAATATGGTAATTAAAATGAGAAAAGGTGGAGAGGCAGTAAGTAAGAGTGTGTGCCATAGCAAAAGCAGGCAAACGGTTAAAACGAAGAATGCAAACGCTATTGAAAGACGGAAAAACTGATGAGCAAAACTTAATAGAAACAGAATGAAAATTGACAAATACCTGCTTCAGCTCCCGGGATTGATGCAGCTCAGCCAATTCATCATCCAGGAGATTATCTTTATCAACCCAAGTATCGGGATTAGGAGTGGCGGACGAAAGAGCCTTGCCAGCTTTAGGATTAAAAGAGGGATCTGAAGATGACGAGCAGTGGATAGCACTCTTGAACTTGTCCCAGCCAATGGATTAATGGGGATTAGCCTCACAAACAGGATATTTCTTGTTAGATACAGTCAACTTAGGCTTAGAAGGAGTAGAGCCTGTAGTCACTGTAGCAACGGCGATTGAGGAGGAATGAGACTTGAGCGAAGGCAACAAGGGAAGTTTAGGAGGAAGCTCGATAGTAGCAGACTGAGAGGCAGGGTGGGCTTTCACCGCGGCAATGTCCGGATTAATCCAGACCCAATTGGAAGCTTTAGAAGGAGAGATTTTTGAATTAGAAGGAGTGCCAAAACCTTTGTGTTGAAAAGGGAGGTTCTTTTTGGGGTGACTTTTTTGCGGAATCTTCCATTTGGCCGAGGGAGTGGAAGTAGAAGAGGTACCAATAGCAAAGGAATTAGGGAAGGTAGGAGTAAACGCAGGAGTGTTGGCGACCTTTTGGAGATCAGGAGTGGTAGAAAGACCTCCTTCAGTGAGGTCTTGATAAATGAACGAAATGGGAAAAGTGAATTTATTGTCTCTTAAAGAGAAAGCATCGATTCTTTCATTCACCGACAGACAATCGCATTCCACCTCAACCTAACGACACCCCGAAGCTAGCATTGCGGAAGAGGAGAGGCGATGCAATTATCCAATACATTTAGTCAAGTCAGCGACGACTCGATGAGAATGGCAAAACGGAGAAAGACCCAGCAGCGTCACTTTAACAGGAGAGTGACTCAGGGAAGGAGCGGGATGGCCAAGATATAACCATTTTCGAACGGATAACTTGATATATCCGATCGAGAGAGAGTTGATGGCAATAAGATCTTCTAAGATTTTAGGAGATGGGCAGTGAATGACCACTTCCTTGTTGGAACAAGCATTGATGGCCCACACCCAGTCAGTCACATTACAAGAATTGCCAAGGAAAGCATCTAGGGTAGCGAAAGAAACCGAACCTCCGCTGAATGCTACAGCTCTGTAGCAGACAAACCTGCTCATTTTATCGGAGAGTTCGGTGGGGGGAATGAACACATAGGTGACCTGAGAGTTGGGTAGTTGAGAGGGGGGAGGGTTAGAACTCACTTGGGAAGGTTGATGGTCCACCGCAGAAATACGCTGCGAGACGTGGGGCGTGGGGAGAAGAGGGAGGAGGATGCAATTTTGGCCCTCTTCGGATTGTGTGCTTGAAAATCCGCAAGCTTAGCCTGAAGAGAGGGAAAATCGAGCGCTGCGATAACAGGATCGACGATGGGAACTCCCATGGACAACCCCAAAATTTGCTGCAAAGAAAAACAACAATTTTGGGAGTGTCCAGATTTTATACAGAACAAGCACTTTATGTTAGCAGTGCAATACGCCTTGATGTGACCGACTTGGAGACAACGGTAAAAAAGCGGAGCTTGGGAGGTCGAAGAAGAAGATGAGACCTTTGAGAGGGAACAGAAAGG
The DNA here is from genome assembly GCA_017893485.1 of Hemerocallis citrina. Taxonomy (NCBI): domain Eukaryota; kingdom Viridiplantae; phylum Streptophyta; class Magnoliopsida; order Asparagales; family Asphodelaceae; genus Hemerocallis; species Hemerocallis citrina. The sequence goes on from CM030360.1 coordinate 30,643,335, forward strand.
GGAGGTTAAAGGGCGGCAATGGGATAAAGCAAAGGGCCCTAGAAGGTTCTTCGGGTTGGGCCGAACGGAGAGAGGGTTGGGCTTGAAGGCCTGAAAACCAGAATTAATCCCCCAATTTTTATTTATATTAATATTATTATTTTTTTTTTAACCACATCAACCCAAGAGAGGCCCATAGCGGCCCAAAAGTACCAAGCTAACAGGGGGAGGAAGAGAAGGAAAAATCGAAACAAGGTAAGGCCCACAAACTTCTACTGTAGCGATCAAACAGGTGATCGGAAAAAAAGGAAAAAGAACTTCCAAAAATGTAGAAAAGAGAAGAAAATCGAGATCTACAAAATCGGCAGAGGGGAATCTAGAAGAAGCGCACGCTCCAACAACCACAAACACTCACGTTGCTCTCAAATAGGTTGAGTATAAGCATAGAGAACGAGCAAGAAGGTAAAGAAAGAGAGAGAAGAGGAGATATCGAGAACGAACAGAAGAAATAGAGAGCTGCAGTGCGTTCCCTGAACCGAGAACAAAACGAAAACAGAAAATCCAAAAAACGAAAAACAAAAGCACTATACTTACAGTGATTCGCTAAGGACGGAATCGCTGAGCGAGACTGAACTGAATGGAGACCTCCGGAGCCAAGAGAGGGAAGCACCACCACTCACCACGGCCTAGAATAGGGCACCGGGCAAGAAAGGAACCCCGCACTATCGCCAAGGGCCGAGCAACCAGAGAGAGGATAGGGAGGGGACGAGGAGGACAAGGGAAACACTCAAGAAGTAGATCTGAATGGGGGGGGGGGGGGGAGAAACTAGAGAGAAGGAAGGAAGACGGGAGCAGAGAGGAGGAAGCGACGCAGGGGGAAAGGGAGAAGGGATCTGGGAGAGCAGAGAAGTAGATCTGAGGATGAGTATTGTGTTTTTACATCGGGATCTGAAGATCTGAGGATCTGAGGGGAGAAGGGATCTGGGAGAGCAGGGAAGAAGATCTGAGCCTAGATCATCTTCCAATCGTGCATAACTAATATAAAAGGCGTATCAGGTTCGAGGTCAGACTACGTCCAAATTTTTACTTAAAAAATATGTATATTTATTAAGACGTGCATCACACGTGTAAAGTACTAGTAATTATATAATTATTACACTACTATACAATATATTATGCTAAACCACTTTTGTCTAGGAATTTTCACTTTTTTTATTAAAATAAAAAAGGAGAGCCAATGAAGGAGATAACTCCTCACTCTTGCTCCATCCAAATTTTAAAGGAATCCTATCCCGTAATCAACCTAAAAAATCGTGCAATAATGTATAGATGATATTAGATGATTTTTTTCAAAAATAGTTTTATTATTTTCTCATTTTTGAAAGTTATGTAGAATATTGTACAGAGTTATACTATCTATACAGTATATTATGCTAAGACCACTTTTGATCCAAATATTTTTTTTTCCTTTTCTTTTTTAAAATTTTAAAAAAGCGCAAATGTAGTAGGTAACCAGCACGGTCACAAAAGTTCGAAACCCGGAACCGACCAGGTTACGACATTGGACTGGAATCGACCTGGTCTATTGCTGGTAGGGTTTGGTTCCTAAAATAGGACCCGTTCATATTTTCGGATCAGGTTTGACTGCTAAACTTGGACCCAACCCATACCCGGACCCAGACTTAATCTATTGCAGATAAGGTCTGGGTCCTAAAATATGACCCTTTTATATTTTCCGGTCGGGTCAGGTTCAGCTCAAAATAGACTTGACACGGACCCAGAAAAAAATAAAATCCTAACCTCCAAATTAAACCAAAAAGAAAAAAAAAAAAACAAGAAGCAGAAACAGCATGCCCAACCTCCCACTCCTGCCCGACGCCACCCACTCGCAACTACCCGGACCCGATGGGTAACATTTTTTTAACTAGGCCTGAACCCAGTTCTCACGGGTTAGATCTGAGTCCAATATTTGGACCAGTTGAGAAGCAGGTCAGGATTCGGTAGTGCAGGACCCGACCCGACCGACTCGATAACAGTGCTAGAGGTAAACATCCCACTTGCTCTTTATCCTTATAAATTTTAAACTACAAATAGGATTTTTGAAAATATTTTCCCCTTCTTGGGTAGTTGTTATATGATTATTATATGATTTTTTTATTCAAATATTGTATACATGTTATTATATGATTTTTTTATTCAAACCTAAAAATATTCAAATATTGTATACATGTTATTATATGATTTTTTTTAAAAAAAAACTCTGTTATTTTCCCCTTTTTGAAAATTCTATGCAATATTGCACAGGGTTATACTAGTATATATTATACTAATAGGTCTACCCTTTCTTCCCTCTATTTTGAAATAGAGAAAGCATAGAAATGTAACGCCCCGGGTTCTACCCACAAAATTTCTAACAACTGCCCACTACAGGCTGCCTCACAAAAGGCGTCCGGACTATTTGGTGCATCTTGATCTTAGGCAATCTAATATATACACACACAAACCTAACTCACCTTCTATGTGGGACTAAGTTACCCCCACCTACCAAGAACATCATAACCCCATAGTAATTAATTCATTTTTCTATAGGCTCTATACACACACTACCAAATCTATAGGCCTATCTAACCATGAATTAATTACTAAGCCCACCATGAAGGCCCATCTCATACGGGGTATTACAACAAAAGTATGAACTAAAACATGTTCAACACGCAAAGAAAATAAAAAATAAAAACAAACCACATCACGTTCTCATCCTCTCTCACTTTCAAAATTCGTCCTTTTCCCCAACCCTCGACCTCTTCCCTTCCCAATCCGCACTGCTGCCATAGCTAAATCGAGGAAAAAATGATACATCACTTCTCTCCTACTTCCATTCCCTTCAAATAAAAATTCCATAATTTTCTTCCGACCAAAAATTTCCCAAATTTCTCTTCTCCCCAAATTCCTATGGTTTCTGTGAGGTGCGATACGATATGATTCAGTTCAACTTCTGTTGTTGAGTTTCTACGATTTGTGATTTGGAATTGGAAGATGCATATCGAGGAATGAAGGAGGGAGAGGATTTGAGCCCTAATTACGACGGAAAATTAGGTTGACGATTGATGCAAAGATGGTAGTGATCAAGGTTGAAGTGAGGTTTATGTTCTATCCTATGTGATGTATAATGTTGTTAGGAAAAACATTTAGGCTAAGTTTAGGTGGTGTGATGAGGTCGATCAGGTCTATTCTTCAGTTCTTTGTTGGTTTTTTTTATTAGTGTTTGATTCAATTTTGTGCTAACTGGATTTTTTGTTAATTTTGATGTGCTGAAGGGGTAGACCAATTTAACCATTTCAGTGCTAGAGGGTATACCATAAATTTGGGGTTTTCACGATTTTTTAGCATCAATTGAAATTTAGAGATTAATATTTTTGTATAGGAAGTATATTATAGGGTTTTCGGAAAAAAGAAAATGATGAAATTGTTAAGGGAGGAGGTGAATTTTATGAAGGGACTCATGTGGGGGAAAAATTGTTTATGAGAAGTTTATTTTTTGTTTGACTTTTTGTGTTCTGCTTGCGTAGATGGTCTCGGAGCATATATGTGGATAAATTTTCCTATTACTTCCTTAAGGTTCAGTGTGTACCTTCATATTTTAGCTGGCGATGGTGAAAATCATGAACATAATGCAGGGAGATATTTTAGTGGGTTGCGTTATTTGATTGGTTTGTGGTGGTAAAATGGTGGGCTTCAATAAACAATAGAGTGAAGGATCAAAAGGTAGGAAGATCATGGAGGAGATGACGAAGGCCGATAATAGTTTACCAGTATATAAATTACAGAGGAAGACTGAATGATGTATGCTGGATTATGCTAATTTTTTGTTTCATTTGTGGTTCTTAATAGGAGATGGAACTTTACATAGAAAAAGAATTAAAATTTTTATTTAGGTGAGAATGAAGTTGTTAGTTCAACATTCATCAAAGGGGGTAGATCGACTTGCTTTCTAGAAGCATTCATTGCAAATTGGTGCTTTTGAGAGAGACTTATAAATATAAATTATAATTTTTGTAATTTGAATTATACTAGAACAACCATGTACAATAATGTATCTACCCCTACTTTTTCAGTTTTAGTTGACAGCTGATATAGTTTTTGATTTAAATATGTGGTTGAGATTTGATTTGAGGATTGATTTTTAATATTATATCTTTGTTTATAAAAAACTCACAACCATCATTGACACACTGTATTTTAGTATTTTAGTATATAAAATACTGTTTTTTTGTCTGTACAATTTGCAAAGGAATATACTAGTTAAATAATTAAAGAAATCAATAAATAGGTAGAAGTGATTATCCCCCCCCCCCCACCCCACACACACACACACACAAAGAAAAAAGAAAAAAAATGCACACACAGTAATAATTAAATAATTAAAGAAATAAATAAACAAGTAGAATTGATTATTGCATGGCTTACCTTATATTGATTACTAATTTATCTCACAGGTCATGGATATGAGATATCAAGTCTTCATATGGATACATATTAGAGTAATAATATACTGGAATGACCTATCATGAGAACATTGCTTGGATCGTCACTTGAGTGTCATAAGCGGTTCTCATAGTGACCAGCGTGTACGTAGTCCTTTGATTTGAAGTCACTACAGTTCCCTACATGAGAAGTTATATGTTTTAATGCCGTCATACGTCGCCTGTAATAAGGTGATTATAAAGCTGACTGTTGGACATACTACAAATCATGCGGATGGATGTGAGTGACTTAGATAAGATTTGTCTTCCTTACATAACATAAGCGATATCTATGAGCATCTTGATTGAGTTAGACTACAAAAATATATGGTCATGCTCAAATGAGTCTATATGAGATATTGATCTCATTTGTTTTAGTAAGTCTACTCAAACTTCAAGAAACCAAACATTGAACTATACAAGGGTTACACGCTCTATGTCTTGTGTTCAATTAAGATGTTTGGACAAAATGACTAGACTACATGGTGACATTAGTCACATATAGGTTATGTTAAATTACAGGCATTCCTGTTACTTGAGTAGCAGTGATGTATTTCTAGATACTTCTCGTTGTTTGTAACACTAAAATAAGATTTTAGTATTACTATCAACGTAATGAGAACTTATAGGGTCACACACTTAGAATATATTGAAATTGGGATTTAAATTCATTAGATGAATTTAATTCGGATTCCAAGTAAGACTTGGGCTTCCAAATTGGTTGGACAATTAATTAGATTAATTGGGCCAACCTAAATCAGAAGGTCTGCACAATTCACTTAGAGTTATATATATATATATATATATATATATATATATATATATATATAATAAAACACAAAGAAATTTATCAAGCGGCTCTCATTCAATTTTCCAAAAATCAAAGGCCCAGATCTAACCTCACAAAACACATTTTTCCCCCCAAAACTCAAATTCAAATCTCCCCACCCAAAACTACTCTTTTATTTACTTAATTATTTCTCTCTTTATCTCTCTCTCCTATTCAAAAAATTAAGAAAATAATTTTTTTTTAAAATGTAAAAAATTTAAAAATTTAAAAACTAAAAAAATTTAAAACTAAAAAACTAAAAAAATAAAATTTTAAAAACTTTAAAAATAATTCAAAAAAAATCAAAAACTTATAAAAAATTAAAAAAATTAAAAATTTAAGAAATTAAAAATTTACAAACTTTAAAAATAATTCAAAAAATCAAAAACATATAAATTTTTTAAAAAAATTTTTAAAAAAAATTTAAAATTTATAAAAATTTTAAAAAGTTTTAAATTTTTAAATAATTTTAAAATTTTAAAAATTAAAAAAAATAATTTTTTTTGAAATTTAAACAATTTTTAAAATAATAAATTTTAAAAATTTGAAAATTTGAAAATTTGAAAATTTGAAAATCTCAAAGCATATCCAAATCCAATCCAATGTCGAACCCCAATCAAAAGGTCGTCGCCGATATCTGATCCGCTGCTAATTTCGTATTGGTGACTCCTCTCCACCAAATCGAGCGCGAATATCAAGCGAATCTGTATCGATGACTCCCTCCACCGAATCGAGAGCCTCTATATGCGAAGCGACGACTCTAATTTCATCTCATTAATCAAATTCTCATTCTAATTTTTAATTTTGTGTGTGCAGGAGATTACTCAGTTTTTTGCTGACTCGAATTTTGTGTGTGCATGGGATCTAAGTTCAGAGAGGTATGATTGTTTTATTTTTTGGTTTAAAAAATTTTAATTTAGTGATTTATTTGATGAGTTTTTTTATTGGTTTTGATTTGAGGTGTACGCAAGTGAGAGATGGATTATTTGATGGCCTCAATTTGGGCTTTCTAACCATAGTAGGATAGGTAAGCTGACCAGCAACCTAAAATAACTTGGCAAATATGCAACATTAATTTCCTTACTACAAGAGAAAATACTATCGTGAAGTGTTCCCTTCACTGGTTATTAGAAACCATGGATAACATAACATATAAGAACTTTTAGTGTATGTTTGGATATATAGGATTGAGATGACTGGAGTTTACCACTGAAGGGTGCAAACTCTCCACTCTAGAAAGACAGCTAAAGTAAAATTGTTATTTATCAATTTTGATTTTTTTTAAAGGTGCAATGGGGAGATAAAGTGGAGATAAAAGAAATGATTAGTTTGGTTTAGAGTTTTGAGAACTTCATGTATTTCATTTTGGTTGAAATAATAATAAGAGGTATTTCAGTTGCAAACTGAGTCTCAGACAAACATTGGTATTGTAGATACCTTCACACCTGCACTTGCATTACCATTATATTTAGACATGCTCATAGTGATTATGGGATTAGAGTAACTCTATAAAACCTATATGATAATGTCCTTGCATAACTATTACAAGCATCCAAAAGTGATTCTGAAGTTAAAAAGAACTCTATGCAGTGTTTCTAACAAACTATATGCATTCCAAGTAAGTTCAAACTAATGATCAAAAAGACGATGGTTGAGCTTAAAGGTAGATATACTGCTTCCTCATATAATATGTTTACTACTTCGATTAATTTGTTGGACCTCCAAAACTATTTTATATAATCAAACCAGGTGCACCGTTCCGAAGACATGCCGTAGGCACGTGTCAATGAGCAAACCTAGTATATATATAAGACATAATAAAATCTGTCCATAGCAAATCTCAGCCCATTGATTTCATCAACTCGATCTTAACCATTCATTATGAGAGCAAGAATAAAAAAATTTGAATAAATTACTTTAAAAACCCGTTTATCACATGTGTAATTAACCTATCCTAAAATCCCTAAACCTCTCAAATTCCAGCCGCCTGCTCGATGACCACCTCCACATCGTGACCTTCCTACAAACTCCGGGTGCGAACCCAACTAGGGGTCACCTCGCTTCCATGATCAAAGCTCTTACCACTAGTTCTTCTCCGTCTTCAATTTTGCCTCCTTCATTCGAAACACCAAGTCGATTTAATAGAGCTGTCAAAATTGCTTACATGATGGAAAATGTATGAAAACGATGAAAGTTTTGTTAACAAGTATTGATCGTAAGAGTTTTTTAATGGGTTTTGTAGTTCACACAAGTTGTTTGTTATATTTTCTCAACGACCATTTAACGGAAGAAAAAAAAATTGGAATCATTGTAGCTTTAATTAATGTATTTATTTTTTCACGCTTTCGTACATATTTCCTAAATAACTAATCATGTATTTTTTCTGAATTAATGCAATATCACTAAAGGCACTTCAAAATGTATGTCAACAGAAAAATGCCCTCTTTTTTCTTTCAAATTCAAGATCTCTGTTCAACTTTATTGGTGAAATTGGCACTAAGCACATGGATATTGGAAAATTTGTTAATTTTTGTAACTTCGTTTATTGTGCAAGTATTTGATAGTGCATGAGCAAGGGAACTTGAACGTGAATTGTTGTCCCCTGATGCACGTGGTGGGGGTGACCGAGGTTGGATAAGCCAAGGGATGACTAATTATGGCAGAGGGCATGGGACCAGAGAAACCTGTGCATTGCACACTGCCAGTTGAATATCTTGGCGTTGCTGTCCTCCTCCTCATTCTATCTGGTAATCTATTTTCAAATTTTGTTTCTATAATTTTGTTTACTCCTGAAATTTTTGGACAAATTGAGATTATTCAATGATTTCTTTAAATTAGATGTGTAATTGATAGTTTATCTATTCCTGATACTTGCAGTATTCAATGTCTTTTTTTAGCAATAGGATAGTTTAAGTTGGGGTGTTTTGATGGATGTTTTGGAACCTCTTTTAAAAAAATAATGATACACTAATATGAAAAGAACATGTGAATGTAGTTTTTCTGAATCGAAAGATGGGAAAGCTCCAGTAACTAATTTATCATTTAGTAGAAATTAAGGTATTACGGTGACATAGATAGCTGCAACGGTTGTTTATTCGCTCAACCATAAGTTAATAATCAACTTTTTATTAAAGAAGTTTTAAGTGGATTCTACTGAAAACAAATTAGTGTTAGATTTAATATTTATATTTGCTATTATATAACATTTCCTTATCCCCAAAATGATATGCCATCTGCTGGATCTACTCAGGCTTCCGATAGAGGGCGTTTGGATTAGAACATGATGTAAGCAAATAAAGATTTAATTCATTTATTCAAATGTCTTGCTCGAATAATTATGAGTCCCATAGGTTTATCTCGCAACCCCATTTTGATTTTTTTGCTTAAACCCCCTATTTGGAAATGTTGTGAACCATAGAAAGATGAGAATATTTTTTCACAATGTTTTTAAGATGCATAGCAAGCTTTTCCGGTCATAAAGGAAATATGCTAGAAAAGAGCATATATAGGAATTAGGAAATCCTTGGGTGTTTAAAAGGCACAATATACACTTGGCAAGTCACGGCGCAACAACACTCAATAAAATTAGGTAGCATTTAGTAGACGTTTATCTGACATAATAGTTAGAAATGTCAATCCTTGGGTGTTTAAAAGGCACAATATACACATAGTAAGTCACAACGCAACAACACTCAAAATAAAATTAGGTAGCATTTAGGAGATGTTTATCTGACATAATAGTTAGAAATGTCCAATCTTCATTCATAGCTGATGTGTGAACACTCTATTTGATATATTGAGCTGGAGGTTTCTGCACATTCGTTTTTTTGGTGTCCTGTAAATAGAAGCAACCTATTACATTATATCATGTTAGATTTCTTTTAAGAGATACTATGAATTTATTGTTGATAAGAAGGAATTTCAGTAAGTCTGAAAATTGATGTTAATTTGTTATGTGAATTTGAAATGATGCATAACATTTTCTTGAGTATCCTGGCATCATGATTTTGGGGAGCATAGGGTCGGGAACTGTCCAAAGAAAGAAAACAAAGCTTGTTAAGTATTATTATTTTCTAACAACCACTTGGTGTATTTTCAGCAGACCTTAATTATTAATTTCTTAGTCAACTATCTAGAGGAATGTCCATAAAGGACACCAAAATAGGTAGCAGTGGTTATAATTCTTACACGTGATAGAACATAAGTCTTTCTAACATGAAACCTTAAACAAAATTATACGGGAGCTTTCTTCCTGTACAAAAAAGTTAGAGGCCTCATTAAGACGATTAGCTATAGCCTGCATGATATGCTGTATGTTGTTACGGTTGCTCCCTTCAATAGTAATCTTCGAAAACTAACCTGTGAATGTTTCACTTATGATTTTCTTGTTGCCTGTGTTTTCCCCTTGCAGATGCACTGGTTTACTACATAGCGTCGTTTCTTTATCACTGGACGAAGTTGCTTGAAATGTTGGAGGAAATGTTATACAGCGTTGGTGTAAGATTGACTGTCATCATTGGTGTTCATTCTATTTTCTGTGAAATGCGAACTGTGATCCGATGTTGTTAGATCAATTGCATGGCATTTAGATGTGCCTTCCGCTCTTGCGAACTTGCCCTGTGTGGAGTGCCTTGGTGTCATCTCGAAAACTGCATTAAAGTACAACTTGTTTTTATGAAATAGTAAGAGCCTAATGTACGAGAAATTTTGTTGCAAGAGAATTGTGCGCACAAATTTATTCGGTTTCCTTGTGAGTACATTATGTAATACAGTATAAAATTGGAATAGAATATATACACATTTAATGCATTCAAGGCAGGAATAGAGTCTAATGTGCATGTATGATTTGTATGTGGTGAGAACCAGTCTTCATAGAATATCAGAAATTCTGAAGATACTATGGAAATAGTATGAGCGAACTTTTTTCGCTGTAATAGTATGGGCAAACTTTTTTTGCTATAATATTATAGGTCAGACTTAAATGTTTGTATAGTTGATGTCGGAGGTTAACGTTCAACTAAGGTATTTGAGGTCTGTAAACTTTACAGAAATTTGGATGCTTCGAGTGTGTGCTATGAGTGTGCGAAAAGAGCTTTTCTGTTCTTTTATGTAGATGTAAACATTGCTATAGTTATAGCTGTCATGTGATTTTTTCTCTCTCTACAATGAATGGCAGAGAAAACCTAAAGCATATAACTATATAATAAAACAGAAAGAAAGCTATCAAGTGGCTTTCCTTCAATCCCCTCAAAATCAAAGCCCCAGGTCTAACCCTCACAAAACATATCCCCCCCCAAAGTTTTCCCTGAAAACTCAAATTCAAATCCCCAAACAACTCCTTTATTTATTTAATTATTTCTCTCTCTCTCTCTCTCTCTCTCTACCTCTCTCTCTGTATATATATATATACACACACACTTATGGAAACATTGACTTTTATTTACAACTAATTATTGTCATACTATTCAAACCTGAGCTACACAATTGTTGATTTACTGTTTACAAGGCTTTTCATATGCTGTATCGTTCTGAAGATGTGCCGTAGGCACGTGCCCACGGGCAAATCTAGTGCCAAAATATGGTGGGATAAACTATAGGTAAAGTACTTTATCACTTAAGTGATGAAATTAACATTGAATATAAAATAGATAATGGTAAGTTATTCATATATTTTTGAATTCAAAGCAAACATAATGTGGTTGCGAAAATTGAGTCTTGAAAACTAGTATCTTGCATGCAATTATTGTGCATATTCTTGGTGAGTTTATAGATATGGGCTGTTGATGATTTTTCTTTTTAGCAATGTCTCAACAGAATTAAACAAAGAGTGCATGGAGGAAAATATTTGATGGGTGGAGTAAGACACGAAGAGTTATCAGAATTAATGGTAGGGAAATTTCAAAATAGGTAATCTAATAAGGAACACATTTTGGTTCAGCAAGTATAGCATTACGAAAACTTATGCAAACCAATGTGCTCAGGTAAAGGAAAAAATTACAGTGAATTTGGCCAGAAATTAACAATTAGAAGAAGTAATTGTAAGCAACTTGGGGAATTGGAATGAAGAGAGTGGGGTTTGTGTGAATTTCACAAGCTGTTGGAAGACAAGGGAAGGGTGAGCCTCGGAGGGGGGGGGGGGGGGCGTTGGTGTCACTATCATTGTCTCATAGTAGGGTTGCAAGGTGTTGAGTGAAATAGGTTCCATCTCGACCTATTCAGGTCGGATGTGGAAGGTGCTGCCATTCGTATCAAGGGAAAGGTGATCGATCTCGACCTATTTAGGTCAGATCTGGAAGGTGTTACCCTCTTTGGAATTGATAGCTTTGGGACTAACCCTAAGCCCAGTCTCGAAATGATGAATGACTCATGACCCATGAGTATGATAATTGGTGGAGGTCGAGGTACCGTAATTCCCCCTGTTCAAGGGCCAGGAGGCGGGGGCCAGAATTCATATAAAAAGAGAAAAAAATGTTTGCATCAAATACTTTACTCTTATTTAAAGTTTGGTTATTATGATTATTTTAACCCATCTATCAATTTGATTAAATTATTATTGTATTTTTCTAACTTTTATTTATCATAATTAAATTGTTTCTAAATTTTGGATTATTTATAGTAGAACAGGATACCATATTTATTGAGAAATTCTAAATTTTTATATATTATATTTTAGAAATTAGATGAACCATTACAAACTGATGAGCACTTTCTACGATAGATTGTTGATCTTTTATTCATGTGGTTTATGATCATACTAAAACTGAAACTTCAACTAATAATTTATTAATAAATTTTATATGACAAAAAAAATAACTTATTAAAAATTGTATATATATGTATATAGGGATTTTGACAACTTTATTAAATCGACTTAGTGTTTCGATGGAAGGAAGCGAAATTGAAGACGAAGAAGAACCAGTGGTGACTGGTGAGAGCTTTGATCATGGCAGCCACAATAAATCTGTCCATAGGCGACCTCAACCATCAATTTCGATAACTCGATCTGAGCCGTCTATCTTATTTTATTTAGATCTACAGATCTAATATAGATCATTAATTTGATATATATAATGATTAACTCTTGGCCATTAATTACTTCACGATTCTCAACATATAAATCCAACTCTAACCTTAACCCCCATTCACTTCTCCGTTTTCTATCGCTGCTCTCCTCCTCCTCTCAAATCTGCCATGGTTGAAAATGAAGACAAGAAACCCAGAAGAAGAAGGCGCACAATAGCAAAGAATTAGATGTCCTAATCAAAGAGAAGAAGTCAAAGAGAAATCTTGAAGAGATGGATTGGACCACGAGATGTTGAGCGTGAAGCATAATAAGAGGAAAAAGAACAGAGGTTTCATCACCGACGACCGGGTCTCGTCGGTCTACTTCAATCTGCGGTTTCTACTGGTTCCGAAAAAACGAGTCCAAGGTTTTGATCGATTTGCGGTCTGAGAGAATGTTGAAGGATATGATCTTCTCATCGTCGTTGATGCCAGTGGATAAGAGAGGGAAGCCACAGATTGATGTAGATACAGAAACATATGGCTGGCAAAATCTAGAAACCCAAAAGGCACAAAAACATTAGGTAAATTGTCACACAGTGATGCCTCTCTTTTTTGATTTCTTGGTTCTTTTGGTTGTTTTTTGTTGTCATTGTTCTTATTGTTTAACTTAATTTAATTATTTTAGTTTGATATAATATAATATAATATAATATAATTTATTTTGAGGGAATTTGTGTCACTCGTGAGAATTTGGTTGTTGATACCTATGAGAATAGTTGTTTAAATGAATATTATTATGTATAATTGCATAAAGATGCACATTTGCTATATAAGCTTCAGGTCTATTTAGGAGAATGAGAGCTACAAAGTTACATGCAGTTTCAATTGCGATATTGGAGTGAAAATTTGGATGGAAAGTTTCGTATACGTTCAACAAATAGATATGTGAAATATGTTAAATTATATCAAGTTATCTCTTTGAAAACTGCTTGAGTACTTTTTACAACACTATGTATGCTGAAGATAGTTTCTTCTTCGTTTGTAGTGTGTGATCAGAAGCTCTTTTCTGAATTGAACAAATAGGCATCAGAAATAGCAGGATGCTCACTACAAATCGCAACGTCTATCCTGGTGCTTTTTTCCCAGCGTATAAAAGAAACGGAGGGATAGAGTAGTCTTAATTTCAGCTCACTTTATCCCGGCGTGTTTTAACAGCATTTGTATAAAATGCCAAGATAGGAAATGTCTATACCGGCGTTTTTATAAAAAAAAACGCCAAGATAGGGCCCCAAAAAAATCCTCAAATTTCCTTCCCCCAAATATTTTATTTCCCTCTTAAAACTCCCCTGTCTCACCAATTCCGATCGCAAATTCTCCCTCCTCCTCCTCCTCCTCCTCTCTCGCTCCTAGCCCTCTCAACATCCGCCGCCGCCTAAAAACCCTAAGCAAATACACCGTTTAGCTCCGGTTGTGACGTCACGGTGGTGAGTTCCATTAATTTTGGCTTTCCTTTTTCTTTTCCTTTTTGAAACATGCATCTAGGGTTTCGTTTAGTCAAGGATAATGATGTACTTTCGTTCTAGATTTCTATCAAATCTGAAATTAGTACAGGGGCTTTCATTCTAGGGTTTCGTTTAGTCATGGATAATGATGGACTTTCGTTCTAGATTTCTATCAAATTTGAAATAAGTACAAGTTTGGAAAACCTAATATTACCTTTATTTCCCTATATTTATCATTTATTTAACCATTTATTGTTTTATTACATTTGCAAGGGGAGATATTAGGATCCTTATCTTATATTGATGACCTTGCAAGCACTTTTGCAAAGGTTTGTTTCTCTTTATTTGGCTTTATCTAAGTTTACACAGTTCTAATGAATGCTAATTATAAATGAAGAAAAATTAGAAAATTTTAAATTTCTGATCTTTTTCTTAATTCCTCCTCATGGCAGTTCTTATAAAAAACAGGTTATTATATACTTTGTTTTCTGATGATAATCCTTTCTATGGTTTTTGACCTACATATAATCTATATAATAAAACACAAAGAAAGCTATCAAGTGGCTCACATTAAATCTATCCCAAAATCAATGGACCAGATCTACTCTCACAAAACATATTTTCCCGCCTAAATTTCAAACTCCACAAATTCAAACCTACTCACACACTCTCTCTCTCTCCCAAAAACCTGTCTTTCTCACTCCGTCTCTCTCTCTCTTTACTGCTCTCTCTCTCTCTCCCTGCTCTCAAGAAGAAAAAGAAGAAAAAGAACCCGCTCTCCCAAAAACCCGTCTTTCTCACTCCGTCTCTCTCTCTCTCTTTACTACTCTCTCTCTCCCCGCTCTCAAGGAAAACCCCCAACCCTAATTCCAATCACCCAAACCCCAACCCACCGTCCTCGCGGCCCCCACCGGCCTCCACTTCCACAACCGCTACTCCCTCGGTCGCGAGCTCAACCTTGCCACCGACGCCGAAGACTCCTCCCTCCTCTTCGCCTGCAAGTCCATTTCAAAATCCAAGCTCCGAACCCCGATCGACGTCGATGACCCCATCTCCGATGCCTGCTCGCAACCCCCCCTGTCGTCCTCCCTCCACGACGCCAGCCACGACAGCACGCCCCTCTCCTCCCCTTCCCCTTCCGTCGACAACAGCAACCACAGCCACAGCGCAACCCCCTCTTGGCCTGTGTCCCCTCCCGACTTCGCGCCGCCCGTCGTTGCCGCTCCCAATGTCGATCCGCACCACCAATTTCACCGACCACCGAAGCACCACCGAAGCTTCACCTTCTCTACTTTGTGCCCATTTGAGTTGATCCCGACCACCGATTTCACAGTCTCTACTTGCCAGGTATTGCATTCATTTTACTATTTGAGAAATTTGAGAGAAGGGGGGGGGGGGGTGTTGGATGTTAAACCCTAACAGAATTTTTATTTTACTGTCAAAATTTTGATGGGTTTTACAATTCTTGAAATTGTGCTTGCCAACTATTCGACAAAATGCCACAGCGAGAAATTCATCAAAATCTAAGATGTAGTAGCGTCTTATATAGCAATCACATTAGTTATTCACGCGAAGAATCCTATGTGGTTGATGTGATGTTATTTGGCAGGTTCCTGACATATTATATTACGAAGTATTGGACATTCCTCTTCCTGAACTTCAATGTTTGAAAACTCTTAAAGTAGCACTCCATCATGCTACAAAGGATGAGGTTAGTTTCTGTTCTAGCTTTCTAGAATGCAATTACCTGCTATTATTTCAGCTCTATGTTGCTGTATGATTCAACTAACTATTCAGCTCTATGTTCCTTTCTAGAATGCAATTACCTGCTATATGATCCATGATTTCAATTCTATTGATAATAGTTGATTAACTTTTTCTTTCCGTTTTCATGATTCAGCTAACTAAGCTTTTTTTGGGTTTTGGACATTTTGAAATAGGTACAGCTGTTTCTTCTCGATGCTGAACTAAGATTGCTTGAAGTCTTCTATCACAAGATTTATAAGGTATATTTTGCGAACTTTATTCATATAGATAAAAGTTTCTCCAAATTAACTACAAACGAATATAAGGAACTCTGTCAAATAATCTTCTTTGCCCTTCGATTGTTTGCATAATTACTTGGTCTACATTTGATGATGTTCATCTACTTAATTCATTTGGTGTGCTTTGCATAAGGTTTATTGGGGATTGCACATGTGCCTTATTCTTTTGAGGTTCATGTGTTGTACTTTAGTTTTGAAGTTAAATACTTTTAAGGTTTTTTTTATAGGCTATGTTCGTGTGTGCGCGCTTAGGATGAAATGTATCAATTTTTTATCATTGGTTTATTTCCTGCATCATTTTGGTGTTAGAATATCTTCATATGTATCCATGTTCTCACTATACTATTTGTGTTTAATTTGATCCTTTTTTCATTAGTTTAATGTTATAAATGGCGGTGGTTGGAAGTTAACTACATGAATTTAGCTATGTGCTTTTAATTTTTGGTCCAATTATAGTGTCGATGGGTTATTTTTGACTAAAGATTATTTGGTGCGGTGCATGCTATATGATCTTTTAGATTTTTTCGTTTATTCTAATTTTAATTGGTGAAATAATTTTGTTATTGTTGTTTTTTCAGGTCATCATGTCAGCGTAGAGTTTCCCTCACTTTTCAACAAGAAAGTACGAACATGTATTTTCGTTCCAAAAATTACTTGAATTAAAATTTGAATTTAACTCTTCCATCTATATGTTTATTAACTTAGGGGGGCATTAGATTTGTTATTTCAAAATCTGTATTTTCCTCCAAATATATATGCCTATTGTTGTGTCTGTAGGTTTACACATTGTTTTGACATATTGAAGTGAGTTTTTATTTTTAATCTAGATGACATCCATGATCCAACTATATTTCTTGAGGTACTTAATATAAATAACAGCCTGTGACGCATGCCAAACTAATTAATAGTCCATTGTCCATACAAGATTACAAAATTACATGGAGCTGAATGATATATATGAAAGTGATAGGTCATAAAGTGTAAACAAATTCATGGAATATGCACTGTTTTAAATTTCCTCCGATACGGCCGAAATTTCGGCCGAAATTTCGTTGGGCTAGCTTGCCGATACGAAATCACATATTTTATACTTTGTATCATTTTGGACCGAAATGTGAAGATTTCGGCCGAAATTGCCGAAATATTGGCCGAAATATTGCCGAATCGGTTTGTCTTTCTGTTTTACTTCCCAACTTCATCCCCTGGATGAACCATTTAAATTAGCCGAAATAGACAGAAATGTTATTGTGAATATATATAAAAAAATTGTTTTACTTTTTGCATGTCTTTCAATTATGACCTTAAACTAAGATAATGTGAGGTTTTTGTCTCGCTATTGTTTGTATTTATGCAAAGTCAATTTAGTTATATATTTAGATTACATTCTCTTTTATATTGTTGCTAAATTCTGTGAATATTTACCGTAATTGATTCATGTCATTAATTGCATTATACAGTATTTTATTTGATAAATGATATGTAGGACATATAATATCTTATTTAGTAACCAAAAAAAATATTTATTGAGTATAGAAAATGAACATCCGATATGATCACATTTTTCCGAGATCTCCGATATCTTTGATCCGAGACGAAACACCCCTTGCCGAGACGAGTCCGAAATCCGAGATTTAAAACCATGGGAATATGACAAAATAATTGAATAGTGTTACTTATGTGCTCAAAAAGTGTCCAGTAAATGTCAAAGAAGTGTCCGAAATTAATTATATATTGAGTGTTGGATGGTCTAAGGTGTGTCCATTTAAGTTTCGTTGTTCCATGATAGAAGTATTATGTTGCATAGAGTGAAAGGAGAAGAGAAAGAAAAGGTGTAATCCCTCCATAATACTTTAATTGCAGTACCCTTCAAACAAGCTCCATAACATGCATCTAAGTTCTTACCATAGAGAGTGCAGAGAGATCTTACATCAGTGCAGGAAAAACAAGGTATCCAATTTCCTTTGCGATCTTCAGATAAATGTTATTTTGAAGGATAAGGTGTAGGAGCGAGAAAGGAAATTAACTGAGTTAGATAGTTATAGTTTCAAAGATAGCAGAGTTGATTGATCATTTTTTGAATATGAAGGATAATATGACACCTAGGCCTGCAAAGGGGGGAGATTGGTTAAAAATTTTGTTGTGGTCAAGAAATTGTAGGTTTCCTAAGACAACTTATATTTATAGAAAATGTGGAGGTTATTGATTATTGCTCAAGAGCATCTGTAGTCGTCTGAACCCAGAATATGGGTATTTGGCATATAGGAATAGAAAATATATGAAAGAGTTGTAGTCGTCTAAACCCAAAATTTGGCTTTTAATATATGGACGGGAGATCATTTTCCGCATGAGCAAATATCAGATGGGATATCATATCCCGTTCGATAAAAGAATTCCTGAGAAATGAGTGAATGGACTGATAGAGATTGATTATAGGCGTAATGTATAGGATTAAAAAAAACTACTATAAGGTCTATTTTTGTTTCAAAAAGAGTATTAGTTAAAACAGTATACTTCTGTTTGGTTTGAGCCTAGGTTATATATGAAGACCTAAATGCAGCATATATGAAGCTAGAAAAAATGCACCATATATGAAGCTAGAAAAATGCACCATATATGAAGACCTAAAAATTGCCAAATCATATTGAAAAAATATTGTCCATAGTAGATGAGGGTTTTGCATGTGTAATTAACAATCTGACAGGGCATGTCTCCTATTTAACATGAACACAATGTGTAATTATCATGTGTAATTAACAATCGTAATGACAAAATTGCCTCTCTGTATGTATCAAGGGATTAATTTCCATTACACTTTTTATAGCTACTTGCCTTTTTCTTTAGGAAAGTCATTTGCAGTATCAATGCTTTCAAGATGGTCACCAAACATTATATTTGCAATAACAAACATTATATAAGTTGTATTCTATAAGTTGTGTTCTATAAGTTTGCAAGGGATTAAATCTAATCGATAATCTCTAATTTTTTGCATTCTATAAGTTGTGTTCATTTATACCCCTCATTCAGCTGTTCATTAATCATATATTTTTTTTCCCCGGTTAATAATGACACTGACCTTCAGACCATCAAATAATAATTTCTTTCTTTGTCATTTGAAATATTGAATACACTGAACCCATTTAACTTAATTTTTATAGATATGGAGTTGAACCTGCTGAAAGCAATATATTAAATGGAGGGAAACCAGGTACTTATGCATTGAGCTTTTTCATTTTGAATGCTTTATTCAGATTCTTTGAGTTTCATGTGCATTACTTAAAAAGAGAAAAAGGAGCTTAAGCGACTGTCCAACTTGCACGTGCAGTGACCCGTAATGTCACTGTTTCATACCAAGCGAAGTACGTGAATCGGAAAATGCATTATACTAAATCGATGTAGACTAAATAGTAGGATATACAATATCTTTTCTATCACCCGCATGAAAAACTTTATTACTTGAACTTAATGATCATATATACGAGGAAAGGCGATGAGATGAGGAGGAAGGCAGGCGAGATTAAGGAGACGATGAGAAGGGCATTGAGAGAGGATGTGAAGGGTGATGGGTCTTCGTTGCGAGCTATGGATGACTTCCTTCATACTGCCTTTCAGTGAAGCATGCATGTTATATTTGGTTAAATTTTGCTGCAGTTTTCCAGTTCTTTGTATGCATAGCACTTTTCTTTTTGGTTGCAGACTTGAGACCTGGTTCTATACATTACACTATTTTATGAATGTTTTCAAGCATTCATCCCAAATATACTATGATCTGAATATATGCTTTTCTTCAGTGTGTAATAGTTCGGAATGTATTATGAACCAGGAAAAGAGAAAGCATAAAGGGACCTAAATGTATTCGGCTTTTGAAAGGATTGTTTGCAAATTTGGTATCACAACAACATATATTCCTTACACTACTACTACATGTGGGGATTCCTCTGACAAATAGAATTACATAGCTAGAAGTTTTCAGGATCAGGCATCAGAGCAAGAAACATCAAGATCCCCGACTTCCGATTCTGATATACCCAATGTCTCCCACACTGCAGGTGAAGCATCGACTATATTAGTCGCACATGGTGGCCGGAAATCATGTCCAGAGAGTCGCACTGATTGACAATCACAGTCTCAAAACACTCCTCCTATTGGCTTTGATATTGATATTTGTCAAGCATCTGCTATCGCCATTATACCATCCGGTTGATAAGCTTACAACTAATTCATCTTGGCTAGGTCCTCATCTGATTACTGGTAATGGTGTAGGCTTCAAACCTGATATTTTGAATATGGATATAATGGAGAAAGTAATTGAGGTAAATTATTTTTTTCCTAATAATTTTTGATATAATAATTGCAAGTTTTCACCAGTTCTGAATATTCAAACCGATGAGGTGAAAAGTGATGATGCTGTGAAAAAGGCAAGAGAATTGGCAACAAAAGAGGGGCTTCTGGTAAATACATAATTACATAAAGAATAAGATGCATTTGAGCAATTTTGAACTGATGGTATAAACTATTATGTGTTACGTAATGCTGTTTGTAGGTGGGAATATCCTCGGGAGCCAATACCATTGCAGCACTTTAGACTGTAGTTTTATTATGTTTTGTGGGGTTAAATTTTGACCATTGATGGGGTTAAATTTAATTTTAATAATTCAGATGTTTATTATCATTAATAGAAAATTTAGATCAATTTCCTTAATTCTATTCCACACACCCATTACACAGTGTAGTCAAGTTTTTTTGAAAGAAACATACTGTAGTCAAGTTCTTCGCCGTCTTATGTGGGTGTGTAAGAATTCGACTCTTTATCTAAAGAGAATTTATTGATGTAATAATTATGGCTATTAAATATAAAAAGATTCAAGTTTTTACATGACACTCATTTGGGGATGGAGCTAAGACTTTGAAAGATGCGTAGTGTAATGCACAATAGCCTATAAGTATCACTGTAAAAAAAAAAGACAAATATCCTGTAAAAAATTTGCTACTTAAAAACTCCATCTCATTAGCTATAGAGATGGACAATAAGCGAATTAATAGAAACCGGTAGTAAATTGGTTTAATTAGTTACATCAAGTTTAGAATAACAATGATAACATTGGCTAGAAAATTATTCAGTATTTGAAATGCAATCCGTAACTAACAATTTTTTTATAGTTTATTACAAAAACAATAGAAGATTATTTAGGCAACTTTTAAGCAAATTCAGATGTTTCCATTTTACATGTGTTTGTAGCCACATAGGGCCAAAAAAATATTTTATATTTTTTCTACAAAATGAGCCCACAATCCTATTAAAAAAAAGTTTCTTTTTAAGCAAAAGAAAAATATAAAAGTATGACTTTTTCTTTTTTCCACCTTTTATAATGAAATAAAATGTTACTACAAACAGAAGCTTGAACCCACTTACAACCCATTTACTTCTTTCTGTCTGTTTCCTCTGTCGCTCTCTCTCCCTCCCCAATTTTATGGATTGTGTTGTTTCACCATTGATTGAGATTGTGCTGTTTCAACAAAATGACGTGAAACATTTTAATTGTAGGAGCCTGCTGCACTGCGGCCATTTGAAACTAAAGTGGATGGGTTAAATCAGATGCACAAAAGCTTTCACATTTGGGACAGGAAATATGGTTAGTCTCTCTCTCATTCATATTCTCTGTTAAATCATTCAATGCATACTTATATAGTTTTTCTCAGGTTTTTACCTGCCTTTGAGTACAGAAACTTGGGATAAACTTCAAAAGGCTGCTGCTGCAGTGGTCAATGTCAACGATTACTCGATGTCATCCACCACCGCCAACCCCGACGCCGATCAACTCCAACCACCGAATCTCTCACCGTCACCTAATCCCTCACCATCTCTACATCTCAGGTATTGAGCCATGAATTTAGTGTTTTTTGTTGATTTTTCTGTTTAATTTTGTTTAATTTTGTTAGTAGCGTGGTAAGGGAATGTAATTTTGTTTAATTACTGTCTCTACATCTCAGGTAGTGAACCAAAAAATTTCAAAATTGATTTTTTTGTGTGGTAAGGGAACGGCTTGCTGAAATTTTGGATAGGTTTTTTTAGATACGTTCTGTAATCCTACAAATTAGGGTTTTTTTTATATAAAAAAGTTCAGTTTTGAGAATTTGATGGTTCAATTGGGTTAGTGGGTTTTAGTGCAGATCGAGATGAAGGAAATGTGGTTGGAGGGGTTTGAAAATTTTGTTCATTGTTCTTCCATTTTGTTTAATTTGATTATAACAGTGAAATGTGGTTGGAGGGGTTTATAAAGACATTAAGGGTGTGGGTGGTGGGCAATGCCGCATTACACCCTAAAGGGCACGTGTACTACACACAAGGGATTCAAATATTCCTTTTTTCTCCCAACTATACATGATGAAAATATGCAAATTCTATTTCTGTTTGATTGCATGCATATATGTGTATTTCCCGTATACTAGATAGGTGGTAATTTGTTAGGTAGAAAGAAGTTTGCCTTTAGGACAGTAGGTCACTGCTTGATGGAGATGGTGCGCATCTCAAAGCATGCGCCTTTTGTATTTTCTCCTGAATTTAGAGGGAAAATAAGGTACATGCTTTGAGATGTTCACCAGCTCCATGTACCAGCAATATGATTGGCCTAAAAGTATATCCTTATGTCCTCTCTTCTCACGTTTTTACTGTCATCAAATCTGTTCTTAGGATAATCCTGCACCTGCGAGAGCTTAGAATTTTCTCTCTATCTGTTCTTCAGATACATCGGGATTAGATACTTCCTTCAGCTTATTATATGCCTTCCATTACTTAGGAAAGAAAGTCTTGGAAACTTCCTGCAAATTAAGGTCAACCATAACAACCCTTCACCAAAAAAGGAATTCAAATTTGATAACAGTAGTTGAAGAGATCACATAAACAGTGAATTCAGCCTAAAAAACATCACCTGCAACTAATATTAGCCCATGGTTTTTGTGTTTCCTACGTTTTCCCTCTTTCAACCTGATAACAAAGTTCCAGGTAACATCCAAAAGAGAGTCCTATCTTTCCAGCTTCTTGAGTTGTAAACTCCACCAGTTTTGGTTCAGAAATGGGAACATTCTTCTTTATTAGTCAAAGCTATCCTTAATGCAATAAGATAGATGTGAATGGGAAAGCGCATAGGATCTTTATACCTGTATTTCTTTCATTACAACTAATTATAAGAAAACTATCCTATACTTTTTGGCATTATGTAATTTGTTATCTTTTGTTTACCCTCTTCATGTTCTTAGGTTCCATTTTGGTCAAAATCATTAGTATGCAGATTTGTTAGTATGATGTGGGAACTTCTCAGTGGAATTGAGGTCCTTATGATTTCGCAAAAGGAGAAAATGTTTGTGTTGTGCTCTAGGAAGCTTTCTTTAATTATGTGGGGAGATTCATAATTGCAATATTAGATGGTGCAAAAGTAGACTTTCTGATACTAATACTACCTAATAAGACACTAAGAAAAAGAAGAATTTCTCTACATTATTGCTAAGTTCTGGCAATAAACAAAATAAATAAATCCTTGCTAAGACACTATAATGTTCTTGATAATTCTTTTTTAATTGCCCAGTTAACTTTATATAGTTTAAAGGACTATGCTCAAATTTCCAAGTTATCTGTTGTTAAAGGTGAAAACTTTTCAAGTAAGAAATATTGACACCATATAATAGACGACCCTCTTTCTATTTCAAGTAAGAAATCAATAATGAGCCAGCAAACTCTTCAAATCAATTAACTTTTCAGTAATGAAATATTGACACCATATATAAGAAGAAAAAAATAGAAAGAGGGTCGTCTATTAACTTATTATTTTTTCTTTAATGAAACAAGATGAATTGTATATGATAGATTTATATATGATAGATTTACCTTACTAAAACTTATTTTCATTGTTGTTTTACTTTTGAACTTTAATAAAACTGGGAAGCAGCTGACATGGACCTCAAATTTATAAATGCAACTACATTGATAAATTGGGGTTGCAATAAGGTAAATTTCTATTTACTACAACTACACCCTATGTTAACCGTTAATTGCTGCTAATTTAATGTTTCTTCTTTTTTTTCCAGATTGTCGTCCACACTCAAAACCGTCATGTACATATTGACAGTTTAACTTTTTGTAGGGTGATGAGGAACATGTTTGGTTGAAGCCATTGTTCTATTTGAAAGGTAATGGTTTCAAAACTATTACTATTGTTTTAATTGTTTATTGTAAACTCTTACTATTTGATTCAAAACTCTAACTATTTTTTTAGGCTCACTGTTTGGTCCTATTTTGAAGACTTCAACCATTGTGTTCTCCTACAACCATGTAATTTTTTTTTTCATTCAGTTGGTTGGTGTTTAGTATGGTGGAGGATGTAATAGTTGTAATAATTGTAATATTTAGCATTTTTGGAGATGATGTAAGTAACTGTATATAATAATGATATAATATAGTTATGTTAATACCCGTACCCGCAATTTTGTGGAGTATTGGGTTCTGTGTTTGGTTTTTTAAAGGTTTTTCGAAGGTTTTTCAAAAAAATTATTACATTTTCAAACGAATTTTTGGTTTTTATTTTGTCTCTTGCATTATATTCAGATTTTTTCCCCCAGAGCCTTATATATATGTTGCCAGTGTGATGTTGCTCGGTTGAGCCTGGGGAGGATTGATATTTATTGCGTGTGATGTCATATATTTAATTGTTAGCAGAATTCCGTAAGGAATTTCTGTAAAAGGGCTAATATTTTAGGGGAGGTTCTGTCAAAATTTTTACTAAATTTTTTAAAATCGATTATGTTTTCAAGCGATATCTTGGTTTTTATTTTGTATCTTAGTCATATGAAGATTTTTTCTTCTCAGAGCCCGATATATATAATGTCTATGTGATGCTGCTTGGATTGGCCTGGGGAAGATTTATATTTCTTGACTGTGATGATAAATTTTTAATTGTGAGCAAAATTTCGTAAGTAGCCTAATATACTTGAAGCTTCATGTTCTTTTACTAATTACTTGAAGCTTCCTGTGAGATTGTGAGATTGTGAACATTTTGTGAACATTTTGTAGGTACTTGAAGCTTCCCGGATAATATACTTGAACATTTTGTAGGTACTAATTACTTGAAGCTTCCTCAGATAGAATTAGTTTGAAGGATTGACCTACACATTACTTTCTATATAAGAAGCTGATCGGTGAGGGCTATTACCCACCATTAATCATGTGTAACTTAGATGCTAAAGTTAGTAATACATGAAATACCTTAAATAAAATGTTAGTCTAATGTTAGTAGTTTATTGGAACCAGTACAAACTCCTAATGATGTAACTTTCGTATCATACTCCATGGAGAAACAGAGGTTCACCATTTTATGTGAGGATGAGTAGGAACTAACTTCCTTCTAAAGTTCATAGTTTTAAACATGTTCCTGAGTGTCTATCTTTGTAAGAAATAAAACATTCAAGTTCTTTATTTTCTGTTTCAGTTTGTTGACCACAAGAAATTTTTAATCTAGAATGAATATATGCAATCATCAAGACATGCCAAAGTTCTAATTTGGGCATCATAAGCTATTCAAAGTCACCATCTAAAAACATTATGTATCTTACTGACATCATCTATATAATATGCAAAAATAAAGAACAAGATGTGCTGGATAACCCTATGCTTCTTTGTTCAAATTGTTTATGACAAAGTTAAAGCAGGAGGAAGATGCAATTCAGAATTTCTTGACTGTCAAAATTTTCAGAAAATTTCCTAAAATCTATTAGGATTCCAAACTATAGCTTTAGTCATATGAAGTTTTTTTTTCCCTAGAGCCTAATATATATTATGACTGTGTAATGTGACTTGGATTGGATTAGGAAGGAAAATTGTTTACGACAAAGTTTTTTTTTTCCCCAGAGCCTAATATATATTTCCCAGAGCCAAAGGAATAATATTTCATGAGATATTCCATCGAAATTTTTATTAAATATTTTAAAGAAAGTTAAGATGTCGCGATAACATGCCGTATGAAACATTTTAAAGACGTCATATTAGAAAAACATTTTAAACACCCACCTTTTTTGTTTACACCCATTTTTTTTGTTTTAATTTTTTTAGAAATTTATATGCAGTCCCGAATACGTGCCGTAGGCACGTCCCACGGGCAATCCTAGTTATACTATAACTTACCACTGATTCAGTTCTTGGTCAATATATTTTATATCTGTGAAAATCTTTGCATATACATTTTTAATCATAACCATCGATCAATTCTAGGTAAGTGCATCTTTTTTTATTAGATTACATTTGTTATATGCTGTTTCCATTTTCACTTTGTCTCACTGTAATCATCCTATCATGAAAATCCATGTTGTATTTGTCCTTGCATGTGGTTTATAGGGTTAAAACTGCTAGATTTGTGATGAGCTTTAGTGTCAGGGCGATCAAAAGTTAAACTAGCTAGTTAAGCTTGAATTTGATAATCTCGATTAAACTAGGCATCTATGTTGTGGTAAACTCAAATGTCGGTTTTTGGTTGAGAGGGGATTGTGGATTTTTGGCAAGGAGACATACAACTTTTCTTTTACATGCGCACCACAATTGCTATTGGCATAGGCACCAACCTTAGCTTCTTTGACATTAGTACATTACATGAGTTTTCCATGACTCAAGGATGGTGTGGGTTAAAAGGGATTGAGGGAAGGCTGTCAACAGCTACTTAACACACATAGCATGAGTGCCATGAATATTTGCACAAATGGTAATGTGATTGACAATCTCACATCTTGTTGTCAATCAATAAAGAAAAATCATCTTATTCCAACCAAACCCAACACCAATCCATATAATTCCAACCCAATAAACTTAATCAACAACAAAAAAACTATAGTTAAAAGAAAATTACCACAGTTGGCAACCCTTCTTGCCCTCCGATCACCAAACCCAACCACGTGATAAAGTAAACTGATTAAGGAGGAGGAGAGCAGCGTCTAAGGCGGTGGATTTGAGGGGCGACATGATTGGAGTGATCCAGAGATGAGGGAAAGAGGAGGAGGTAGCATCTATGACGGCTGAGATGAAGGCGACGGTTAGGACCAGAAGTTGTAGCAAAGGATGCAGATGATGGCTACGACCTAAGGCGAGGTGGATGGCTGCATGGGAGGGGGCATCGTGGGAGTCGATGGCGGCGGCGGAGGGTTTGGGGTTAGGTTTATGTTTCATTTTTTGCCCATCGGTGGAACAAAGATCAGGATCAAAACCCTAACATGGTTGGTTGATTTTTGAGAATTAGGGTTTGAGATGGATTGATCGAATTTGAGGGAAGAAGAAGAGAGTGGGATTATGGGAGAATTTTCTAAAGAGGGCTTCTGGTTTTTAGTTAGGTTTTGATTATGATCCAAACAATCATAGCCGTTCATCTATTAGATCAGAAAAAATAAATGAATTGTATGGATTTGCTAATTGATGTTTAAATGAATGGTTAAGATTGAGTTATCGAAATCAATGGCTGAGATCGTCTATGGAAAGATTTATTGAGGCTTTTATAATAAAAATAATAAAAGCCACAATAAATCAGTCCATAAACGATCTCAGCCATTGATTTTGATAATTCGATCTTAACCATTCATTTAAACATCAATTAGCATATCCAAGCCATTCATTTATTTGTTTTGATCAAATAGATGAACTGCTATGATTGAGTTTGGATCTTAATCAAAACCCAAAATCCCTAACTTCAGTTCCACTCTTAATGTTGACCCCTTCCCCACTCCGATCCTCCCAACCCCTCTGATCCCCCAACCCTAACCCTAATCTTGTCCCTTTGTATCGTCGTTCGCGCTATCTTTTCGTTCCCTTGAAAATCCCCAATTTTTTAACATTTTTTTTTTGATTTTCCACTAAACCCTAGCTATGCCGAGAAAAGCTTTATTATTTGAGGCCTTTCATATATACCGTCCCTAAAAATCGATCTCTTTTTGATTTAACTTCTTGTTTTGTTTGGTTTTGAGAGGTTTAGGGATTTCATATATATATATATATATATATATATATAAGGTTAATTACATGTGTGATACATGGGTTTTTAAAGTAATTTATTCAAATTTTTTTTTATTCTTGCTTTCATAATGAATGGTTAAGATTGAGTTGATGAAATCAATGGCTGAGATTCGCTATTGACAGATTTTATTGTGGCTTTATATATAATAATAATAATAATAATAATAATAATAATAATAATTAATAATAAATTTTAATCTTTTGTAGGGAATTAGAATACTGGCAATAATATTTAATGAAGCAATAGAAGCGTTCCAACATACACTTGAGGAGCATAAGATTTTCTTAATTTCTAATGGAATACTAAAAAATGTTGAAAAAAGATATAATTTATTGCACGATAAATTTGACATCATTTTGAAGTTGGAAAGTGATGTAGATGAAGTTGAGAAAGATCTCAGTATTGATAAGAATAAGTACAAATTTGGAACTGCAGACGAATTTCAAAATACATCTTTTATTGGCTTTAAAGGTAAAAAACTATGTTACTCATTTTTTATTATATATCAAATTGGCTATTATTGATACAAGAGAAAAAACTAGCAGTAATTAATGCAAGAGATTTAGAGAAGGTAGACTCAAAATATTGTAATGTAGTAGAGAAGAGAAATCTTACAATTGTAGGAATCAGATAATATCGATTAATTAAATTGTGTAATAATTTACGAAATTGTTTTGGAATTCATATGCTTTTGCTTAATTTACTGTCAAAACCAATCTTACTTACTTTATGTGGATAACTAACAATCAAAGAAGGAAACGCTCTAAATGAATTATCATCCAATGTGCCAATTATTGCAATTACCTCTATAAAACCTCAAACTTTGGAGTTAATTATATATAATAAAAATTAATAATGCTATTTATTTTATATTTTATTTTATTTTATACTGAATTTTTTCACATGATTATCTCTCACATTAACAAATAATACTACAATAGAGATAAATCCAAATGAACCAGAATTAAATTAAATTCGAGAATGATATAATTTATTTTGTATATTTACTTCTATAAGTGCTCCATTTTGAAGTATCACATATCACAATTTTTTTTTCTTTGTTTCAGGATAAGCTGTAATGAAAGTTTATTAAAAAGTAATTTCTTGAAAATAAACAAAATAAAAGTATTGGATGTGGAAGAAGTGACACTAACTAGCATACTCTATTGTGCATACGAGAATTATTCTCAGGTATTATAAATAATGAAATTATTTTTTTGAGTCTTTAATATTAAAATTTTCCACCAGATATAATAGTATTATAAATAATATCCACTAGATATAATATATAGTCTTTAATATTAAAATTTCAGTTTTTTGTGTAAATAATTAATATATAGTAATCATACTATATATTCATTTGAGTTCTTAATGAGATTTCTTTTATGATTTATTTTCTCAACATCATAAAGTATAAAACATTGTTAAAATATTCAACTGATATGTCGACCAAGTCACGTGCATTTAGTGCACGACAAATTTTAAATTTCAATGATCCAAGCCCCGCTCAGCTACGCACGCGACTACATGTCCTCATACACGCAAAAAACATATCCTAACAACGGTCCACCACAGGCTTGCCTCACAAAATGTGCTATAGCTATTTTAGTACATAAGGATCACGGACAACAATATATATAC
Organism: Hemerocallis citrina; assembly: GCA_017893485.1. Lineage (NCBI taxonomy): Eukaryota > Viridiplantae > Streptophyta > Magnoliopsida > Asparagales > Asphodelaceae > Hemerocallis > Hemerocallis citrina. The sequence continues at coordinate 30,672,897 of CM030360.1, forward strand.
ACTTAATTACCCTTCTCACAACCGATGTGGGATGATTCAACTCATCCTCCACTTCCACCAATAACTCATGCAGCCAAGAATGAAATCTCTACCCCCCGCATGCATTTCCACATGCACAAATCCACTTGGGCCCAAACTTCATACTATTTAATCATAATATTAATTAATCCAAAGTCCATCTTATATATATATATATATATATATATATATATATATATATATTGTCATTCTCTGCTTTCCGAAATACGAGAATACGAGCACATGACTGCTGAGGCCCAGCGAATGATGCGAATACACCATTCATAAGCTGTACAGGTAACGTAACAACAGAACAATAACAACCATGCAAGCATGTATAATCACAGGCAGGATAATAATAAACGAAGAAACAGTTCATAACCAACAACTGAAAAGAAATATAGTTACGGGTCAAACATGCCCGGATACAATAAAGAGTACATGAATAAAACATGAACTAAAGTAACATGATAATTAACAAGACTAAAACACTTGATTAGCAACACATTTGGGTAACTCTCCATCCGGGCCTGCAAGTACATTATTACAAAAAGAAGAAATAAGAAGATACCCGTTAATGCAAGTCATGGGCCGCAAATAGTACAAGCTAAGGGACAAGTACAAAAACGAAACAAGAAGCAGGAAAAAGAGCTACGAATCAAGAATCATGTAATAGGAAAAATACAACATGTAAACAGGATCATTAACGAGACATCATGAAACAAGTGGCATGTAAACAAGTAAACAAGTCAACAGGAACATGTACATGTAATTGGATCATGCAAGTACACGTATTAATCTCATGTCTTTTATTAACCCAACTAGTGCAGCAATCATGCGTCCCATACGACATGTTTGATACACGCAATCAAGTGAACGTTTAGACTTAGTGGTGGATTCTATAGGTCACGTACTCGGGAAAATATGTCAATTATATCTTGTATCGAGATACGTGCAATGTGGAACATGTAGAGTGTGAACTTGTAACATGAACATGTAAACCAGTAATTTGCAAACTTGCAACTTGTAACTTGCATCGAAAAACCACGAGCTCCCGTCCGAGTACGCTCTTCTATATTGCCCACTAGTAAATCTTTCCCCTTATACCCCGGCTTTTTATTTTTTTAACTTTAATCAACATGAACATGATGCAACGAGAAAGATGTCAAGATATGATCAGGGAATATCAAGGAATTATGCATGGAACATGTTTAAACTCATGAGATGCAAAAACACATAGTTTTAATGTCATGTACTTGGTCAAGAGCATTTCAGGGTTTATAAAACATGTTGTAACTACGATGTGATCAATGGCATATGCAAAACTTAATCAAGAATAAAAGAGATCATAACTGTATTCTAACTACTATAACGGGTAAAACAATCATGCACATAATCATTTATAATCCTAAGAGTACATATGTGTATCAATCGTGTTCATGTAATGCGTATCGCAACAAAGTATTCGTGATCATGTACGAATACAGAATTAACAGATTATGTATAGCAACAGTTTTCAATTCGACCGATGAATACGAATTAGAGTCAAAGAATATACTTGCGGTATTTTTCAAAGGAAGCTTGTACGAGAAAAAACGATTTGTACAAGGGGATACTTGCCTTATAACGATGACGATGATACCGAATACAAGAATAACGGGATCAAAATTCCGGACAGCGAAGCATGTGTAAGATATGTGGCAGCAACTACACAAGAGTATATATCTTCACACCCCCAAACAGCAAACAGGGAAACAAGATCCCCTACACCAACACAGCATACAGCAAGGGATCCCCCCTACACAAACACCAAATAGCAATAAACCACCCTGTTCTTCACCTTCTTGAACATCGACAGAGAAGGAGATGGCGGGAGAGTGGATGGCGACTGCGGTGAGAACGAGCGACGACAACGACCAAGGGCGGTGCGACTGGGTGGCAACGGGGGGAGGTGAGGGTGCTGGCATTAAGCGGTGGTTGCAGCAACGGGATCAAGGAGCAAAGGGGGACGAGTTGAGAGAAGCGAGGGGTTTCGGCGACGAGCGGAGAGCGGGAGGCTCGACTGAGGGCAGAGGATGGTGGTGACTGAGGAGCAGTCGAGGGGTCGATGGTGAGCACGAGGTGGAACAGTGACACTCGGGGCTTGAGTGGAGGAGGAAGACAACGGGAGAGGTGGTCGACGCTTCGACGAGGTGACGGCTGAAGAGGTGCAGTAGGCGGGGCGAGGGGAGTTGGCAAGGAGCGACCGGGTGATGGCAGAGGAGGTTGAGGGGGTAAGGTGCAGCGGCGATAGGTCTGTCGACGGTGGCTCGAGTGCAATGGCGAAGGAGGAAGGCGAGGAGGGTGGAGGACTGCGAAGGCGACGGAGTTCCCCTGTTTCTCTCCGAAACAGAGAAGGACGAGGGTCGACGAGCGCTGGCGATGAGGAGAGTTGATGGGGGAAGAGAGGAATGGAGTTGACGAGGTGCTCGAGCGAAGGCGGAGCTTCGATGGGTTCTCAGAGTTCTTCGATGGAGGAAGACGAAGGGGGGTGAGTATTCTGTTTTGGTTTTTGGAACAGAGGATAGAGAAAGAGTACGGGGAGAGAGAAGAGGTGGGGATGTGTTATATAAAAACTGTTAACGTAATGGGGGTGACAAAGTGGGGGGTAGTTATGAGGTGGGGGGGAGGGGACGTGTAGGTACGGGAATCTGCAAAGCGGGGGAGCGTGAAGGAATTGTATATGGGTAAGTGTGTAGGATTGATCTGTACAAATATATGGGTACTGGGTTTGGATCCAACAAGTTGTGGGTTTGGATTTAGGGTTAGAGTCTAATAGGAGATGGGCTTGGGTTGGGCTCAAAACATTTTAATAAATCAATTATGGGAATAGGCTTATAAAACAATTGGGCTCAGATTAGATATATAATTAAATAATGCAGAATGAATAAAAATTGGGCTTTAAGAATAAATTGTTAAACAATTGGGCTTATAATAAATAGTTAAACAATTGAATAATTGTATATTGGGCTTCATAAAATAGTTTGAATAATAATACTAATATTAGACTGGGCTTAGGCTTCAAGCAATAACTAAATAAAAGAATATATATAATTATAGAATGTAACAAGTAATTGAATAAATAAATTGGTTTAAATAATAAAAGATTCAACATCTGGGTATCATATAAAAATCATAAAATGAAATATAATTTAGGTTGAAAATCGATAATCATTTAAGAAAGAATAGTTACAAGATACTAAGAATTTGAAATACGGAAAAATACTTGAAAAATACGTATTAATGGGAACAGGGGTTACAATATATATATATATTATTATATCTTCCAATATAATATTATATATATACTCTTAATTCCTGGGAAGATAATATATATATATATATATATATATATATATATATATATATATATAGAGAGAGAGAGAGAGAGAGAGAGAGAGAGAGAGAGAGAGAGAGAGAGAGAGCAATGCTCCATTGAAAATGTACTGTAGCGATGAAAACGTGGAAAACCACTTAGGCCGTTGTTTGAAACAACGACCTAGCATTATAACCTAGACTGTTGTTTCTAGCAACGGCCTAGGTGGTTTTCACATGTTTTCACAACATTTGCATTTTCAATGGTGCATTTCCCATATATATATATATAGTGAAGGGAAAACCCTAGCATCACAGAAAGTGAGAGTGAGAGAAAGATTGTGAGGAACATTTCCTTCCCGCAGCTAACACCGCGGTGTGAGGGAGAACCCAATTTGATCCGTTCGTATGAATACCGTAGAGGCACCACAGCATTGCAGTGCTTGTAATTGACATACTGTGGAGATAGCAGATTCATCGTTGAGGTAAAACTCTTAAGACATTTTATGATTTTCGCATGAATCCATTGTTGGGTTTCGAATTTTTTAATTTAATTCCGCTCCGTATTTACTCTGTAATTGACCTTAAAACCCAACAGTTGGAACCCACATATTTTGAACCCTATGAGATGGAATCCACCGACAAATATTATGATGAAGGAAAATTCAATATATCATCTCAACAAGAGCCTAAGAATCCATACTCAATGGTAATTGCCTTTAGCCTTCCCACATGGTAAACTCCAAACTGCTTGCTTAACTTCATCGAAAAGAAAAGGCCAACATAAATTGTCATTCATATTCGGGTGAATTACAATGGGAATGTGCCAGAGTAATTCATTCTGTTGGAATTAATTTTTGCAGTTTTCCGGGCCGGATTCCGGCAAGCTCCGGCCACCGGCGGCACCGAAAAATGAGTGGATTGCGATCCTCTCATCGAGTACTATTCCGTAGTATACTCACTTGCCAAAAATGAATTTCGTATGAATGAGAATTGTTGATCCAAAGTTGGGTACTTGAAAGGTACCAACTTAACAAATGGATAGTCCCATATCGGAAATTGGAAAAGATTTATACTAGTATATATACTAGAAATCTGGACTAGAGGGCGTGGCCCGGGGGTTACCACTAACGTGTAGTGGAGAGAGGACTTAGCCAAAATGACAAACACACGCGCGCCCGGCTCCGGCTCCGGCTCCGGCCCCGGCCCCGGCCCCGGCCCCGGCCCCGGCCCCGGCTTCGGCTTCGGCTCGGCTCGGCTTGGCTTGGTCTGGCTTAAATTTTTATTTTACTTTTTGCCCAGACATCCTTTTCCCCTACTGAACTGAAAAGACCTTTCAGATTCAGTAACTGGGGCCATTACTCTGTAACAGCAGAGTAATGGCTCACCAGTTACTCAACTGAAGAGTCCCCATTACTCTGCTGTTACAGAGTAATGGCTGCTGAACAGTCTCAGTCCCAGTTTATAAAACCAGACTGAAATCTTCAGAGAAGACACAGAATTTTGACATTTTTTACTCTCTTCTTCCTCTGCTCTGGGTCATCTTCTTCCTCTGCTCTGAGTCAGTGTCTGTCAACTGAGAGTAAACACAGACAGCAGTTCGTTGTCTCTGAAGCAAGGGTGCTGCATCTTCAGAGAAGGTACAGTTGTATCCTGGGAAGCGATTTGCCGGTAACCGTCACACTACGGGGCAAATTCTGCTTTAAGGACAGAGATTCTTAAAAATCTCGACTCTGTACAAGTTAATTGTTTACTGTTTTCCTTTCTGTATTTGATTTCTTCACAAATTCTGTTGGATATTTTAGTATTTTATATTCAGGTTCTAACAATCTTAAAGCAGAATTTTCCTCACAGATTCTAACAATTTTTTGTGAAGTTTGTTTACAGGTTCTGTTCGGAAAAATAACTAATAGTTTCTGTTTCAACCAATTTCAGAGAACAAAATCAAAACATGGAAAACACACAAACTGAAGTTGCTGCCGGGCTTATCAGTACCCAAACTCCGGTGACCCAGAATGTGACTGCACAATCGGTTGCGGCACATTCGGTCGTTCTGCCCACGCACATAAGCGTGGAAGAAAAACCGGAGAAGTTCAATGGAACTGGGTTCAAAAAGTGGCAGGGGAAGATGCAGTTCTACCTGACCACATTGAAGCTGGACAGATTCCTCAATGAATCTGCCCCGATGCTGGCGCCAATGGAAGCACACTCTGTTGCAGCAGTTGACGCGTGGACACAGGGCGACTACCTGTGCAGGAACTACATCCTGAATGGCCTGGTAGACTCTCTGTACAATGTCTACTGCGTCTTCAAGACATCCAAACTCCTGTGGGGGTCCCTGGAAAAGAAGTACAAAACTGAAGACACCGGGTCCAAGAAATTTGTTGTCGGCAAATTTCTGGACTATAAGATGATTGACTCCAAAACAGTGGTGAGTCAAGTCCAAGAACTACAGGTTATAATGCACGACATTGCTGCAGAGAATATGACGCTGTGCGAACCTTTCCAGGTTGCAGCGTTCATAGAAAAACTTCCACCTGGGTGGAAAGACTTCAAGAACTATCTCAAACACAAACGAAAGGAGATGTCTCTTGAAGATCTAATTATCAGGTTGCGGATTGAAGAAGAGAATCGCAAGGCTGAGAGGTCCTATGGAAATCAGTCCATAGAAAAGGCTAATGTGTTGGAGCATGAACAGAAGGGCAAGAAGAGGAAGTTTCTGCCACAGGCCTCCAACAAAAAACCTCTTGCAAAGAGGTTTGCTGGGAAATGCCACAAGTGTGGTAAGTTGGGGCACAAAATTTCTGAGTGCCGTAGTAAGGACAGTAATTATTCAAAATCTGGACATGTAAAAGGAAATGAAAAATCCCATGTACACATAGCTGAGAACTTGTCCACTGGTCTCTCTGACCTGGACCTCTGTGCTGTTGTTTCAGAGGTAAATCTTGTGGGGAGCAATCCTCGTGAATGGTGGTACGATACAGGGGCCACCAAGCATATCTGCTCGGACAAGGAAATGTTCACCTCCTACCAGAAGTGCAACAAAGATGAACAACTGTTCATGGGAAACTCTTCCACCTCCAAAATTGAAGGAACAGGGAAGATAGTGCTGAAAATGACTTCAGGCAAAGAGCTAACACTCACAAATGTGCTGCATGTCCCAGACATTTGAAAGAACTTGATATCAGGTTCTTTGCTAAGTAAGAATGGGTTCAAAGTTGTACTTGTTTTTGATAATTTTGTACTGTCCAAGAATGGGGTATATTTGGGTAAAGGATATGTAAAGGATGGACTGTTCAAGTTTAATGTAATGACAGTCATCCCTAAAACTATTGTTCCTGCTGTTCCCAAAATTAATGAAATAACTCCTATTGCCTATGTTGTTGAGTCTTCTACTGTTTGGCATGAAAGACTAGGCCATGTTAATGTAAATTCTATGCGTAGATTAGTTAACATGAATCTGCTACCAAAGTTTAAGGTAGATAACTCAGAAAAATGTGAAGTTTGCACGGAGGCCAAACTCACTAAAACTCCATCGCGTTTTGTAGAAAGAAACACAGAAACTCTAGGTCTAATTCACACGGATCTGTGTGACTTAAAATATGTGCAGACTAGAGGTGGCAAAAAGTACTTTGTGACTTTTATAGACGATTGCACAAAATTTTGTTATGTATATTTGCTACATAGCAAAAATGTGGCTTTGGATAAATTCAAAGAATATAAACTTGAGGTTGAGAATCAACTTGGCAAAACGATTAAAATCGTTAGAAGTGATAGAGGAGGAGAATATGATGCACCATTTAACATGTTCTGCTCGGAACATGGAATAGTTCATCAGACAACTGCTCCCTACTCACCTGAATCAAACGGTACTGCCGAGCGCAAAAATCGAACTCTAAAGGAGATGATGAATGCCTTGTTGTTGAATTCTGGCCTACCCCAAAACATGTGGGGGGAAGCGTTGTTGACTGCCAACTACATTCTCAACAAAATACCTCACAAGAAAACCGGCAAGACACCATATGAATTGTGGAAAGGTAACTTACCTTCGTATAAATACCTCAAAGTGTGGGGGCGTCTAGCAAAAGTGGCAGTACCTAACCCGAAACAGGTCACCATCGGACCTAAGACGATTGATTGCATATTCATAGGCTATGCACACAACAGTAGTGCATATCGGTTCTTGGTATACAAATCGGATATACCGGATATCCATGTAAATACAATAATGGAATCGAGAAATGCTTCATTCTTTGAACACGTGTTTCCATGCAAGGATACTACGTACCCTAAACGTACACGTGAACAAGGGACTGCAAGCACTTCAGTTGATGAACCAGAACAAGATACCGATGAGCCTAGACGAAGTAAACGGGCTAGAACATCAAAATCATTTGGTCCTGACTTTGTGACGGCCTTTCTGTTAGAGAATGAGCCCAGAACGTTCAAGGAAGCCATGTCTATGCCTGATGCTCCTATGTGGAAGGAAGCAATCAAAAGTGAAATAGACTCCATTATGCAAAATCATACATGGGAGTTAGTCGATTTGCCTTCTGGATGTAAAGCTCTAGGATGCAAATGGATTTTCAAACAAAAATTGAAACCAGATGGTTCAATAGAGAAGCATAAGGCTAGACTTGTGGTACAAGGATTTAGGCAAAAAGAGGGCCTAGATTTCTTCGATACATATTCCCCAGTTATAAGAATAACATCCATAAGAATGTTGATAGCTATTGCAGCTCTACGTAACCTGGAAATACATCAAATGGATGTTAAAACTGCATTTCTAAATGGGGACTTAGAAGAAGAAATATACATGAAACAACCTGAGGGTTACGTAGTTCCTGGACAGGAAAATAAAGTGTGCAGGCTTGTAAAATCACTGTACGGTCTGAAACAAGCTCCAAAGCAATGGCATGCAAAATTTGACAATGTTATGATGTCAAATGGTTTCAAAATAAATGAGTGTGATAAATGTATCTACATCAAAGATACTCCAAACGGATACATTCTGGTCTGTCTATACGTAGACGACATGCTCATTATTGGAAGCAATAACGACATTATCAAACAAACTAAAAGCATGCTTAGTGGCAAGTTTGACATAAAAGACTTGGGAGTTGCAGATGTCATACTAGGAATCAAAGTCTGCAGGACATATGAGGGAATTACTTTGTCTCAAGCTCATTATGCTGAGAAAATACTTGAAAGATTCAAGAATTATTCCAATGGGACAGCAAAAAGTCCCGTCGATCCCAGTCTTCACCTGTTCAAAAATACAGGCGAAAGCATATCACAACTGGAATATGCACGTGTAATTGGTAGTCTGATGTACCTAACAAATTGTACAAGACCGGACCTAGCACATTCGGTAAACGTACTAAGCCGATACACGAGTAATCCAGGACGAAGTCACTGGAAAGGAATAACTAGAGTATTGAACTACTTGCGACATACTCAGAGTTATGCGCTGCATTACACAAGATATCCAGTAGTACTTGAAGGCTACAGTGATGCCAACTGGATATCGGACTCAAAGAACTCAAAATCCACAAGTGGATATGTCTTTACACTTGGTGGTGCAGCTGTGTCATGGAAATCCTCTAAACAAACGCTATTGGCCAGATCCACCATGGAATCTGAATTCATTGCTTTAGACAAGGCGGCAGAAGAAGCAGAATGGCTTCGCAACTTTTTAGAGGATATTTCTATGTGGGAAAAACCAGTACCTGCCTTATGTGTACACTGTGACAGCCAATCGGCTATAGCACGGGCACTGAGTTGCATGTATAATGGTAAGTCTCGTCATATCAGAAGGCGACACAAAACCATTAGACACCTGCTCTCAAATGGAGTAATCTCTATAGAATATATAAAATCGGCCGACAACCTAGCGGATCCATTTACTAAAGGTCTGTCGCGAGAGCAGGTTGTAAGATCATCAAGAGGAATGGGTTTAAAGCCTATGACGAAAGAGGATACTTGATGGAAACCCTACCTAGAAATTGGAGATCCCAAGATCCAGGTTCAAAGGGACAACTAAATCTTGTTGAATCGACGAAAGCACTGAGAGATTAACATCTCATACCCATTCTTAGGATGATAAAACAAGTGCTGCCTGCAAATAGTTAGGATAAGCTTGGCTTTTAATGATTCCCATAGCTTTGAAATAAAAGTAGGGTATAGCAGGATACTCTTTATGGGAAATCACCTTGTGAGTGTGAAATTGGGCCGTTTCTAGGAGAATGAAGAGAGGCTACATTCTCCAAGTTCACTCATGATTAACCAGGGATGTTCAAGGCCAAAATGAACACAACAAGAGAACTTAGTTCTGTGAGGAGATGAAACTGTGTGATAGTTATTGTCTAGGTTCACATGAACGCCCGGGTAGTTCAAGACATCATGATCACTACATGGTCAAGTGAATCCGATAGCTAATTACTAAGGGTGGTTCAAAGTTGAAAAATTACTACCATTCCTGACGCAGTGATTTTCCGATTGTACTCTCAGAGTCTTTCTGTCATGTTTTTTTTTTGTTTTTTCTGTCGTGTCTGGATTACATGGTCTGGTAATTTCCATTCATGTGGGGGATTGTTGAAATTAATTTTTGCAGTTTTCCGGGCCGGATTCCGGCAAGCTCCGGCCACCGGCGGCACCGAAAAATGAGTGGATTGCGATCCTCTCGTCGAGTACTATTCCGTAGTATACTCACTTGCCAAAAATGAATTCCGTATGAGTGAGAAATGTTGATCCAAAGTTGGGTACTTGAAAGGTACCAACTTAACAAATGGATAGTCCCATATCGGAAATTGGAAAAGATTTATACTAGTATATATACTAGAAATCTGGACTAGAGGGCGTGGCCCGGGGGTTACCACTAACGTGTAGTGGAGAGAGGACTTAGCCAAAATGACAAACACACACGCGCGCGCGCGTGCGCCCGGCCCGGCTCCGGCTCCGGCCCCGGCCCCGGCTTCGGCTCGGCTCGGCTCGGCTCGGCTCGGCTTTGTCTGGCTTGGTCTGGCTTAAATTTTTATTTTACTTTTTGCCCAGACAGCCTTTTCCCCTACTGAACTGAAAAGACCTTTCAGATTCAGTAACTGGGGCCATTACTCTGTAACAGCAGAGTAATGGCTCACCAGTTACTTAACTGAAGAGTCCCCATTACTCTGCTATTACAGAGTAATGGCTGCTGAACAGTCTCAGTCCCAGTTTATAAAACCAGACTGAAATCTTCAGAGAAGACACAGAATTTTGACATTTTTTACTCTCTTCTTCCTCTGCTCTGGGTCATCTTCTTCCTCTGCTCTGAGTCAGTGTCTGTCAACTGAGAGTACACACAAACAGCAGTTCGTTGTCTCTGAAGCAAGGGTGCTGCATCTTCAGAGAAGGTACAGTTGTATCCTGGGAAGCGATTTGCCGGTAACCGTCACACTACGGGGCAAATTCTGCTTTAAGGACAGAGATTCTTAAAAATCTCGACTCTGTACAAGTTAATTGTTTACTGTTTTCCTTTCTGTATTTGATTTCTTCACAAATTCTGTTGGATATTTTAGTATTTTATATTCAGGTTCTAACACATTCTAGGCATGATATACTGAATTATCAGGTAATGGCAATAAAATATTCATGTGTGTCAATGCCATTAATGTGTGTATAATTTGTGCTCTGTCATCACTGTACCATGGTCCGATGTCAAAGCTTGGATTCTACGATGATATTTATCTTGTGCAACTGAAGGATGGAAGTATGCAGTATTTACTCCACCCAACCGTAACCATCGATTTCTTCATATGTTATGCTATTAAGTGTCTGAGTCTGTCGATGTGTTGTGAATTTCGACTTTAAGCAAGATTTTCCTTGCATTGTGAGTCTGCAAGCCTTTGGATTGCATATTAATTATTAGGATCCTCTACTGCAACTTGCAAATGTCGAAGTCTTAGATTGAAATCCCCATCAGGATGTTATGAACATTTTTTAGCAACTCTGCATATACAGAATAATTGGACATTTAGCGGTATCATAGTCACATATTGCCAATCAGAAGCATTTTCCCAACTACGACGAAGTGAACAACATTAGAGGCTCTTGTCGCATTAAGTAGGAATGGAGGATAAACCTTTGTCGGGCATGGAAATTAGTATGATTATCAGAAGCAAAGTTATTGTTAGCAATACACATTGTGGCAGCACGTCGATAGCCACTTTTGATTTGCTAGACCTCTATCTAGTCTCTCATACATGCGAGTCTTTGAATTGCAGTTATTATTGCACCAAAGGGTAATTTGTTCATGAGGTGATACAATGATGAATTTTCAGATACAAAATGACTGAAGTGTCTCTTGATGACTTGCTTTTGTGGTAGATCCACTGATTTCCTTAAAGTGTGTTTTGTTTATTGATGATGTAGTGTCTCTCTCTCTTTCTCTCTGTAATGGATTTTAAGTTAATTGAAGATTAAACATCCCATAGTTGTAGTTGATCTACTTGAAAGATATGTTCTTAACTATATGAAATTAAAAATTGCATTTTGCTGATACTTGAGTTTATTATGCTTCTCTATGTTGACCTTTTGCCTGACATTTTGTTGCATCATTGTTTGCATTATTCCATCGTATGATATGTTGACTTCTAGTTTGGTGTGCACAAAACGTGCTTACAAATACTAATAAGTTTCAATTGAGATTTTCAGGAATAAATAAAATCAATAAGAGATTTAAAGAGATTCAAATATAAGCAAAGTAGGAAAGCAATAAAGAAAGATTGCAAAATCAAGCAAAAGAAGAAGTCATTCAAAAATAGCACATGTTGATTAGTGCCCAAGAAAGCCAACAAGATCAGTTGGTGTTATTCCATATATGTGAGATTTTATATGTAATTGATTGATTATTAATTGATTAGTATATGGTAAGAATATAAAATGGTGCGGTCGACCATACTATAATGTCGGTCGACCGCACCACAGTTGACCGCCCATTATAATTAATATGATGAAGCAGTCGACCATTCATCTTTCGACTTTTCGATTAAAAGATGAATGGACGACTGTCACCTTTTGCGGTCGACCGTACTTCGTGCAAATTTTTTTTTGGAATGTAACGTTTCTATTTTTGAGAGATACACTTCCTAAGTCTATATATTTGGACGAATCCACTGTGTATTCTTCACCTATTGTTTTGAAAAATTCTTCTGAACTAATCAATTCAATAATCAATCCGAGTGTGTGATACTTATTTGTTTTCTTCAGTCAGGATCATTAAAGATCTTGAGTTTTTTCTTTTCTTCCACTTCGGTGAGATTGACGGGGCTTATCTTTGAAGTCCCGTGGGTGTAATAAGTCTTTCGGCCTGAATTCGAGAATCACTGTATAAGGGTTTGAGTATAGTGGAACGCTTGTGGCGGAGAATTACTACAAGTAGGTGGTGTGGACGTAGATCTGGGGGTCGAACCACGTTATATCACTGCATCACTGGTGTTTGTTGTGTTCGCTTTTGCTATCTATTCTCATTTACTTTGCAACTTAATTTTAAATTTTTTTTAATTCTGCACAATCACCCTATTCACCCCCCATGGTGATGTATAATGCCCATGGTGATGTACAGTTGTATCAGAGCGAGGTGCTTACTAAGAGCTTAAAAGCTTAAGCAAATGGTCCAATGGCCGAAATCCCTCCTTCCAAAAACTTGTACTCATCGGAGCCATTCATCTCCATTGGGACAAGTCTAACACGCTCACCATATTTTGATGAAAAATGCTATGATGGTTGGAAACTTCGTATGTCTCATTTCTTATAGATGCTTGGAGAAGAAGTATGGAATGTGTGCATAAACAAAACAGATATTCCAGTCAGCAATGGAAAGAATGCTTTCTCAAAAGCAGAGCTAGCACTAAAAACCACAAATTCCAAAGCTATAACGGTTCTTTATGTAGGATTGAACAATGAAGAATTAATGCGAAGCGGGCAAAATTGCAAAACGACATACGAAATTTGGAACAACATGTTGAAACAGCATGAGGAAACCACTTCTGAGGTAAAAGCTAAAGTTAATTTATGTTTTTCGTATGTTGCCAGGAAAGAACGTAGATCAAATGCTTGCCCGTTCGATATTATTGCACACGAGCTTGAGAGCTTAGGTAAGAGGTTGGATGATGACCGAAAGGTCGGAAAACCCATAAGCTGTCTCACGCCAGAATGAGATGTAAAAGCTGTCGCAATGAGGGAAACCCTTGAGGAAAAGGGATTCGATTACTACACCTTCCAAGGAAAACTAAAGACATACGAGATGGAGATGACCGAAACCAAAAGATACACGTAGAACATCGGGATTGAACTAAAAACCGAAGAGAGGACCATCGCCCTGAAAGCAGAAAAATCTCGACCATCAAAAGTAGAGTCAGATCGTGAGGAGTCAGACAAAGACATCGCCTTATTGACTAAGCAATTTCGTAAGTATCTCAAGCATAAAAAATATGGCAGGTACCAAGGAGAAAGAGAAAAGGATAAAGACGACATATGCTACAAATGCAAGAAGCCTGACACATTCGGACAAATTGTCCCATCTCACAGGACAGGAATATGGACTACTACCTCTCCAATCTAGGACTGAGAAAGAAGACGTTGAAGGCAACATGGCTAGACTCAGATTCAAGCGAGGATGAGCAAGATCACAATAATGTTGGTTTCATGGCTCTTGGGAATGGTGATGTGCAATCACCATCTCAAGAAGAGGTAATCGGAGAACCCACTTACAATGATTTAGTAGACATGTGTAATGGATTAAAAGATTATGCTAAGAAATTGAGTCGTGAATTAAGACAATATAAATAAATCTCAAATGAATTACATGACTCTTGCATCGCTAAAAATCAAAAACTGAAAAACAAAAATACTTTGATTATGAAAAAATTCGAGTCATTTAGAAAAGACAATGATGTGTTGATTGAGAAAAATGAGCTTTTAAAACAACAAATTTAAGAATCCTTAGCAATACATGATGAAAATTTAAGAGAAATTCATGAGAAATCTGTTTATATTACTAAACTCACTGATGATTTAAAAGAATGCGAAAGAAAATTTGATAAGGTAGTGGAAGGCTGTAATGAAGCTCTTGAACAAAATAGAATACTTGATGCTACCTTAGACACTCTTTGTTGGAACACTAAAGACGATGAGATGACGGAAAAGACTTTGTAAAAGAGTAATGGAGCTCGAGAAAATTGTTGAAAAATATGAAGGGCCCAGTTATCTTATTACAAAGAATTCAAGATCTTATCATGATAATCGAGGGCTTGGTTACGAAGAGCCAATACACCATCAAGAATCTAAATCATCATGTCATACACACATGCACAGTCACCAACACAATCATAAATCAACTCAAAACTATGCAAGTGTGCATGACCCAAGGCATAATCGTATCACATGTACTACTGCTATAGAATAGGGCATATCTCTTATAATTATTTTTTAAAAAAGAAATACTGATTTTGTTTGGGTAAGAAAGAATGTAAATGCAAGTTCAAAACAAACTTGGGCATCCAAAATTATACCTACTAATCCTGATGTAGGTATACCCCAACGTATCAAGACTAAAAGATCAGTGATACCTTGATAGTGGTTGCTCAAACCAAATGACTAGTAGATACTTTGCATCTCTATCAAGGAAGAAGGAGAAGGACCTTAGTTCTGTAGATAAGTATAACACTGGGTGAAATCTAACTTAGCATTTAAATTAAGATGACTTATTTCCAAAGTAAAATATTTAAAACATCAGTTATCTATCTAAGAAATGCATGTTTTTTTTTCTACAACATATTACAACCTTCCCCGACTTGCTCTAAAACCAATATGTTGAAAAGTGCCTTTCATAAACTAAATAATTGTTTATTATTGCACGTTTAGTCGACCGACCGGTCGACCGCATTATACAGAAAAATTGTTTTCTGTCGAAAGTGGATCGGCCGACCGCACGGTTGACTGTCCTCCTCTTTGCCAGTATTAAAACTCTTCCTTTCTTGAAGAGCGGTCGACCGTTCATTTGAACCGGTCAACCGATTCGATCGGCTGCTCAGATCTCTTCGGGGTCCACACATCAAGTATAAATACTCTTCTATCTTCTTTCTTTCAATCCTCACGGTAAACTCTAGCCTCCATAGTCTAACCCATCAAATAAACTTCATATCTCTTGCTATTTCCTTCAAATTTTTGAGTGCTTTCTTCTTCCTTGATCCATGGCATCCTTTTCTCACAAATCAAAGGGTAAGAAAGCTATAGCCTCTACATCTGTCACTAAAGAAGGTATTACATTTAGAAATTCTAATTGCACTGATCTCTATTTTTCTGCACTTTGGAATGCTCTGGTTGTTGCCAATCGTGAGATAAACTTAGCATCCTTAGGTGTACAATTCTCAGTATGGTTAGGATTCTTAGAGATATTGGGTGGGAGAATTATCTTGCTACACCTAGCACCCACTCCGAGTCATTGACTCGTCAAGTTTATGCTAATCTCGAAGGCTTTCAAGACAATGATCTCACTCTTTCTTCTATTATTCTTGGAAAAAGAGTCAAAATTACTCCCGAATATCTTCGTAGGAGATATGGATTTCCCGAAGGAGTATTTGATGCTTATCATCTTGATTTCAAAACACTTGACTATAAACCCGGCCATGATAAAAATATCGTCAAATCCATGATTGTTCAACCAGGATTTTCTCATCTTCCTCGTCCCGCTCCTACAAATTTTACCGATTCGCCCCGTGTTTTGAACAAAATCGTAAATGCAAATATCTGGCCTAAAAAGAATGACAAGTCTGAAATACGGGTTGATCAATCATTCATAATCTTCATCATTCTTGTCGAATATAAATTTGATATTGCCACGGTTATTATTCGCACCATGAATTTTGCAACTTCTCAAAATTGTGGCCTTCCCTACAGTTCTCTCATTTACAATCTTGCTATTGACTCCCGTATTGATGTTGGGAATTTCCTTTTGAGCAAAAATCATATGCCCATCCTTTCTCAACAAATGGGCATCGATGTTCCGTTTACTCAACGGGCTCGTCGTCGTCAAGCTCAACAAGAGCGCCAAGCCAAACAACCTCCACAAGTCCCTTCCTCCTCTCATCGCAAGAACACTACTCCCTCTTCCTCATATTCGTTCGTGACTCATGAGCAATTTGCCGCTCATCAAATGCAAGTATATGGTTACTATATCATCACTATTGAATACTTGCAAGGCAGAAACGATTGGGAACTTCTTCCTCCTCCTAATGATGAGGAAAATGATGATGACGATGATGAAGACAATGAAGACGAAGATGATGGTGGTGATGGTGATGATGAGGAATAGATCCTTGGTGCCTAGATTGTAATGGATAACTGTAATATGAACCAATAGTCTTATGTATGCTCCATGTTGCTATGTAATTACTTTTAACATGCTATTCAGGAATCACTTTTAACATGATTGCAACATACTTACATATCTGGCTATTTGTTTTTATGCTGTATTAGTATTTCGATCGATCGATCAGTCGACCGGTCATGCCTCTGGTCCTTTGGGATCTGACTAATTTTTTAATGTGTAAGACAAATTTCGTTTATCATCGATATTGGGTTTATAGGATTTGCGGTCGACCGGTTCGCTCTCGGGCTTTTTGTTTGCCATCAAAGTTACGTTTACAGGATTTGCGGTCAATCGGTTCGCTCTTGGGTTGTTTGTTTTTTTAATTGTGAATTCAATTGGTTTTCGGTCGACCAGTTCTTTCACTGTCTGTTCGTTTTTTTTTGTTGGTTGTTTTTTTAAAGAAACATCTATTTACTGTTAGGTTTTTTGAGAAATTAACAATTGGGAATTAGGATTAATATCTAGATCTAAGTTGCTTGAGATATTCACCCTAGGTATCAAGATTGGAATACCTAGGCTGCTATCACAAGCCAGTATTTATTGGTTTGGGTATCGAGTTATAAGCCCACAAACTAGCGTTCCAATATCCAATCAACTGTACATTCAATACACGTGTTACTCATATGTACATGTAATATTTATATACAGAGAATATACCCATATATCCAACAATCTCCTTCTATATTCTCAATATATAAAGTACATGATTATCTCATCATTTCAGTATAAAGCTGACTGGCTGATAGCAGTCCATAATATAAGAAAAGCATCATAAAAGTATAGTTTCATAAGAACTGTTGCCGCTAAATTTGGTGTGGGGGCAAACAGATAGAACTTGTGGATTCTTGGGGGAAACTGAATAGGAAAACCTGCGTACCTGTTCCGTCGGGCCCCGTTCGTCGTTCCCGCCGTGCACCTGCAAAAAGTGCGAGACACCGGGGTTGTTCCCGGCGACGCACCCTCCGACGCTCAAGTCAGTAATCTAAGAAGACTATGAATGAGCAAAAAAACTGGTGAAGAGTTGATTACCTCTTAATGGAGATGGATGGGGGGTATTTATAGGCGTCTTAGGAAACGGATTAGGAATGTAATCCCCGTGATTTGATAAGGAATGTCCTCCATAATCAGATGAGGAAGGTAATCTGATAATATATATTCCCTGTAATCAGATAAGGAATTTAATCCCTAATCCCCCGTGAAAAGGTAGATGTCCATCAGGGCCGTTGATCGTATTTAATCAGGGACCCTGACTCTATCTTGATGGATTGGGTGCGCAGCGGGTTGAGACCCGCACCCTCTTGGTGGTGGATCCATTCGCGGATTATTGGGCCCTAGGAGGGCAGATCCAATATCCGTTTTGGTCCTTTTGTGGGTGAAATTACTGTTTTACCCTCAGGTCTCAAGATTCGCGCCCGATTTGGACGGTTCCGATTAAACCCCATTTTTAGCCATATCACGAGCCCCCCACTCCTAAAGGCTGAGCTTGATCGGCCTTTGAGGAGTAGTTTAGCTGTTTTTAATGGTTGGTAGAGTTGTATCGGGGCCCAAACGGAAGGTTTTGAATCTTGAAGGAGGTAGTTTGGTGATTTTTCAAGCGGATTGAACTCTGAGTCGCTCCTGAACTCTGATGGTCATGTGGCGTTACTGCGGGGACGTCTTTTTTACTTTCGTGGAGTACCAATTCGTCGTTCGGGGGTCTTGTGTACTTGGATCACGCTTTAGACCTCCCTAGAGTTCGCTGGCGAAGGGGCCGAGGTCCGTAGGCGGTTCGGCAAGCTTTTCCAGAGAGGGAAGCGAGTTCGGTAGGGCTGCGAGCGTCAGGAGCGAGTTCGGCGATCCCCCGAGCCTATTTTTTCCCTATAAGAGGGTCGGTGCCACGAACGCTCGGCAGCGGTGCCGAACCTGTTTTTTCCATATAACAGGGTCGGTGCCACGAACGCTCGGCAGCGGTGCCGAACCTGTTTTTTCCCTATAAGAGGGTCGGTGCCACGAACGCTCGGCAGCGGTGCCGAACCTGTTTTTTCCATATAACAGGGTCGGTGCCACGAACGCTCGGCAGCGGTGCCGAACCTGTTTTTTCCATATAACAGGGTCGGTGCCACGAACGCTCGGCAGCGGTGCCGAACCTGTTTTTTCCATATAACAGGGTCGGTGCCACGAACGCTCGGCAGCGGTGCCGAACCTGTTTTTTCCCTATAAGAGTGTCGGTGCCACGAACGCTCGGCAGCGGTGCCGAACCCATTTTTTCCATATAACAGGGTCGGTGCCACGAACGCTCGGCAGCGGTGCCGAACCAGTTTTTTCCCTATAAGAGGGTCGGTGTCACGAATGCTCGGCAGTGGGTGCCGAGCGTGACTTTTTCCCTATAACAGGGTCGGTGTCACGAATGCTCGGCAGTGGGTGCCGAGCGTGACTTTTTTCCCTATAACAGGGTCGGTGTCACGAATGCTCGGCAGTGGGTGCCGAGCGTGACTTTTTTCCCTATAACAGGGTCGGTGTCACGAACGCTCGGCAGCGGTGCCGAACCTGTTTTTTCCATATAACAGGGTCGGTGCCACGAACGCTCGGCAGCGGTGCCGAACCTGTTTTTTCCCTATAAGAGGGTCGGTGTCACGAATGCTCGGCAGTGGGTACCGAGCGTGACTTTTTCCCTATAACAGGGTCGGTGTCACGAATGCTCGGCAGTGGGTGCCGAGCGTGACTTTTTTCCCTATAACAGGGTCGGTGTCACGAATGCTCGGCAGTGGGTGCCGAGCGTGACTTTTTCCCTATAACAGGGTCGGTGTCACGAATGCTCGGCAGTGGGTGCCGAGCGTGACTTTTTTCCCTATAACAGGGTCGGTGTCACGAATGCTCGGCAGTGGGTGCCGAGCGTGACTTTTTCCCTATAACAGGGTCGGTGTCACGAATGCTCGGCAGTGGGTGCCGAGCGTAACTTTTTTCCCTATAACAGGGTCGGTGTCACGAATGCTCGGCAGTGGGTGCCGAGCGTGACTTTTTTCCCTATAACAGGGTCGGTGTCACGAACGCTCGGCAGCGGTGCCGAACCTGTTTTTTCCATATAACAGGGTCGGTGCCACGAACGCTCGGCAGCGGTGCCGAACCTGTTTTTTCCCTATAAGAGGGTCGGTGTCACGAATGCTCGGCAGTGGGTGCCGAGAGTGACTTTTTTCCCTATAACAGGGTCGGTGTCACGAATGCTCGGCAGTGGGTGCCGAGCGCCCAGACTTGTCGTTTATGTGAGTTTGTCTTTTCTGTGCGCCATTTGAACGTCTGACAATTCTGACAATTCTGACAACCCTGACAGATGGGACGCCCATTAAATGCTGTGACCTCTGGGGTTCCATCAGATGGGATAGCATTAAATGCATCTCATGATTCGCTGCGGTTAACGAGGTGACGATTGGGATCGCTCCGCCGCTTGGTTTAGATGGGCCGGTCGTACAAGCCCATTAGCCTCGTGGGGAGTGCCCCCCTTCTATAAATCCTCACCCCCCTCTCTCATTTCTCACTTCTCCTCTCATTTGTTCAGGCGTTCTCTAGTGTTTCAGGCGAGCTTTTCCGGCAACCGGTGTTAGCTCAGGCGAAGTTTTTCGGCAGCTCTTTCTCTCGAGGTAATTTATAAACTATGTCTGTAGCTTCTGTCTCAGATGAAGTCTCTGGGTCCGAGTCCTCCCCTATAGGCGCCGAAGCCTCGACTCCGACTCCAACCAAGGGCAAGGTGTTCGGCAAGGATTCGATTGTCGAGGATCCGAAGAGGATGGGAGAGTTCGGGCAGCTGCCGGGTCCGCTGACAGGACTACACAGGGTCCGGGAGCTCCCGAAGGACCAGGCCGAACGCATCATCCATGGGAGGGGGAGGACCTTCGAGGAGAATGAAGCGAGGGAGACGACGGAGGCGGACGATGCGGCGTCGATCCTGCGCGAGGAGGAGTTGGTGGTGATCCGGGACGCTTTTTTCATCCCGGAGGAGTACGAAATCATGCTGCCGGGCCCCGGGGTTAGGGCCAATTCGCCGCTGCCAGTGACCATGTGTTGCTGGCCGGTTGATGCCTTTATCGCCGGTGCCCGGCTACCTCTCCACGCGTTCGCAATTACCGTGGTGAGCTGGTACGGGGTCTGCCCTATTCAGCTCATGCCGAACGCGTGGCGAGTGATTAATGGCTTCGTTCTCCATTGCCAGGCCGCGGGGATCGAACCGCAGCTGAACGTGCTTCGGACGATATACCGGCTCCACCAAGGGAACAAGTCGGAGTATCGGTATTATCTGACTCCGAGGCACGGCGGCAGGCTCGTCGTTTGCCCAGACTCTATCAAGCACTGGCGAGAGAAGTGGGTCGTCGTGCGGAGTCGAGAGGCCTGGCCGATCCCCACCAATTGGGCAGAGGGGGTGACCAAGAGGGCGACGGCGCTGCCGAGGCTCTTAGTAGAAGAAGAAGAGGCGGTCCGGATCCTTCTCGACCGGCCGAAGTACGACTGGAAGGATTTGATGGAAGACGTTCTTTACAGGGGAGGGCTCGGCCGCGTAGATCCTAGTACGCGGCTTTTCGCCAAGTTCTTTTTTCCGTACTTGCTGCCTTGTTCTTCTTTTGTGCTAATCATTTTTTGTTTTTTGATGCAGAATCTATGGACTACGAGGCGGTGTTGGTGCTCAGGGCAGGACTCGCCAGTAAGGCACCGAGGAAGCGCAAGAGGGTAGCGTCGAAGCTGCCCTCATCCTCAAAGGCGCCGAGGATCGAGGGCCCCGTCCAGGCGGTGGAGATTGCCGACGACCCGGTCGTCGCCGTGGTGTCGACCTCGGCTCCAGCATCTGCGGGCGAGTTCCCCATCACCGCCGCCCTCGCCATGCCGACCCCGCCGTTGACCGTAGCAGGCGAGGAGCTCCTGACGGAGGAGCACAAGCGGATCCACATCCCGGACTGGCAGGTCCGGAAGCACGACGGGTTCCTCGGGAACTCGTTGGCGAGTATGCAGGCCGTGAAGCATCTCGCCACCCCGAAGGACCGCGCCGCCATGGACGCGGGGAGGCAGGGCGACGACGTGATCGAGATCGCTCGTTCGGCGGTATCGGTAAGTTTCGAGTTCGCTTCGTTCGTTTCGTCCCTTTGGATCCCAAAAAAATTTTTTCTAACTCTCGGAGTTCTTCTTCTTTCCTTTGTAGATCGTCGTCCACTTCGGTCACCTCACCGAGAGGCTGACCGCCCTCGAGAAGGAGCTGAAGCAGGAGTCCGACCAGGCTCGGAACGAGAAGGCTCGGATGTCGAACCAGCTCGACAAACTCCGGGTCGAGCATGAAGGTCGGTCCGCGAGGATCCAGCACCTCGAGGCCGAAGTGAAGAGGCTGGAGGACGAGCTGCGTCGGGAGAAGGAGGGGTCGGCCAACCAGTTGGTCGAGGCCGAGGCGAAGCGAGCGGCGACCGTGAAGGAGGTGGAGGACGCCACCTTGAAGAAGGCCCAGGGGTACCTCGCGCAGAACATGGCGAAGGCCTTCGCCACTGCCCTCAACCGGGTGCGAGAGGCGTACCCCGGGGTGGACGTCTCGGGATGGTGACTCTTCCCCGGACACGTCGAGGGCTTCGACCCCGAGTCCGAAGGGGAAGAGGAGGAGGAGGAGGAGGACGGCGCTGATGCCGATGCCGGGATTACTGGCGAGGTCCCGAGCGCCACGGCCACTCCGCTGGCGGCGGCGTCTCCTTCGGCGAAGTCGACCCCTACTCCGCCTCGTCGCCCGGGGAAAGAGGTCGAGCACTGAATCCGCCTCTCGTTTTATTGTTTTTGGCTGTTTCTGCTCTTTTTCTCTTTTTTTTTTTTTTTTTTTTTCTTTCGAACTTTGTAATGCCTAATAGCGGACTGGCCACCGCTTCTTTTGACGTAAATGAAATCAAAATTTTTGCAAGTGTTGGTGCTCAGAAATTTCTGTTTTATGCCCCCTCTTTTGCCGAACCGTCAAACTTTGTTTTTAGAGATGAAAATTTTTCCAAGTGCGGTGCTTCGGCCACGCTCAACGTTTTTGCTAATTGCTCCGATTTCTTTGCAGCTTATGGTGATCCCCCAAGACGTCGAGCTTTCCCGCCCGGACGAAGAGGTTAGAGCCGAGGCTGGCCTAGGGGCGACGAGGCTGTGTCTGGCTAGGTGTAGGGAGAAGCTTTATGAGGTCGAGCTCGGATTGCGCCGAGCCGAGAGCGAGAGGAAGCATCTCCAGCTCGTCCTTGGCCGGCGTGATATCGAGATTCGTCGTTTGGAAAGCCGAATCGCCGAGCTCATACCCGAAGGTGAACACTTGCTCACTGATTTCAGTAATGAGATTCGTGTTCAGTGCATTCGTCATAATTTGTCCAAAATAACAGCGGAGAAGGACGAGTTGCTTTCCGAGATACAGCATCTGCAGTCCGTAGAGGCGAAGCTCCGGAGTGAGGGCGAGGGGCTGACGGCCGAGGTGGCCAAGTTGACGACTGAACGAGTCGAGTTGACTGCTGAAGTAGAAGCGCTCAAGAGGGCGACGGTGGATAAAAGCATCGAAGTCACCCACCTTCGGCGCCTCGTCGCTAGTCGACCTGGAGTGCCGGACTCCGCGATACCCCCACGTTTCGAAGTCGACGTTAAAGACGACTCGTTGCGGGACAGGATCTCAGAGTTGGAGGCGGAAGTGGCTCGTCTGAAGCCACATTCAGGGCCGATCAACGTTCGAAGCACGTCATGCACTCGCGCTGAGAGTGAGCGGGGCATTACTTTCTATGAGATGGCGACCCGTCAGCGGATCGGCCTACCAAGCCCGGGGGACGCACAGAGCTCGGTGGCAATCTCCTCGAGCGGGGCGTCCGTCGGCGTAGCTGCAAGGAGTGGTGCCGAGGATACGTCCCAGTTTGCCGGCTTGGGGTCGCGCTCCGGGGACAAGCGTCGTCACTCTCGAGTGTCCTTGAAGCGGAATGCTCCAGCTCCGAAGAAGCGCTGAAGTGGTCGGTTCCGCGAGTTCTTTGCTCCCTCTTTTTTTTTTTTGCTTTTCGTTAAGTGTGACGAGTCGGTATTGTAAATTTCCTTTGTTGAGTCGTGCTCCCGTTTGTGTTCGCCTTTGTATCACACCTGTTTCATCAATAAATGCGTTATTGCCGAACTTGCGTGTTTTTTTTTTATGTGAATGTTGTCTGTCATGGCGTGACTTCTAAACTGTCGAACTCCGAATGGCGAGCTTCTTTTAGGTCGAACATGGGTGAAATCGCAAAGTAATGTCAAGTCAAGTTGTACACTGGGTTGATCAGGTTAGCGTCGTCGGAGCGTTTTAGGACGGTGAGCTATAGCTAGCTCGTTTAGGAGCGAACTTGCGGAGTAGAGTCGAACCGAGTGTTGGACTCCGGAACCATTGTCAGTTTAAGCGGTGTAGGAGCAATTTCGAATGGCGAGCTACTTCTAGCTCGCTTAGGAGCGAGCTTGCGGAGTAGGGTCGAACCAAGTGTTGGACTCCGTACCATTCAACGGCTGTGGGAGCATTTTCGAATGGCGAGCTACTTCTAGCTCGCTTAGGAGCGAGCTCGCGAAGTAGACTCGAGCCAAGTGTTGGACTCCGGAACCATTGTCAGTTTAAGGGGTGTAGGAGCAATTTCGAATGGCGAGCTACCCTAGCTCGCTTGGGAGCGAGCTTGCGGAGTAGGGTCGAACCAAGTGTTGGACTCCGTACCATTCAACGGCTGTGGGAGCATTTTCGAATGGCGAGCTACTTCTAGCTCGCTTAGGAGCGAGCTCGCGAAGTAGACTCGAGCCAAGTGTTGGACTCCGGAACCATTGTCAGTTTAAGGGGTGTAGGAGCAATTTCGAATGGCGAACTACCCTAGCTCGCTTGGGAGCGAGCTTGCGGAGTAGGGTCGAACCAAGTGTTGGACTCCGTACCATTCAACGGCTGTGGGAGCATTTTCGAATGGCGAGCTACTTCTAGCTCGCTTAGGAGCGAGCTCGCGAAGTAGACTCGAGCCAAGTGTTGGACTCCGGAACCATTGTGACATTAAAGAGTTACAAGCAGAGGGATGTAATAGTAGCGAAAACATGAAGAAACTTCATTTATTAACAACTAATGATCGGCTGCTTCTAAAGTTGCTAGCCGTTATTACAATAATAGAAGAAAGAACAAAAGGACAAACTATGACTAGAGAAAGGAAGGGAACGGTTCGACATCTCGAGTTACTTGGAGAGACGTGGTTGCCTTCTCTTGGTATTTCAAAAGATGGTCGGCGTTCCAAGTCCTGGGAATTTCTCTGCCTTCGAGGTCCTCTAGCTTGTACGTACCGGGGCGGATTACTTTCGAGATCTTGTACGGTCCCTCCCAGTTCGGGGCCAGCTTGCTTTTCTGCCCGGGGAATGAGATGGCCAACTTCCGAAGGACTAAATCCCCTTCTTTGAGGTCCGTTGGGCGGACTCTTTTGTTGTATGCCAGCTCGATCCTTCTTCGGTAAGCTTGCTGGCGTATGGCAGCTCTCTCTCGGATCTCGACTATCAGATCTAGGCTTGTTCTGAGTTCTCTAGCATTCTGCTCTTCTTCATAAGCGATCAGGCGAGGAGAGGGTATCCCGACTTCTAGGGGGATGATGGCTTCGGCCCCATAGGTGAGATTAAATGGGCTCTCGCCTGTTGGGGTCCGCTTGGTGGTGTGGTGATTCCAGAGTACGTTCGGCAGCTGATCGACCCATAGTCCCTTGGAACACTTGTCTAACCTCTTCTTGATTCCCGCAAGAATCTGTCGGTTGGCATTCTCAGCCTGGCCATTCGACTGGGGATGGGAGACAGAGGAGAATCGGTGTTGTATGGAAAGGTCTTCACACAAGGCTCGGAAGGCGGCTCCAGTAAACTGTGTCCCGTTATCTGTGACTATGACTCGGGGAACGCCGAACCGGCAAATCACATTTTTCCAGAAGAATTGAACGACCCTATGTTCGGTGATCGTAGCCAGGGGCTCGGCTTCTATCCACTTAGAGAAATAGTCGACTGCCACGACTAGGAACTTTAGCTGTCCGGGGGCTGGAGGAAATGGTCCCAGTAAATCCATCCCCCACATAGCGAAGGGAACGAGACTTGATAGTGAGGTTAGCGGTGCCTGTGGAAGGCGTCGGATGTCTGCATACTTTTGGCAGGAGCTGCACTGCCGAACGTGTCGTTCGGCGTCCCGTAGGAGAGTGGGCCAGTAATATCCATAGTTCAATACCTTGCGCGCTAGAGCCCTGGATCCAGAATGGGCTCCGCCGATCCCCTCATGGAGCTCTTGCAGGGCATAGTCGGCTTGCTCGGGGGAGAGGCACCTTAGATACGGTCGACCATCCGCTTGGGTGAAGGAGCGTTTGTATAAGACACCTTCGAGTAAAGAAAAACGCTCGGCTCGGGCCCTGATTCTTCGTGCTTCCCTCGGATCTTCAGGGAGGAGTCCGTTCCTCAGGAATTCGACAATGGGTTTCATCCAGTTGTCTTCGAGGAGGACGGGCAATGCTTCAACGGAGTCTGGTGCTTCGTCCTCTATGCTCGGCTTCAGGAGGACTTCTATCAAAACAGTCTGTTCCAGACCTTGAAGGGAGGAGGAGGCTAACTTGGATAGGGCGTCAGCCTGAGCATTTTCTTCCCGAGGGATCCTTTGGATGAGGGCCTCGTCGAACAGCGCCATGAGGCTCTTTACTTTGGACAGGTATTTAGCCATTCTATCGTCGCGGGCTTCATACTCGCCGAGGACCTGGTTAACAATCAACTGGGAGTCGCTGAAAATCTGTAGCCGATGTGCCCCAGCATTTCGGGCCATTCGAAGCCCGGCTATTAGTGCTTCGTATTCGGCCTCGTTGTTCGAGGCTTTGAAATTTATCCTGAGGGAGTATTGGAGGATGAAGTCATCTGGTCCCGCCAGGATGACTCCTGCTCCGCTTCCCTCGTTACAAGAGGACCCGTCAACGTAGACCGTCCAGACGGGGGGCCCCTTTGCTGCTTGGCTAGACTCGGGGATTGTAGTCTCAACTATGAATTCGGCCAGTGCCTGTGCCTTGATTGCAGTCCGAGGCTGATAAGTTATATCGTGCTGGCTCAGCTCGATCGACCACTTCATGAGGCGACCAGAAGTCTCGGGTTTGTGAAGAATCTGTTTCAGCGGCTGGTCGGTAAGGACGACCATCGAATGGGACTAAAAGTAGGGTCTAAGTTTTCTCGCGGCCATTACCAGGGCATACGCCATTTTCTCAATCTTCGGGTACCGGAGTTCGGCATCCCGGAGCACCTTGCTGACGTAGTATATGGGCTTCTGAGCCCTTTCTTCTTCTCTAACTAAGACCGCACTGAGCGTCTGTTCGGAAGCTGCAAGGTAGAGGTAGAGCGGTTCGCCGGGTACTGGTTTGCTAAGGAGAGGTGGATTGATGAGGTAGGCTTTGAGCTGGTCAAAGGAGTCTTGTTGCTGCTGCCCCCACTCGAATCCTTTAGCCCCCCTGAGGGCTTTGAAGAACGGGAGGCACTTCTCCCCGGACTTCGACAGGAAGCGCCCTATGGCGGCTAGGCGGCCAGTCAACCTCTGAACTTCTTTGACATTTCTAGGGGGGCCATGTCCAGTATGGCCTTGATCTTCTCCGGATTCGCCTCTATTCCTCGTTGGCTAACCATAAAGCCGAGGAACTTGCCTGATGAGACGCCGAACGCACACTTGTTCGGGTTGAGTCTCATATTGTTCCTTCTTAAAACATCAAATGCTTCTTGGAGGTCGGTCACATGATCAACACCTCGGATGCTTTTCACCAGCATGTCATCGACGTACACTTCCATGTTTCTGCCGATCTGAGCCTGAAAAACTTTGTTGACGAGGCGCTGGTATGTTGCCCCTGCGTTCTTTAGGCCGAATGGCATGACCCTGTAGCAATAAAGGCCTTGGTCGGTTACAAAAGACGTCTTTGGGATATCCGGCGGGAACATCCTTATCTGATTGTAACCCGAGAAAGCGTCCATGAAGCTTAGAAGCTCATGTCCCGAGGTTGCGTCAATCAGAGTGTCGATGCTCGGTAGAGGGAAGGGATCTTTAGGACAGGCTTTGTTGAGGTCGGTGAAATCAATGCAAATTCTCCAAGTTCCGTTGGACTTCTTCACCATTACTACGTTTGATAACCATTCAGGATAGTTTACTTCCTGTATGAATCGGGCCTTCAGCAACTTATCTACCTCCTCTTTGATAGCGAGCTGTCGCTCGGGGGCGAACTTACGCCTCTTCTGCTGAACCGGTTTGGAACCCGGATCAACACTCAGGCGGTGGACTAAGAGTTCTTCGGAGATACCGGGCATGTCAGCTGCGGACCATGCGAAGAGGTCTTGATTGGATCGGATGCATTTCACAATATCTGAGTATAGGGCGGACGGGAGGGTCTTGCTTACGAAGAACTTGCGGGTCGGCTCTTGTTCGGAGAAGAGCACCTCCTCCAGTTCGTCCGCTGGCTCGGAGGTCGGTCTTGTGGAATCTTGGGGAATCTCCAGGGTCTCTAAAGAGAGGACGGGCCCAAGGGTCGAAGTCATGTAGCATTTCCGGGCCTGCTCCTGATTTCCCCTTACTTCTCCGACCCCGGATCGGGTGGGAAACTTCATCTTCAGATGATATGCCGAGGGAACTGCTTCCAGAGCCGCGAGGCCGGGCCTGCCCAAAATGACGTTGTAGGCAGCGGGAACATCCACTACCATGAAGTCCATCGGCTCCGTCCTGGTGGTAGGGGTTTGTCTGGCAGTTACATCGAGGGTGATCACCCCTTCTATAGTTACCGGAACCCCCGTGAACCCATGGAGAGTGTAACCGGCGGGTTTGAGTCTGTCTCTGGAGAGCTTTAGGCCTTTGAAAGCGGAGAGGAATAGGATGTTGACGGAGCTGCCGTTGTCAACTAAGATCCTCTCCACTTTGAAATTTGCCATGTGGAGGCTGATGACGAGAGCGTCACAATGTGGGATACGGACTCCCTCGAGATCTTCGTCGGAGAAGGTAACTGGCACTCCGAGGCCCTTGGGAGGAGGCGTGGTTCGGACTGAATTGACCTCTCT
This sequence comes from Hemerocallis citrina, assembly GCA_017893485.1. Lineage (NCBI taxonomy): Eukaryota > Viridiplantae > Streptophyta > Magnoliopsida > Asparagales > Asphodelaceae > Hemerocallis > Hemerocallis citrina. Next base: position 30,701,698 of record CM030360.1, read on the forward strand.
GATAAACGCTTTTCGGGAGGAGTTCGAGGAGCCTCCCATCGGACCCCCATGGATGAGGTGGAGGACTCGCTCTTCCTCGAAGTCTGGCGTCTCTTCTCTTTCCGGACGCTTGTTAGCCCCCCGAGGCGGGGGAGGGAGCTCGGCTCGGTCCTTTTTTACAAACTTCGTTAGCTGTCCCCTCTGGATAAGGGCTTCGATCTCGTTCCTGAGAGCACGGCAGTCGTTGGTGTCATGCCCGTGGTCCCGGTGATAGCGGCACCATTTCTCTTTATCTCTTCTCTTGGCGGGAGTATTCATTTTGGGAGCTGGAGGCAAGACCCCGTCTTTTTCGACCTCCATGAAGATGGCCGAGAGGTTAGCGTTGAGGGGAGTGAACTTCTCAAATCTAGGGGGAGGTCGGCGCTGGCCGGCATTATCCTTCTGGAGCTTCTTGGCTCCTTCTTCTTCTGCCCCCTTCCTTTTAAGCCCGGAGGCGGGCACTTCCCAGTTGGGTGGTTGCTCGGCCTCTTCGGCCCGAATGTACTTTTCGGTGCGAAGAAGAAGGTCGGAAAAGTCATGTGGGGGTTTCTTGGCAAGGGAGGAGCGGAGGTTGGAATTGAGAATGTTGGATTGGAATGCTGCGGTAGCGACCGATTGGTCGAGGGAGGCAATAGTTCTAGCTTCGGCTGTGAACCTCTTCACGTAGTCCCTCAGTTTTTCCCCCTTTTGCTGACGGAGGTGCAATAGTGAGATGCTGGTTTTCTCGGTCCTTCGGCTGCTGACAAAGTGGGTGATGAAGAGGGTTTCGAACTGTTCAAAGGAGAATATCGATGCCGGGGCAAGACGAGAGTACCATTCTCGAGCCGGACCTTTGAGTGTCGCGGGGAATGTTTTGCAGAGGAGGGCATCGGAAGCTTGGTGGAGGAGCATTAAAGTCTTAAAGCCTTCGATGTGATCAACTGGATCGGTCTCGCCGGTGTAATTCTCGAATTGGGGAGGTTTGAAACCGAACGGTACAGGGGCATCCACTATGGTTCGGGAGAACGGGGGCCGGCTAGGACGTAGGGTCCTCCCCCTGAGTTCCTCTTCTCGGTTTATCTGACCCAGGAGCTTTTCCACCTCGTTGAGACGGCGGTCCATGATGTCATCCCTCCGACGGTAATTCGCCGGACCACGGGACTCGTCTTCGTATGAGGGGGAGCGAAGGCTGCGGCGGCGGTCACTTCGGGAGCGACGAGGACTCGGGGTGCGCCGGGAGTTGGTTGGTGCAGGACGAGGAGAGGGGGACCGTTGGCGAGGGCTTCGGACCGGAGGAGGGGATAGGGCCCTCGGCTCATTGGGATTTTGACGGAGGTTGAGGGCCTGTTGTACCATTGCTTGGAACTGCTGGAACTCGGCACGGGTGATGGGTGCCTCATTGTTCCTAGGCTGCTGCCGACCTGCGGGAGAGTGCCTTCTTCGGTGATAATCGGGGGAGTCCTTTCTTCCTCTTCGGATGGGGGACCTCCTGTGCTCTCGGTGACGGGGGGATCGCTCTTGCTGGCGGGAGGCTTCCCCCCGAGCCCGCTTTTCATCCAGATGGCGACGAAGGTCATCATCTTCCGGGCGTTTGGGAGGGGCATTGTGGCGACCAGAGGCCCGGGGATGATGGGAGGCCATGGAAGCACTGGAGGCGTTGTGGATGGAGATGTTCTCTTGGTGAAGGGGCTGTTTCTGGGGGTTAGGCCCCTTTGGATCAGGAGGTGGAGGGTTCCGTTGGAGCGGCTCTTCTATGGTAGGAGGGAGTTGCCCTTGTTGCTGAGCGGGATCAGGAAGGACTTCTTGCTGGTCAGGGTTGGGTGCTCGGTTGGAGCCCCTAGATCTAACTTTGCGAGGCGGCATGGCAGGAGAAAACCTGTTCACCGGGAAGGGGAGAGGTCTCTATTCGTTTGTTTCCCACAGACGGCGCCAATCTGTTGCCGCTAAATTTGGTGTGGGGGCAAACAGATAGAACTTGTGGATTCTTGGGGGAAACTGAATAGGAAAACCTGCGTACCTGTTCCGTCGGGCCCCGTTCGTCGTTCCCGCCGTGCACCTGCAAAAAGTGCGAGACACCGGGGTTGTTCCCGGCGACGCACCCTCCGACGCTCAAGTCAGTAATCTAAGAAGACTATGAATGAGCACAAAAACTGGTGAAGAGTTGATTACCTCTTAATGGAGATGGATGGGGGGTATTTATAGGCGTCTTAGGGAACGGATTAGGAATGTAATCCCCGTGATTTGATAAGGAATGTCCTCCATAATCAGATGAGGAAGGTAATCTGATAATATATATTCCCTGTAATCAGATAAGGAATTTAATCCCTAATCCCCCGTGAAAAGGTAGATGTCCATCAGGGCCGTTGATCGTATTTAATCAGGGACCCTGACTCTATCTTGATGGATTGGGTGCGCAGCGGGTTGAGACCCGCACCCTCTTGGTGGTGGATCCATTCGCGGATTATTGGGCCCTAGGAAGGCAGATCCAATATCCGTTTTGGTCCTTTTGTGGGTGAAATTACTGTTTTACCCTCAGGTCTCAAGATTCGCGCCCGATTTGGACGGTTCCGATTAAACCCCATTTTTAGCCATATCAAGAACCAATATAATTATAAATCTGAATAGTTCTATCATGACTAAACCAATATAATTAAATAGTTCCAAACCATATCCAATTCAGAATAGTTCATAAAGACTAAACCAATAGATAAAACAAATCATAGTCTTAAAACTAAACAAAGCAAATAAACTTCAAACCAAATTAAAGAATTTTAAGCTAAAAAATGCAGTCTTAAACACAAAAGAAGTTCTTATCAAGCAAGTGATCAGCAACAGAAAATCCTTGCATGCTGCTTCATGATTACTCATCCATATCGAGCAAGTCATCATCTTCAAAATCAAGATCTAGGATTCAGTCTCTATTATCTTTGCTAGCACCTGTTGCTCAACATTGAAAATAAGAATTTTATGAGTCATTTCTCTTTAAATTCAAACAAATTGCATAAGAGTATCTAGTTCAAACAAAAGAACTTAGTACAGTTCAAATTAGCTAGTAAGATTTTAACACAAGCATCACAATCAAGTATCTTTAACAAATAAAGTACATGAACTTTTATAGTTTCTACACAAAAACCATACTATGTTTTATATTGGAATGAAAAGACTGTTATTTCAATCATGGTTTAACATTGAATCATTATAATTGGAATGAAACATATATCCATAAAAGACATATCATCAAAATTGGAATGATATTTAAGATAATTTAATCATCGGAAACACATCGACAAGTTTTCATGTTTCGTATTGGAATAATATGATTATTCTAAGTAAATTCTATAGATATATAATACCATCAAAATTGGAATGACATTATATATTTATGGAATTTATGTGGAATCATCAAGATTATCTAAAACATGTTAACTGTCAAATTGATGCTTAAGTTTGAACTTCTCTATGACTGTTATGGGTTCTAATTATCAAAATAACTAGGGTGTTAAGGCCTTTAGGACCCAATGGCTCTTAATCCCATTTCCCTCATAGTTTTGACAATTAGACCTCTTTGTAATCCCTTAGTAAGGGCATCAGCCATATTCTGTTTTGATCTCACATCAATGAGGGTAATAATCCCTTGCATAATGAGATAGTTCAACTTTGCCTGTCTAAGACCGTCAGTTCGTCTCTTACCATTGTAAAGAGTATTAGTTGCTACAGTTTTTGTAGCTTGGTTGTCGCAAAACAAGCTAGGAATGGTTACTTTAAACCTTCTCAATGGAATATCTAGCAACAGGTCTCTCATCCATTCCGCTTCTTAACCAGCACAAGATAGCGCAAAGAGTTCAGACTCCATTGATGAGAATACAATGCCTAGTTGCCTTTTAGATTTCCATGACACAGCTGCTCCTCCTAGTGTAAACACATAACTACTAGTGGATCGACTTTCACCAAATTCTGTGCACCACGATGCATCAGAATATCCTTCCAAAACTGAAAGATGTCTCGAGTAGCACAAAGCCAACTCTTGAGTACCACTTAGGTAACCCATTAGCCTTTCATGGGCATTCCAATGTAACTTACTGAGATTACTAGTGAATCTGCTAAGCATGCCTACCATGAAGGCTATGTCTGGTCTAGTGCAGATCATTGCATACATGAGAATTCTAATTAGTTTGGAATAATCCAACTGTCTCACTGTTGCACCATCGTTAGGTGTCAACTTATTATTATAATCATAAGGTATTTCAAACCTTTTGCAATCACTGTATCCCCACTTTTGTAACACATTATTGATATAGCGAAATTGACTAAGGAATATACTTTGCCTAACAAAACTCACTGTCATACCTAATATAGTGTCCACAATACCTTGGTCCTTCATGCTGAATTCTTTGGATAGCATTGTTTTAACTTCAACTACAGTTGAGAGGTTGCTTCCAACAACAAATATGTCATCAACATACAAGCAAATTATAGTAATTTTATTTGATAGATCATGAAAATAAAGGCATTTATCAGAATTAGTAGATTCAAAACCTAAGCTCTTTATTGTTTTATCAAATTTTTCATCCCATAATTTTGGTGCTTGTTTTAATCCATACAAAGATTTTACCAATTTACAAACTTTGTTCTCTAAACCTTTAAGTACAAAACCTTCAGGTTGATTCAAATGGATTTCTTCATTAAGATCTCCATTTAGGAAAGCAGTTTTAACATCCATTTGGTGAATAACAAAATTTTTAATGGATGCAATGGCAAGAAGAATTCTTATTATAGTAATATGACAAACATGTGGGTAAACATCAAAATAATCTATCCCACTTTATTGAGTATAACCTTTAGCTACTAGTCGTGCTTTATACTTTGCTACAGATCCATCCAGATTAAGTTTTTTTTTCAAAACCCACTTGTTTCCTATGGTTTTAGCCCTTTTTGGAAGATCAACTAATTTCCAAGTTTTATTTTGTAATAAAGAATCCATCTCATCAGCAATAGCCTCTTTCCAAAGTAAACCATCCCTAGAACGAAGGGCTTCCTTTACACTAAGTGGATCAGCCAACAGAGCATTAGTTACAAAATCATCACCATAGGTTCTAGGTGTCTTATCTCTGGTGGAGGTTCTTCTAGGTTCAATTTCATTTGTAATTTCAGTGTCAGTTATGCTAGTTCTAGATTCTATTTGTGAATCATTGACTAAGTCTGTGTAGCCAGACAGTGTTATACCTTTGTCTATGATGAACACATCTTCAAAGAATTCTGCATCTCTAGATTCAATTATCTTATTGAGAGATATGTCATAAAATCTATATGCTGCACTATCAATGGCATTTCCTAGATACACATAAGTATTTGTACGAGGTCCTACTTTAGACCTTCTAGGGTCTGGTATTCTAACAAAAGCAATACAACCCCATGTTTTTACTTTATCAAAACTCGGTGTGTGTTTATGCCATAACTCATAAGGTGTTTCAGACAATTTAGAGTGTGGTAACATATTAAGAATATTATTAGCAGTCAATGCAGCCTCTCCTCAAAAATTCGAAGGCAACCCAGCAGTCAATAACATAGAATTCAACGTTTCTGTGAGTGTTCGATTCATTCTTTCGGCTATACCGTTTGACTGTGGTGAGTAGGGTGTTGTTGTTTCAGAGATAATGCCATGTGAAGTGCAAAATTCTTTAAAACCCATTCATACATATTCCCCACATTTATCAGACCTGAACCTTTTTATTTTAGCATTTAACTGATTTTCGATACGGTCTTTAAATTCTTTGAATTTATTAAGTACTTCATCCTTAGTTTTTAATAAATAAATATAAAAATATCTATAATAATCATCTATAAACGTGATTAAGTACTTCCGACCTCCTTGCGTCACAAAATTTTTAAAGTTGCATATGTCAGAATGAATTAGTTCAAGAAGTTGTGTACTCCTAGAAACAGGATTGTAACCCCTATTTATTTTGTTATTTTTGGAGTGTATTTTTTTCATTTTGGTGTATTCTCTCTCTTGTATTTTTCTGAACCGTATATTGGAGTTGTTTTCAATATATATTCGTTTTATTGCGTTTTGAGCTCTTTGTTTTTGATTTGTTGTCTCTTTGGGTTCGTTCTTCATTATTTTGTTCTTTCTTTCATTTTGTTCTTGTCCTTTTTATTTTTTTGTTCTTGGGTGTGTGTGGTGGTGATTTGGTTGTGATCCTTTTCCCAATCCTATTTGATATCCTATACAATTTGTATCCTCATTAAAGCCAAATTAAACAAATCCTACTACTACTCCTAATATACCCACAACCCATTACCCAATAACCCAACTCATACTTCTTAACCCTTATCCCTCCATATAAATACACCTTCCCTCACACAAACCCTAACCCTAACTTCAAACACACCCGGCCTTCCCCCCTTCCTCCTTGCTTGCGCTGCCCACCTACAGCCGACGCCTGACCCCGACCCGATCAGCCCCAGGCCGACATCCCCTCCGGCCTGTGTGCACACTCCGACGCCTAGAACCCCAAGCCCGAGCCTCTCATCTCTCCCTCGACCGATCTCCTTGACCATCCCGACCACCTCACACCACCACATATAATCCCTAATCTCTCTCATGGTGTTCTCTTGTGGCCGCAAGCCACTAGTGTCATCTCGCTTTTGGAGTTTTGTTCGTGTGGAGATTTTTGCTCGAGTTTGCTTGGATTCATTCATTCGCGGATTTTTGTTCGTGGGTTTTGCTTGTTACTCTTGGTTTTCGTTGTTCTTCATCTTTGGTTAAGGCAAATAACTTGTACTCTAATTCATTTGTTTGATACAAGTCAAAAATACCACCTATAGTATAGTTAGGTCTAGAGACGACTCTTGTTTGTGTTATATTTGATGGGTTCTGTCTCTATTGTGAAAACTTGACCATAGTTGCCTCACGACACAATATGGGCATGAAATAACTTAGGTTTTACACGTTATTGATTTTGATCATGTATGTGAGACTTTTGTGAGAATTCGTGATTTGGTTGAGACCCATGTGATATATTTGGTGTGGACATGCTAGATACCCTAATTCATGATGTTTAGATACTTGGTAGACTCGATTTCATGTTTGGTTGTGTTTTGAACAAGTTTTGTATGATATACGTTGAGTTGTTGTTAAAGGGAAAAATCTGTATTTTGTCGCTGATATGTTTTGTTTGTTGTTTTGGACTATCTTGAATTCAGTATCTTAATTTCGGTATAAAACATGAGTTTTAGAGAATTTCTTCTATTTTCAACCCCTCTGACCTTGCTCGATTTCGTTTTTGTATGTGTGAGTTATGACTGTTTTATTACAGAGGTGTCGATCTTTTTCAGATTTTGTTTTTTGATGATTTTGATGACTAAATGATTTTGATCCTGATGCTACATATATTATTTTGATCCAAAACTTTGGTCAGTGTTTCTTTATCTAGTTAGGGATTACCCAGAATTTTGGTGAATTTTATTGATGAGTTTTATGTGTCGTTTCATGCTCGTTTATGAAAACTATACTTGCTGTATTTTACTCGTTGTTTTATAAAGAATCATATTTTCACTCTGATTCCTTTTACTGAATGAAAAATGTTTTTGAAATATGAAAGTTAGTATATTTTGTTTATTTTCATATCCCTTTGGCGGAATTGGATTTCGTTTCACTGGTTGCGAGATATCATAGTTTTCGTAGGAATTCCAGATTTGCCAAACTACCGTTTATTGATGTTTTCTTATTTTTGATGACTGATCTAATTTTACTGAAAAATTATGAAACTTTATATTTAGATACTAAACATATAGGAGAATACCCCAGATTTTTTGTGTATTTATTTAATGTGTTTTCATGCTGATTTCTTGTTCTTGAATTCGTTTTCCTGATTTCTGGCTGAACCTATTTTCTGTATTCAAATCAGTTTTGAGCTATGTTTTTGTAAATTAATATATGACTTATTTATATTTGCTGGTTTCGTGTGGAAGTCTATTTTCCAGACCCTTCGACGGATCCATATTTGGATGTTTGTAATACTGGGAATCACTGTTTTACTACAGTAGGGTCTTGCTGTCCTGAACTTGAGATTTGTCTATTTTAGTCTTTTATAAGATATCTTGCACTCGTACATGTTTATCTTGCAACTTGCACTTGTCACATTATCATGCCATGTTATTCTTAATATATTTTTCACATATACATGCTTGTTTGACAATAATAATAAATAACCAAGCCGGGGTTTAAGGAACAGATCTAATAGTAGATAATTCAGAAACGTGTACTTGAAAGGAGATCCACTGATCCTACGTGATTACTTGAGACATGATACTTGAAATGAGATTACTTGATACTTGCACGCAAGACACGATACTTGCCACTTGCACAATTTGACACGTGATTACATGATACATGATACTTGGAGCTTGGAGCTCGATTACTTGACTTGTCCTCGAGTATACTGCCCTCTATGGTCCACTATGAAATCTAAAGCGAAACTGTTTGTTGTAGCAACCATATAAGGTGGGCTGCATGAAGTGCTACCTAGATAGTAATCACTACAAGACTTGATACATGATACTTGAACATGATACATGCTTGCTTAATACTTGACTACATGATACTTGAGACTTGAAACTTGACACTTGATACATTATTACATGATACTTGACATTTGATGCATGTTTACATGATACTTGATTACTTGACACTTGATTTATGCCATGTACACTTGTTCACTTTGCCATGCTAGTTGTTTATATTGATATCACACTTATACCATGTTGCTAGTTAGTTTCCCTATGTGCTTGTATCCTACATTATAAGTGGCCCGTAACTTGCAATTGACGGGTACTTGTTTTTCTCTTTTCCTCTTTCCTGCATTCGTTGAATTGCAGATTTTGAAGAACAAATTCCAGATGGTATCGGATACATGAAGTATTAGTGTTGGATTTTATTATTATTATTTCTTGTAGCTTGCTTGAACAATATTGTATTTTGAGACTTGGATTTATTCTTGTATTTGGGCAATGTGACCCAAGACATTTGTTTATTCAGATCATGACTATTTGAGATTTATATATATTGTTTCAAGTATTCTTGTTGGTATTTTGGCTCATATGTGCATGTGGTTGATTTTTTTGCTTCCGACTCTGATGATTTTTGTGAATGTTGTAAAGATTTCTTGAACAGCTTATGGATGATAAAAATCATTCGCTGGGCTTTTGTCTCGTATCCGTATTCCGTATTCTTTTTTGTAAGCGAGGCATGACAAGAATTAAAGGGTTTTCTAGTGATCTTTGTCTGAGCACACACTTCACATTTGTCTTATCTTAGGGATGTATCAATTGGCAGATTAAAAGTTTTAGCAACAACAAGTAATTTAATATAGTTCACATGTCCCAATCTGTTATACCAAGTATAAGGGTTACAAAGTTTTGAGCTAACAGTATTAATCACTTCATTTGCTAAACTAAGTCTATACATGCCATTAACTAAGTAAGCACAACCAAAGTAGTATGAGTTAACAGATAAAATAGCTCTACCACTTATCATAGAAACTACCATGTCAGCATTATTCAGTAAGCTAATAGAAATTAAATTATTTGCTAAAGCAGGAACAAATTTAACATTACGCAAAATTAAATTTTTACCTGATGAAAGACTGAGATTTGCAATTCCAACCTGGAGCACCTTGACTGATTCTCCATTCTTCATAGAGACAGACTCGTTTGCATCTTTGAGATCAGTTAGCATGTTCTTATTGTTGCAAGCATGGCATGTAGCCCCCGAGTCCAACAACCAACTAGCAGAGGCACTGACCTTATCGTCACCAACAACCAACTAGCAGAGGCACTGACCTTATCGTCACCAACAACACAGAAAGTTGGTGGGTTCAATATTGCCCTCTAACAAGTTCACCTTTTCATTGTTAGGTTGTTCTCTTTTGGATAGCTTACATTTGGTAGCATGGTGACCCCACTTTCTACAGTTGTACCCTTTCCTTTCTTTTTGACAATCTTTTTAGTGGCTTCCAACTTGGACGGTTCACCCTTAACTTTATTAATCTTGTTCTTTTTAAACTTAGGAACATATTTGGTATTGGTTAGCACATTAGCATGAAAAAGTTGTTTCTTAGCCAACTCCAAATTGATCCTAGTTCTAGTCTCATCCTTAACTTTAATAAATCATTTGAGTTGTGTAAGCTTAATTTGTTCTGGTAGTCTATACATTTCAGTCTTAAATGTAAGCTATGATGCAGGTAATTTAAAAATTATTGCTCCAGTAAGAAGGCATCACACACAATGATATTTTCAGTTTTCAATTTAGCAACTAAGTTTTCAAGATCAGTTACCTGAGGGAGAATGGCTTTCTCCTCTCTGAATTCAAAACTCATGAACTTATCAACCAAGTGAGTCTTGGAGACCTTCTCCTCCTTTTTGAATTCATCCAGCAGATTATCCCATATTTCCTTAGCTGTTCCATACTTCATGTAGACATCTGCTAACCGATCTGAAATGCTGTTTAACAGAAACTCATTACACAAGTCCTCATCTCTGATCCAAGTGGCATCATCCACATCTTCAGTACACTCATCATAGGTCGTTTGAAAGGTATAGAAAATCTTCATGAATTTCATTCCATACTGTGCTTTCCTCTTCCAGCTATTGAATTCAGAACTACTAAACGCCTCTAGTTTAGAAACCTCATACGGTCGATCATGTTTTTCCATCTTAAGGAATAAACGATGAGTTCCTAAAGTTTGAGACTATGTTCTGAATTATTACTACACAAGTAATTTAGATAAAGAAGAGGGTTTATCTGTAAATCTGCCAACTAATAACAGAATAAATAGATTATAATTGCATGAATCTTAAAGTTCAGAGATACCAGATCTGATGATGAGATGAAGTGTTCTCAGATTCCGGGTCTGCTGCGGGTTTGGGTTTGGATCCGATAACACAAGAACAGATCTTGCAAGTGACAACTGAAGATCAAAAGGGCCAAAACGAATTTGGGTTCAATCTTCCGGTTCAGATCTACACAGCAAAGCGGAACAAGAGGAGGAAGATGACGGGACACGGCATCTGAGGGAGGGCGGCGCCATCGATCAGCGACCAGTCAAGGAAGACGAGGGCAGCACAATCGACGTCACACGAGATCGGGTTCGGATTGGCTCTGGTCAACACCTCGATTGAAGGTCGACGGCCTCGCACGAAGGAAGGCGACGACTGGCGGCGAGCATCTGTGGGAGCGACGCCGACCACGATGGTGATGGTCGGGAATGTTAGCTTCGAGGGCTTCGACAAGATCCGACGGGAACGACAGGATCAAGCAAACTTGATTAAGCTCACAAATTGATTAATAATATCTCAAGATTGTTAGGTTTTGTGAGAAATTAACAATTGGGAATTAGGGTTAATATCTAGATCTAAGTTGCTTGAGATATTCACCCTAGGTATCAAGATTAGAATACCTAGATTGCTATCATAAGCCAGTATTTATGGAATAAATACTGGTTTGGGTATCAGGTTATAAGTCCACAAACCCGCGTTCCAATATCCAATCAATTGTACGTTCAATACATGTATTACTCATATGCACATGTAATATTTATATATAGAGAATATACCCATATATCCAACATTTACAGTTCTTCTATGATTTCTAATTTCTTGAAATTCATCCTTCTTCATCTTTTGCTCTATGTCAAGCATTTGTATTGGGAAAGTCTCAAATCTATGGTACCATGAAGAGCTCTCACTGTATATCAAAGAGTCTTGCGACCAAAGGTATCATGTAAGTAGATCTTCCTTACGTTTTCAAAAATATTATATTTCCCGAAATATTCTCTTGCTTTGCTTAATGTATGTTCATCTATCTTTTTCAATGCATGAATTTAGAGGAGTATGTTGTACACTTTGTTTCTGCTTTCTTTTGTTCCCTCTTGGTGTGCGCCAAAAAGGGGGAGAATCTTTTGAATGTTTTTACTAAAAATAAATGTCTTTTTGAATGTTTTACTAAAAATACATGAAAATCTCTTAAATGTTCTTCATTTAGGAAAATTTTTGATACATGAAGTATTAGATTAAGGAGGGGTATTTATATGCCTTATTCTTTATTTTCAACATTCGAAGACATGTTTTGTTCACCCCAAAAGGGGGAGATTGTCGACTTCTAGTTTGGTGTGCACAAAACGTGCTTACAAATACTAATAAGTTTCAATTGAGATTTTCGGACTTTCAAGAATAAATAAATTCAATAAGAGATTCAAAGAGATTCAAATATAAGCAAAGACGGAAAACAATAAAGAAGGATTACAAAATCAAGCAAAAGAAGAAGTCATTCAAAAGAGCACATGTTGATTAGTGCCCAAGAAAGCCAACAAGATCAGTTTGTGTTATTCCATATATGTGAGATTTTATAAGTAATTGATTGGTTATTAATTGATTAGTATATGGTAAGAATATAAAGTGGTTTCGTCAGAATCAACACGATTGCGGTCGACCGTACTATAACGTCGGTCGACCGCACCACAGTCGACCGCCCATTATAATTAATATGATGAAGCAATCGACCATTCATCTTTCGACTTTTCGATTAAAAGATGAACGGTCGACTGTCCCCTTTTGCAGACGACTGTACTTCGTGCAGATTTTTTTTGGAAATGTATCGTTTCTATTTTTGAGAGATACACTTCCTAAGTTCGTATATTTGGACGACCCCACTGTGTATTCTTCACCTATTGCTCTGAGAAAAATCTTCTGAACTAATCAATTCAACAATCAATCTGAGTATGTGATACTTATTTGTTTTCTTCAGTCAGGATCATTAAAGATCTTGAGTTTTTCTTTTCTTCCACTTCGGTGAAAATGACGGGACTTATCTTAGAAGTCATGTGGGTGTAATAGGTCTCTCGGTCTGAATCCGAAAATCACTGTACAAGGGTTTGAGTATAATGAAACGCTTGTGGCGGAGAATTGTTACAAGTAGGTGGTGTGGACGTAGACCTAGGGGTCGAACCACGTTATATCGCTGAGTCACTTGTGCTTGCTGTGTTTGCTTTTTCTGTCTTTTCTCATTTACATTGCAACTTAATTTTAATTTTTTTCAATTCCGCACAATCACCCTATCACTTGTGCTTGCTGTGTTTGCTTTTTCTATCTCTTCTCATTTACTTTACAAATTAATTTTAATTTTTTTTAATTCCGCACAATCACCCTATTCACCCCCAGGGTGATTTACATGATATCCCCAAAAAGAAGATTAGTCTCAGCTCAATAGTTGTTTTCAGGTATAACAAAAAAAGATGATCAAGTTTGTGCTCAATATTGATCATCAGTGGAATATCATGAGTTGCTGCTCTATTTCAATATTCTTCACTACCAACTGAAAGCACAGTTTCAAAAATAAAATCAACTAAACGAATAGAGTTTAATATTGACAATTAGTACATTAATTAGTGTTGAAGTGAGGGATCTAAGCAGAGCAGTAGAACATTACAAGATTGCCATATATCGACAATCAATACTTCGATCTATTTAATCATCATAACAATCATCTTTCCACAACTTTAAAACATTATTTGTTTCAATTTAATACGTTTCGTGACCATAGAGAGACAATTTGTAGTTTATACCTACATCCCTTATGTTCTAGCAAATCACGAAAAAGAAAGGAAGCTTTAAGGAAAACTTCTGCGAGTTTTTATAACAACTTAAACTGAAGCAATTCGTAATATATACATCAATTTTACAGGATTATCAACGCAGAAGTATTGTCAGTATTTGTTCATCCTATTATATCTGAAATCACGATGCTATTAAAACTGAAGAAACAAAAAATTTCAATTCAAGTCAGATGCTAAGATGAAAGAGGCATCCAAAAGAGAATTTATAGCTGTTATACTTTTTAACAACATAAATAGTGATTCATGTCTATACCTCTCACTGACCTTGACTGCTTGACATCCAGAGGAATCCAGACTATCCTGTCTTAAAAATCTCAATATCAACAGATTCAAGAAGCTTACTGCGAAGCCTACCGCAAACAACTCAAAATTAAACAAAATCTATGGGTAAATGTCAAGCACTTCATAAATATAATCGCTGATCCAAAGAAACAATTAAGTTGTTCTTAAGTTTTGATAGTATAAAAATACACAGAATTCAAAAGAAACAAATAAATTCAGGGACTAGCCAGTTCATGAAAATTAAGTTTACAGTTAAAATAAATAAATCACAGTTAACAATTGCATGTACATTATGCATAAGAAATGACTCATATACTCTAACCAAGCAACATAAATTTCACAGATTACAAATAAGTAGCAACTGAAAAACTCAAACTCGTTCACTTATAAGAGAACTTATAAGAGAGATCTTTAAAAAAATAACAATAGTACCTACTCACGGTAATGTTGATGACCTCAATATGAAACATATATTCTGAATACAAGAATGCTGATGAAGCCACGACAGAAAGAAAAAAAAAAGGGAAAAATAAAAAAGATCATCTCTCCCTACAGGGGCGGATCTAGGATTTAAAAACTGGGGGTGCCTTTATCTATTAAATAATTATATAACTCGACAGAAAAAAAAATTAAAAATAAAGTAATAATATCTCATATAGTTAAAATGGCATAATGAAGTACGCTGCAACTTGAATCAAACATATAATTGTATTACAAGTTTAGTTGAACTCTCCTCTTCTTCATAGCCTGAAAACGCTTAATTATATCTAAATTATCGACTGTGCTAAACACTTCCTTCTCCACAAAAGTGATTAGACAATCATTAAGCCAAGGATTAGACATCCTGTTTCTCAACTCATCCTTCACATATTTCATTCCTGAAAAAACTCTCTCTTGCGGTTGCCACCGGAAGAGACAAAGCTAATTTCATAAGCCTATACACATAGTTATATGTCTTGTTCTTCTTTGTTTGCACAAGAGTCTTAGAAAGATCTGAGAGCCCCTTCAAATTGGAAAATCTATCATCAGCTTTAACACTTCTAATATAGTTCTCAAGTTGGCTAGACAACTCCACATCATCAACATCAAGAAAGTTGTTAGGATACAATCTCGCTAATCTCACAAGCGATTTAATGTCAAAAGCCTTAAATGACTCGCAAGGACTTAAACATGAAACGCAATGCAGCAACTCAATATTCTCAGGAGTAAAACGGTCTTCCAATTCATTCAACACCAAATCTATGATACGCAAGAAACAATCATTTCTGAAATAATGCAAATTTGTCACAATAGGAGCCTTGCGCTTCGACTTATTAATTTTCACATACCTTGCATCCATGTCGGGCACATCAATCTCAAGGTTACCACAAGATCCTACAACTTTTTCATAAAACAATTCCCATCCACCTTCTCGCATTTCTATAAACCTTTCCTTGTTGATTCGGACAAGTTCCATAGCATTCACAATATCTTGCTCACCCTTTTGTAATGCTTGAGACAAATCATTTGTAACAGATAAAACATCAATCATTAAATGGAGCATGAAAATGAATCCAAAAGTTTGCATCACCACCAACAAACTTTGTGGTTCACCTTTACACGTTCTATCACTTTGAAGATCTTCCAACACTTCAAGAATGGGAGTAAACAAGTCATGTAACCGATTCAAAGTCCGAAAGTGAGATCCCCAACGTGTGTCACCCGCTCTTGCAATAGACATTTCTTGATTCAACCCCGTAGCAGTTTCAATCAAGTCATTATCAATTAATTCTGCAAAATAAGCAACTTGCTTTTTACAAAGAAGAGCTTGACGTTTGTTAGATGCACGAAGGAAAGTCACCACACGACTAACTTCACAAAAAAACCAATCAAGATCATCATGATGCCTAAGAATTGAAATAAGAACCAATTGGAGTTGATGTGCAAAACAATGGATATAATAGGCTTGCGGATTCTCATTCTGAATCAAAGTTTTCAAACCTCCAAGATGACCTCGCATATTACTTGCTCCATCATATCCTTGACCTCGAATTTTAGATATGCACAATCCTAACCCGGACAACAAAGTTTCAAGAGCCTCCTTAAGTGCTTTTGCACTTGTATCTGCGACGTGAACAATGCCAACAAATCTTTCAACAATAAAACCTCTTTCATCAACAAAATGCACAACCACTGCCATTTGTTCTTTGCCTGAACAATCCCCAGATTCGTCGACAAGGACACAAAAGATGTCATCTCCAATTTCTTCAACGATTTTTTTAATTGTTTCAACAGCACATGCATTTGCAAGATCTTTTTGAATAAGTGGAGATGTCATCTTATGATTTTCTCCACCACTTTTTATCGCTGCAGCTATGTGATCACAATTTCTTGCCAAAAGATCTACTAATTCAAGAAAATGACCCTTATATATAGAGTCTTTCCCTTCATTGTGTGCCCTAAAGGCCAATCCACCTCTAACAAGAAATTTGACTGCTTCAAGGGATGCTTTTAAACGAACCAGATAATCAGATTTCTTTTTTGCAGAATGTTTTGTATAAGAAGACTCGATACTCTGTTTTTGGTTCATGAGAGCTTCACATAATTGCACACAGTTCTTGTGATGACTTGTTTCTTGGTGGTCAGTTAACTTGCTCTTTTTATTCCAAATATTAAAACCATCAATCACAAATGCAGTTCTACTGTTTCCTAACCCCGTATAAAACAAATAGCAATTCAAACAATATGCAGCCTTTTCTTTAATACTATATTCCAACCAACTATATTTATCAAACCAATTAGCCTTAAAACTACGATTCTTCCCATAAATTGTTTCAACATGATAACTCTCCAAACGGGGTTGAGTAGGGCCATGTAAAAGATAAGCTCTTCTTACCTCATCACGCTCATTTGGATGATAATCAAGAATAAGTTTTCTTTTTCCGGGATCCAACTCCAAATATGCCCATTTTTCACTAACATCATTTGGTAGCTTGGGAACTTGTGGATTTGGATTTATATCTACTTCATCATCCAATGGTTCACTTTCTTGTTGAATTGGTGGTGCACTTGTAGATTCCTTGGATTTTGATACCAATTTATAATACTTTAACATCCTATTTCATAAACCAAACATCAAATATATAATTAGAAAAAAATTAATGAGACAAATTGCTAACAATTCGGGGCCAAAAATATAATTAAAAATAATAGCAATACTTAGCATCCTATTTCATAATCAAATATATCAAATATATAATTAGCATAAATTAATTGAGGCAAATTGCTAGAATTTTGGGGCCAAAACATAATTAAAAAAAAGCAATAGATGCGTTAAATACCTGAAGATTTGTGCTGTTTCGGTCCCGGCACCGGCAGAGGAGGGTGGCAGCGAGTGGCTGAGCGGCGCGCGAGCGGCAGGGGAGCGGCGGAGGTCGTAAGGTTGAAGGTTCGTTCGCTTGGCTGCTGGCTGCGTGAGGGTTATGTTCTGTAATTTTTTTTTTAATTGTTGCTGCTACAGTGGTGTTACTGTGCGGTTAAAAAAAATAAAAAAAAAAGGGCCAGATTTGTTGGCAAAAAAAATCGCGAGTGTCGCTGTGGCCAGTATTCGATCCTGGACCACCTAGAAGATAACCCAATACATTTACCGTCCGTACTAGGAGACTTTTTGTAATTCTGGGTGGTCCTGGGACTACTTAGACCCATGCCAAATCCGCCCCTGTATCCCTACATGCACGAGTGACGCCATTCTACATAACTCTACTCTTCGTTGCCTCTACTCTTCGTTGCCTTGATTGTATTCTTCCTGTCGATGAAACACCAAGAAATATCTTAGTAGAAATTGAACTAAACTAAATAATATAAGCATGAAACTAACTCAATTAAAACTAATTATTACACGAGGTGCAAGAGTTCTGTCATTTTCTACCCTAACAACTAGTATAGTAATGGCCCTTCTCTCCACATTTTTTACAAGTGCGTCGCTCTTTCCCATTATTTTTCAAGCTGTTAGGGTAGGGTAAGGTCATTTTCTAAATTTCTCGTTATGGTAGTTAGGAACTGAGAAACCGATTGTTTATATTAGAAATGCAGAAAATATATTGAGAACAAAAGCCTCATATATATAGGCAAGGCCTATGACAACTTACAATATAGACCCCCAACAATCCTAATATTATACCCATACATCATACACTCAACACCCCCTTTCAAATTGAAGGTGGATCAACCAACATGAGTTTGAATACAGATGAACTAAATAGACTAAGCTAAAGATACCGATCAGACATGAAGATGCGAGATCTTGAATCTAATCAAACAAGCATATCTGAAAGGCTTTGAAAGGAGATGAGAAGATGTGACTTCTAATTCGGATAGACTCGAAGAGAATCCAAGTGAAGGTTGGTTTTGATCCAAAATTTGTACCAGATCGGGTTCGGTTTGGTCGAGGAGAGCACGGGAGTGGATCCAGTTTGGTTGGATTGGGTTCAGTTCAGGTGAACCATATTCGGTTGGACCTGGTTTGGCTTGACCCGGTTCAGATGAACTGCGTGGGGTAGACTAGTTTGGTCCAATTGAATCGAGTTCGGATGGACTAGATTTGGGTCGGGTTGGATGCTAGATCGGGTTAGATCCAAATTCCAAAGAAGTGAAAGGTTGTGACGGCTAGGGTTTGGAAGAAACCCTAGCTTGACTATGGTAGACGGCTACGCTAGAGTTTGTCGACTACGGTGGTGCACGTGGCACCACATGGAGGTAGACGGCAAGGGGGAACAGGACAGAAGAGTAGTCGGGTCCGGCTTGGGTTTGGATCGGAGGACTGCGGCGACGCAGGACCGACGTAGGGCAACAATGGTTTCAACTCCGATTATTTCGGTTGCTTGGATGTACTCCTTTGTCATTTCTTTCTCGATTCAGCTTCAATGCCAAATTGATAGTTGGACTCAATTAGTTACAGTCGTCTACGGGCCTAACAATGCCAAAGGTGGCATTCACCCTGGATTGTGGGAGGGGACTTTCATATCACTAAATTTGCTTTCGAGCACCGTGGTCGAGGTTCGAGCGATGCGGATAGATAGGAGTTCTATCATGTATCACTCTTCTAGAATTAGTTATTCCTGCGTCAGACAGGCTCTTCACGTGGTCCAACATACAAGCTGCCTTAATCATGGCAAAACTGGATGGAGTGCTGGTTTCGCTGGACTAGGAAGCTAAATTTTTGTTAGCTTGTGCTAAGTCCCTAACAAGACCAATGTCAGATCATGTACCCATAGTCCTTTCCACTGGTGAACTACATGGTAGAAAACCGATGAAATTTAGGTTTGAAAGGTCTGGTTGGAAATTCAGGGCTTCCATCACATGGTCATGTAAAGTTGGGCCCTTCCAACTCGGGGATCCGAAGCGGCGGCGGTTTGGTGTGAAAATATCCCAAACAACGCACCAGACTGTGAAAGTGGAATTGGTTGAAATTTACACAGATTTGGAGGGCTAAAGAGTCAATTCTGGAGGACATAGATGAATTGGAGAGAATATAAGAGATTAGAGATCTTTCTCAAGATGAGTGTAATAAGAAATTAAAGTTAAGAGAAAACATCGTCCAACTGTATAAGCTGGAAGAGTTGAGATGGAAACAAAGATCCCGAATTTTGTGGCTAAAGGAGAGAGACGTGAATACGGCCTTCTTTCACAGGGTAGCTAGTGCACGTCGTAGATCCAACCTGATCCATTCAATCCAGACTGAGAATGAGGTGACTCAGAATGAAGAGGAAGTGAAAAAGACATTTCAAACCTATTATAAAGACCTGCTTGGGAGTAAAGTCGATTATAGAATACCGTTCAGAATGGATTTCTGGTTGGATAACTCTGAAGATGTAGAAAATGCATCGAGGTCGATCGCAGTTCCATTCACAGAAGAGGAGGTCAAGGAAATGATATCTCAGATGGGGAGGGAGAAAGCTCCTGACTCGGACGGGTTTCTGATCATGTTTTACTAGACCTTCTGAGAAAAAATCAAAGTTGATTTACTGGCTGTACTGGTAGAGTTCTATGACCATTGGTTGAAGTTGGGCAGGCTGAACTACGCAGAAGTCATCCTTATCCCCCAAAAAGAAGCTATTAGGGTGGGTGACTCTCGACCTATCAGTCTGTTTAATTGCTCGGTTAATATAATCACCAAGATCCTCGCCAACCGTTTAGGAAGTTTGATGGACAGGTTGATCATCAGGGAACAGACCGACTTCATCAAATGTCGATGTATCTTGGACTGTGTTGCTACTACAGAAGAAACTATTCATCAGTGTCACGTCTCTAATGTAATGAGTTATTTGCAAAAATTATATTTCGAGCAAGCGTATGATTCGGTGGAATGAGAGTGTTTATTGGAAGTGCTTAAAGGCCGAGGCTTCGAGGATAGATGGATCTGGTGGATCTAACACTGCCTTAATACCAGCAGAACGACCATCGTTGTGAACAAACCTTTGGGGCAACCATTTTCGTGCAAGAGAGGGCTGCGACAGGGGATCCCCTATCTCCCCTCTTATTCATTATTGTGGCGGATGCTCTTAAAGTCATGTTAGACAACTGTAGGCAAGCATGTTGGATCACCCCGATGGACAGTGGCAAAAACCGCCCGGGATGCACTATCTTACAATACTCGAATCATACACTACTATTTGGCAATAGAGATATGGGAGAGACCACCATTTTCAATGGGGTACTTTATTGTTTCGAGGCTTGGTCTGGGCTGTTTCACAAGAGTGCAGTAATATTCATTGCCATGACCGATGAGGAGACTGAGGTTCATGCAACCATCCTAAACTTCCGGGTTGACAGATTCCCCGTCAAGTACCTAGGCTTACTAGTTAGGTCAGGTAAGTTGAAGAAGGCAGACTAGTTCCCAATCATCGACCGGGTTGAGAGTAGGTTTGCCGGTTGGAAAGAAAAATCCCTTTCTATGGGTGGGAGAGTTACCTTCATCAACTCAGTTCTGTCCAATCCACCGACTTATTATTTGTCATTCTTTGAAATGCCGAGATGAGTTATCAACAGAATAGATCGGATCAAGAAGTGTTTCCTATGGAAGGGAGCTGATTCCGACATAGAAAGCTACCACCTGATCAGATGGGAAGAAGTTTGCATGAAGAAAATCCATGGAGGACTGGGGATCATCGACTTGAGAGATATGAACCTAGCCCTCCACGGTAAATGGTTGTAGAAAGTGTTTCACCCTAATGGCGAGGGTTGGCAGAACTTCATTCAGTCTTATTTGCAAAGGAAGGGGATGCGACACCTGAGTTTTAAGGTGGGACCCAGAGTTTCTTGGTTTTGGAGAGGAGTTTCTAAAGCTTTTAAACTGTTTCATAGTTGTGTGGTGTCATTCATTGGTAATGGTCAGCTGACTAAATTTTGCTGGGACAAATAGTGTGGTGCACACCCGCTGAAAGAGTTGTCCCCGGATTTCTATGAACAAACAATACAACCGCACTCTATAGTGCCTAAAACATGGAAGAGGGGAGCTTGGAAACCTGCTTTCAAATGGAGATTGAATCAAGCATCCCAAGCAAGACTGGAGGAGTTACAAACCCATGTAGCCCAAACTGGGGTAAAATGCTCACATGCCCCGGATCGGAAAGCTTGGGGATCGGAAATCTTGGGGATCGGAAAGCTTGGGGATCGAAAAATAGTGGAGAATTTACGGTGCGATCATTGTCCACTCGCTTTCGTCCTTAAGTTTTGTCTTCAACTTTCATCCAATTTTCAGTACACACCAGCATCTCCAATGAATCTGGCTTCAAGCGATTCATGTAATCAGTTACAACTCTGCCACTTGTAGAAAAAATACTTTCTGATGCAACTATAGACACAGAAGATATTAGTAGATCTCAAGCCATATGTGAAAGAATTGGAAAAAGAGTTTCATGTTCTTTCCACCATTGTAGAACTTAAATCTTAGAACTAGAAATCTCATTATCTTATTGATTATATCAGTTCAATTCATTAGGTACATTGGTCCTAGGTTTTAGATTGAATTCAAGCAAGTAAATTAGTAGTGACATCTTCTAATATACTCTTACCCTTTTCTCTAGAAGTGGAAGAAGAAAAAGTTGGTATACTAGTTTGGCGTGTTGTACTACTAGATGCATAAGTTTTATCATGATAATCATACAAGTTATTTAATGTCGACTCAAAGCTAGCTACAAATTCATTACAGTCATATTAAGATTCATCTTCAAGGTATAGTAAAAAATATTTTATCAAACTCTTCGTACCAACTAATTTGATACGATGATCCATAATAGTAGTAATACAATACAACATAGGAGGATGATTAAAATACCTCAAAAATTTAGTATAAGTGGAATAACAATATGGCTAATGTATTGGTCCGAAATCATGTCTTGAAAAATTTGCATCATAGTAATTATTGAAATAAAAATACCACTAGAAGTAGAATCATAAGATTTTAAAAACTTCACTGTTGTGGTTTTAAAAGGTTCCAAAAATCTTTACAAAGATTCGGCAAAAAACCAAGATTGAGGAGTAATTTCAAAATTTTCCATTCTTTTACAATACAAATGTAACCCCTGTTTTCCCAAACCCGTATTTTCTGTGTATTTTTGGTATTTTAAAAATTTTATAAATTATTTTCCCGCTTTAAAAAAAAACCTTTTTATTAAAATGTATTGTTGGATCTTCTATTAAAATCTATTTTCGACCAATAAACTTATTTGTAACTATTTTCCAGTGATTTTATATTGTAATACAAATTTTATTATTGTTATTAATTTTGACTGGTTATTAAGGATCTATTTCTATGTACAAATTGTATTAGTAGTTATTTCAAATTATTTTCACATTGCAGTACAAAAAGTATTTTTGTTATTTAACCCTACATTTTATTAGTTAATTATTTTTCTATTAGAATTTAAAACCCTATTTTCCATTGGATTTTATTAAACCCTATAACCCAAATACCCATTAACCCATTATATTATACCCATTCCCTACCTGTTTACCCGTACCCATCCTAAAACCATATCTATTATTTAATTCCCTGTTTATAAAACCCATCTATATTCATAGTCATTTATTATTCCCCTTTACCGAAGAACCATGCAGACCTATTCACATCTACCCAACATCCCCAACCCGCATGCTCAACCCGACCCGCTACTCCCTACACTGTTCTGCCGCCTTCCCTTTATCTCTCAACCTAACTATTCCATACCTTATAAACCCATGAATTTTGTTTCCCCGTTCTCAATTCTAGCCGCCCCTTCATTATCTTCAACCTCTCCATTCTATTCCGCTGCACCCCGTCTCCCTCTGCCCCCCTGCTCCGCCCTACTCCCGCTCTTATCTCCCCAGCCCTTATCCCTGGACACTCCCGTTCTCTCCCTGACCTCTGAGACACACCCAGTCGCCTGCACCCCTCTCCGTCCCTGTCTCGATGTGTCCCTGCTCCCGCTCAGCCCCGAGTCCCCGTAGTCGCGCCAACCAGTCCCGTCTCCGATCCTCTCCCTGCCGCTCTGCTGCAGCACAGCGATGCCGGCCATCGCGACGCAGCGCAGAACCCCCTGTCCTCTCCACAGTCGCAACCGCAAGCCGCGATGCCGTCTCTTGTGTCGCCGTTCCCTGCTATTCTTGCCACTGCATGTGTGTTGGGGGGGTGTGTGCGGGGCACGTCTCGAACGCTTGGTCATTGGTGTGTATTAGTTCGTGATTGTGTTCGTTGAGTGTTCGTGTATTCGTTGGGTTCGTGGGTTTTGTTTATCGTTGTTCGTGGATCTTGTTTGTGGTTTCTTTGTTTACTTTTTGGAGTTCGTTGGCCTTGAATCCGTTCCCGTTATTTTTGTTTGGAGTCATTTTCATCATCGGTTAAGGCAAATAACTTGTACTCAAATTCCTTTGTATGATACAAGTCAAAAATATCGCTTGTAGTGTAGTTGGGTTCTAGAGACAATTCGTGTGTGAAACTCCTTGTTGATATTGTTTCTATAATGTTTTGACCATAGTTGCCTCATGACACATATGACATGAATTAACTTAGGTTTTGCCCGTTCTTGATTTGATCATGCATGTAGAATTTTTGGTGAGAATTTGAGTAATTGTTGAGATACATGTGATAGACTTGCTTGGATATGTTAATTACCCTATTTCATGATGTTTGGACACTTGGTAGACTCGAATTCATGTTTGGTTGTGTTGGAGCATGTTTCGTTGAATCTATGTTGATTTTGGTTTTTTAGGAAATTCTGTGTTTTGCCGATATTCTGTCTTGATCAGTAATTTAGACCATATTAAGGTCAGAATATTAATTTCAGTATAAAACATGATTTATAGAGAAATTTATCTTCTTTCCAACCCCTCTGACCTTGCTCGATTTCGTTTTCGTATGTGTGAGATATGACTAGTATTGGATAATACAGAAACGTGTACTCGGAAGGGGGCCCGTGTTTCCCATTACTTGTTGCCATGTTTCATGATTACATAATTCATGCTTGATATTACTTGTGCCATGTTTGATGATTACATGATTCATACTTGTTATTACTATATGATTATATGTTGCCATGATTCGTGACGATTCATACTTGTTATTACTTATTGCCATGTCTCATGACTACATGATTCATGCTTGATGTTTGCTGCCACTTGTTCACGATTACGTGACTCGTGCTTGATACTACTTGCTGCCACGTGTTCACGATTACGTGACTCGTGCTTGATACTTGTTTACTTGATACTTGTCCCTGAGTATACTGCCCTCTATGGTCCACTATGAAATCTAAAGCGAAACTGTTTGTTGTAGCAACCATGCGGTATGAGATGCATGAAGTGCTACCTAGATAGTAATCACTATAAGACTTGATACATGACACTTGAACATGATACTTGAACATGATACATGCTTGCTTGATACTTGACTATATGATACATGAGACTTGAAACATGACACTTGATATATGATTACATGATACTTGATACTTGACAAATGTTTACATGATACTTGTTTACTTGACTCTTGATATATGCTACATAAAACTTGTTTCACCTTACCATACTAGTTGTTATATTTTGACATCATGCTTATTCCATGTGATTAGTTAGATTTTCCCCATGTACTTGTATCCTACATTACAAGCGGCTCGTAACTTGCAATTGACGGGTACTTGTTTTCTCTTTTTCTCTTCCCTGCAATTGTTGAATTTTAGATTTTGGAGAACAGGTTCCAGATGGTATTAGTGACATGAAGTATTAGTGCTGGATCTTGTTATTATTATTTCTTGTAGCTTGTCTGAACAATATTGTATTTTGATACTTTGATTTGTAATTGTATTTGGGCAATGTGACCCAAGATTTTGTTGACTTATTTAGATCATGACTATTTGAGATTAATGTATTTGGTTTCAAGTATTCTTGTTGGTATTTTGGTTCATATGTGCATGTTGGTTGACTTTTCTTACTTCCGACTCTGATTATCTTTGTGAAATGTTGTAAAGATTCTTGAACAGCTTATGGATGATGAAAATCATTCGCTGGGCTTAATCACGTATCCGTATTCCGTATTCTCTTTTGGGAAGCGGGGCGTGACAACAAAAATCATTTATAATCGCTTTAAATTGTGTAACAACATTTAATAAGTCGAAAATAGAGTTCCATCGGTGTTTATCTATAAAAAAGTTTTCTAAAATGTACTCTTTTAAGATAACACCATGATTTAAATTGTTGAAGCATAGTTCACTTAAAGCGATAAAATATACAGAATTTATAATTGCATTCACAAATGGATCGACTACTTTCAAAACATCTTATATACATAAATTTAAAATATGACATGCACATTCAACATGAAAAGTTTCACGACATGGAGGAGCTAATTGTTCTTTTAATGTATTAATCGAACTATTATTGTTAGAGGCAATATCAAAACTAATAGTAAAAATTTTATTGCGAATTTGAAAAAAATCACAAACATCTAAAATACGTGTTGCGATAACCATACCATTACGAGGATACGGCAAAGAGGCAAATGATAATATTCTTTTTTAAATCATCCAATCACTATCAATCCAATCTTTCCAACAATCGGAAGTTAACGATACTCTACAAGTGAAATAAAACAAAAGTGCAATTAAAGTATCTCTCATTTCATTGTAAAGTATAATACAATCAGCCTTGAGTGTGTTTCAAGAAATTCAAATGTGGATTTAGTTCATTTTGGTTAAATGCCTCTACATTCCTACTCTCAGAATAGAAAAAAGATAACTCATCCTTAATAACTACTTTGGTCATTTCCCGACGAACAATTTTGAGATCATAAGGGTGGCTATCTATTTGCCCGATCTTAGGGTTGATTTTTTGTTGTATTTGTTGGTCTTGTACTATTACAGGATGTACTGACTAATGTGTCATCCAATTGTACTCGTCCCCTCACATTTTTTCCATTTGTAACTTTTGTTACATGTTTTACAAATCTTATGTTCTTAACTAGGATTCTCCTAGTCTGGGATAAAGTCATAATATTTGTGCCATTCACTAGTTTCACAACTATGTTTTCTACTAAAAGTTGGTTGTGTGCGGATTGAGTTTCATGTATTTGTGCATCACTAGTATGCATTTCTTGTTGTATGTCGGGATTAAAATCGTGTGGAGGAACATCTTCATAACATATGTTAAGGTTGGAGTTATATTTGGTCTCTAACTGTGGGATTATTGGAGGCCAACGTGAAGAAATAGCTGAATCTTGTCCAGTTTGGTTACGGCCAGTACCTCCGTGATCGTGACATGATAAATGTAGTGTAGTAGTAGTTGATGTGGCTAAAAGTCCAGCTCAATCTGAGCCATTTGATCACCTCCAGATTTGTAAAATCCTACAGATCAGGCCTGTAGTCCCTGTGGGCCTTCTGCTGCTTCAAGCCCATAGGAGAGGGTCAACCCGGTCCATTAGGGTTAGAGTTCTCTTTCTTTCTCTGCCTATAAATACCAGGCCCCCTCCCTTTTCAGAAGGTAATGAGACTTTCTCCACTCAAACCCTAACTCCACCTTTTTCCAAGGACTGACTAGATCGTTGGAGGGCCTGTCGCCGGGATCTCTCTCGGTATTTCTATGCATTTTGCAGGTGTTCAGGACGGCCAGCTACCAGCAGCACCCCCTCTCCTACTCCTCACCAAATCCTCATCTCAGATCCAGATCTGTGGTAGAGATCTGTCTCTCCCTCTATAAATAACAAGAACCCACATATGTTGCTCCCACCTCTAAATCAGCTACATCAGATTGGTCCCGTCTGTGGGAACAGACATAATGATTCGATCCTAGACTCGGATCTCACCCCGAGGTCATCCCCTTCCATGGCACCCAAAGCTAAGAGAGCACCCATGGCAGGATGTCATCCGACCCTCATCCTTCTCGTAGTCATGTTAACACACAGGGGTCTCGAAGGCAGCGAGCCGAGGGTCAGTTAGAACCTGGCCTGAGTGTTTCACACTCAGTCGCTGATGACCTTCGGTATGTCATCAATAACCGGCAGCCTGTGGATGACCTTCGCCACTAGCTCAGCCGATCGAGAAGCACTGTTGCCCCTTCCAACCAGGCTCTGACCCACAACATTCACCCATCCCAGGGTCAAGAGCAGAGGCACAACCAATCCCCGAGAGATAGGCCACCCCCGCACAGTCAAGGCAAGCAGGTCCCAGTCACAAGAGCTGAGTTTCGGGACTTCAAGAATGAGGTCCTCCAGGCCCTCCGAGGTGACCCTAGAACCGAGCACTATAATGACAACCCTCGTCGGGAGGAAGCCTAGGGCAGTGAGCCTCATGGCTCGACTTAGCCGGTGCGGTAGGAGGAGGCCATCCTCCAGCACTTCCAAGAAATGGAGAATCGCCTCGCTCGGATTGGCGAGGGCGGGTTACAACCCAACTAGGGGTATCAGCCTACCCAACCCTCGTTCTCAGGTAAAATCCTCAATGCTGAGATTCCGAAGAATTTCAGACCACCTCAATTTGATACGTACAATGGAGAGTCTGATCCTGCTAATCACATGGAAGGGTTCAAATCCCTCATGATGATTCACAGCGCCTCAGATCCTCTCCTCTGTCTCGCATTCCCAGCCATGCTGTATGGACCAGCACAGGAATGGTTCTCCAAGCTCGCCCCCAACTCAATTTTCTCATTCGACCAGCTGGAGGTGAGCTTCCTTGCTCACTTCGTGACCAGTCGTAAGGTCGAGAAGACGAGCGCGTCCCGCCTGGACCTCAGGCAGAAGGAAGGAGAGTCCCTTCGGGACTTCGTAAGGAGGTTCACCGCTGGGGCTAGGGTGGTCTCTTCTCTCGACGCTGGCATCGTTTCTGCAGCCTTTCGACACAATGTTCACCACGGCCAGCTGAAGGCCTCCTCGGAGAAGAAGCCGCCCATTGGTTTTCCCGACCTCCTTAACAGGGTCGAAAAATACATCTGAGCCGAGGAGGCTCTACACCCTGAGGGCCTGAAAGAAACCCCAGCCAAGGGGAAGAGAAAGACCGATGACTCTGAGCCTACGAAGAAGGCTCAAAAAGATGCATTCGGTCAGAAATGACCACTTCCTGTCCCCCTATTCGAGAGGATCACTCTGCTTACTCAAAGTGTGTCAGTCATCCTCATGGAAATTGAGGATAAAGGGATTGTCCGCCATCCTCTCCAAGCAAACAACAATAAGAAGAGGGACCGAAGATTCTACTATCAGTTCCATTGGGATCACGAGAAAGTGACTGATAATTACCGGGTCCTCAAAGACGAGATTTTGGCCCTCATCCTAATGGGGTACCTAAGGGAGTTCACCTGAACTAACCTGAGGAACCAAAGGGCTTCACCCCCTCCTCGAACGGCTAGTAGGCATCTAGAGGCGGAACCCAAGCCCGAAGAAGCCGGGGGGCCGACCATTCTTCACTGTGTCCATGACGGAACCATAGGGGGAGAGTCGAACACCTCCCATAAGGTCTTTGTACGAGAGGTTAACTCAATCCATGACTATCTGCCCCCCGGGGATCAAGGAGTGGCAGTCTCATTCTCCAGCAAAGATCTGAAAGGCGTCCGACCGCCTCATTGGGATGCCCTAGTAGTCAGCCTCAACATGGTTAATCACGAGGTCCGCCGCATCCTAGTTGACAATGGAAGCTCTGTCAATATCATGTTCCTGAATGCATTCAAAATGCTCAAACTCTCTCGCGAGAGGCTGAAGCCGGCCGTGTACACACTCCACGGGTTCTCGAGCGTTGTTATCCAAATTAAGGGAATCGTCACACTTGGTGTAACAGCTGGAACGACTCGACTATCCGGATAGAGGCCATGGACTTCAGTTGCACTTGGAGCCCGTCAAAAAGTTGGAGGAGGTCCCCTTCTTCGGGGAGGACAAATCTAAATAGTTCCGAGTGAGCCAGTTTCTCGCTCCAGACGTGAAGCTGGCCATTGTTGGCTGCATCTGTCGGAATGCCGACCTCTTCGCATGGATGCCCTCAGATATGCCGAGGATTTCGGAGGACCTCATCATGCAAAAACTAAGCGTCCACCCGGACTCGAAGCCAGTCTAGCAGAAGCGGCGTAAGTTTGCTCCTGACAGGCAACAAGCGGTGTAGGAGGAAGAAATGGACAAGCTCCTCTCGGCGTGATTCATACATGAAGTCAACTACCCGCAGTGGTTGGCAAATGTTGTGATGGTGAAGAAACCGAGGGGAAAATGGAGGATCTGTATAGACTTTACAGACCTCAACAAGGCATGCCCTAAAGTTCCGTTCCCCCTTCCGAGCATCGACGCCCTGATAGATGCGGCCTCGAGTCACGAGTTGCTAGGTTTCATGGATGCCTTATCAGGCTACAACCAGATCAGAATATTCTTTCCAGACATCCCTAAGACCACTTTTGTGACAGACCAGGGCCTCTACTGTTACAAGATCATACCCTTCAGGCTGAAGAACTCCGATGCCATGTATCAAAGACTTTTCAATCGGGTATTTAAGGAGCAAATAGGCCGAAACATGGAGTTCTATGTCGATGATATGCTCATCAAAATCCGTAGTGGACAAGATCACGTCAGCAATCTCGAGGAGGCTTTCGGGGTCCTACGATCCCATAATATGAGACTCCACCCCTCGAAATGTGCCCTCGGTGTCACCTCAGGAAAATTTCTTGGATTCGTTGTCAGCCAGCGAGGCATTGAAGCGAACCCCAAAAAGATTCAGGCCATACTGGACATGGGCCCTCAAAGAAATGTCAAAGAAGTCTAATGGCTCACGGATCGACTAGCGGCCATCGGCCATTCCTTTCCAAGTCCGGAGAAAAGTTGCTTCCGTTCTTCAAAGCCCTCCGGGGGGCAAAATGCTTCGAGTGGGAAGATCCTCAACGGCAGGCTTTCGATTAGCTGAAGTCCTACCTGGAAAACCCTCCATTCCTTAGCAAACTAGAGTAGGGCGAGTCCCACTTTCTTTATCTGGATGCTTCAGAACACGTGCTCAGTGCCGTACTAGTCAGGGAAGAAGACATGGTCCAAAAACATTTATTATGTCAGCAAAGTCCTTCACAATGCTGAACTCCGAAACACCAGGATGAAAAAGGTCGCCTATGGATTGGTGATTGTCGCTTGGTAACTCCGACCATACTTTCAAGCTCACTCCATCCAAGTCCTTACAAATCAGCATCTCAAGAAAGTTCTCAACAAACCATATAATTCCGGCAGCTTGATCAAGTGGTCAATCGAGCTGAGCTAGCATGACATCAGCTACCAACCTCGGATAGCCATCAAATAGCAAGCCCTCGCAGAATTCAACACGAAATGTACCATTCCCGAAGCATCTGAAATCCAAGAGGAGGAACCATTTTGGGAGATCTATGTCGATGGATCATCTTGCAAGGGTGGAAGCGGAGATGGCACCATACTCAGGGGCCCCAACGACTTCGTCCTTCAGTATTCCCTACGTCTCAATTTTCAGGCATCTAACAATGATGTAGGATGCGAAGTCATGATTGCAAGGCTCATGCTAGCCCTCAAGGCAGGGGAAAGACGTGTAAGGGCCTTCAACGACTCTCAGCTTGTGGTCAACCAGATCTCTGGGGATTATGAGGCCCGTGACACTTAAATGATCCAATACTTGGTGCATGTCAGGCTCATCTTAACTGTCTTCGAGGGCGCCGCTGTTGAGCATATCCCAAGAGAACAAAATGGTCAGGCTGATGCCTTGTCCAAGCTTGCCTCATCGTCCTTCGAGGGCATAGATCACACTGTCCTCATTGAGATCCTCCTCAAGCCGAGCATCGAGAACCCCGAGGTCCTTTGCCTCAACCCAGGCATTCAAGCGGATACTTGGATGGATCCCATACAGAAGTTCTTGACAAATGGTGAACTACTACTAGATCTAGTCGGGGCCAGGAAGATAAGAATCTGATCGGAAAGATTCACATTGATTGACAATGTACTCTTCAAGCACTCGTATAGTAAGGTGGACGGGAGACCATATCTTCGATGTCTGAGTCCCGATGAAGTCAAGTATGCGCTGGAAGAGCTGCACAAAGGAATTGGGGGGTGCCATATGGGCAGCAAGTCGCTCGCGAGGAAAGTGCTCAACCACGGGTATTATTGGCTGACTATACTGCAAGACGCCCACGATCTTGTGAAAAAATGCTACCCCTGCTAAAGATTCTCTTCGATCAAGCGCATGCCACAAGCTGAACTCTGGTCACTCGCTAGCCCGGCCCCCTTTGCTATCTGGGGATGGATCTAGTCGGCCCCTTTCCGAAGGCCACAGGCCAAAGGCATTTTCTCATAGTCGTCATTGACTATTTCACCAAGTGGGTCGAGGCAGAACCCTTGGCCACAATCACTGAGCATCAAGCCCAACAATTCTTTTGGAAACACATCATTTGTCGGTTCGGGATCTCGTGCGTGCTCATCACCGATAACGGAACTCAATTCACCGATAAAATTTTTCAAAAGTTCTTCAAAGACCTCGGGGTCCAGCAGCGGTTCTCATCAATATCGCATCCCCAGTCGAACGACCAAGCCGAAAATGCCAGCCACCAAATTCTTGAAGGTCTCAACAAACAGTTGGACAAATCTCCCAAAGGGCTGTGGGTTGAAAATTTGCGGAGCATCCTTTGGTTGTATCGAACAACCAAGAGGATCCCCACGGGTGAGTCCCCATTTAACCTAACTTATGGGACAGAGGTCGTCATCCCCCTGAAAATCGGGCTCCCTTCGCCTAGGATCATGAGCTTCAACGAGGAATCAAACTCGAGCAACCTTAGGGCCAACTTAGACCTGATCGACGAGATATGTGAAAAATCTGCCATCAGAAGAAATATCTATCAACGACAAATTGAAAGGTTATATAACAAGAAGTTCCGTCCGACCGACACCAAGGAGGGTGACCTCGTACTCAGGAAGCTCGCTATTTCTGACCCCACTAAGAAAGACAAACTAGCCCCGAACTGGGAGGGCCCGTATAAGGTCTCACAAGTGGTACATCCAGGCACGTACCAACTCGAAGACCTGAGGGGCAGGATAGTCAAGAGACCCTGGAATGCCGAGCACCTTATCAAGTTCCACGATGGGCCACAGAGGCAGGCATAGTTGTCAGTAATGATAGCAGGTGCTACCCGCTTTATGTACCTCATTCTGTGTAACCGAGCAAGTAAAAGTAATGAAGTTTCTTTTTTGGGTTGCATCAAAATATCTCACATTTACTTCTTCATACAAGAATTCTTCACAATCTCTCACGTCCTCGCCGCTCGGCTTGGACTCCGAACCCTAATGAGAGATTTCTCATAATCTCTTTCGTCCTCGCCGCTCGGCTAGGACTCCAAACCCTAATGAGAGATTTCACACAATCTCTCACGTCCTCGCCACTCGGCTTGGACTTCGAGCCATAACGAGAAATTTGTCACAATCTCTCATGCCCTCCCCGCTCGACTTGGACTTCGAGCCCTAACAAAAGATTTCTCACAATCACTCACATTCAGTAGGTCCACCTCGCCAATACATCCACATCGAAGCCAAGCTTAAAAAGCAGAAGGATCATTTTATTACAACATATAGAAGTCTATTGATTACAACCAAGTTACAAGAAGTAGGAAAGTTACAACTATTACAAACTCAGCCTACCGCTCCTCTTGGGGGGCCTTAGGACTGACGCAAACTAGTTCGAGCCTAGCCGAACACATTTTCTCGTTGACGAGCCCATGAAGATCCCTAGGATTCTCTAAGGTGGATGCTTCGGTAATAGAGCTCTGAGCATCACCCGGTCTCGCCACCTCTAGCCTCACGGTCAGATATGGGCCCCCAACGAAGGGCCAACCACCCTCGAAAGAACGGGTTTAGGATCCACCCACTCCGAGCATGACCTTTCAACCTTTGTATCTCCAATTCCTTCTCCATTATAACCTCGTGAAGGAATGATTCAGAGGTCATTCGCTGGGTAGAAGTACAAAATATCCATTAGCAACCGTCTTCCTCAAACGAGCCGACTCCAATCTCAGTTCCTTTGACTTAGTCATAAAATAAGAAATAGTTGCTTCCCGATCACGGACTTGTTTGTGATAACGAACCAGGACAGACTCCAAAGATTTCAGCTTGCCCCTAAGGTGCTCAATCTTGACATCATGAGGATCGACCTCGAAAGACTCGTTCATCTAGCACAAAAGAGGAAAAGGCATATCATTCTGTACCCCATAAACTTGGCAAAATCACAGAACATTACATCACAGATATTATGCCAAAAATTCCAAAGTCAAAGAGTTCGGCCAAAAATCTTTTTCATTCATCAAAATTCTTACAAAACAATGGTGGCCAGCCCGCACTCGGCAAATACAAAGAAAAAGAAAAAGAAAAAGAAAATAAGAAAGGGTGAAGCTACTGCTTAGAAGAGAGGGGCACTTCTTCGGTCGCTGCCATGTCGGCCTCTGGGTCGGCCGCCTCCACTACGTTCTCCTCGGCCGACAACTATTCACCCCCTCCTCACCGTCTCCCTCGGGGGTTTTCGTATGCTCGGAATGTTTCAGGCCATAATGAAACTCCTCGAGCTCACACTTGTGATAGTAGTACAGGACATGCTCGAGGGCCCGATCTTGTCCTGGGCCTTAATGACCTTATCCACGACGGCATTCCTCATCTTCTTCAGCTCCTTGTCAGCCGTCTTCTTCATCTCCCCCTCCAGCCGAACTCGGTCATCAGCGAGGGAAGTCAGCTCAGCCTTAAGGGCCTGCTTACGGGACTCAACCTCGTCCGTCTTTAGCTTTTGATCCTTCATCTCACGCTCATACCAAGGAAGAAGGTGAAATACAAAAAAGTTCGATTAACGAAGTTGGGAAATACTTACCAGCACGTCGGCCTGAGCTCACCTCATGTAGCATGATTCGAGAGTCTCCGTCGACAGAGCCTCTCTGTCGCGAGGTGTGGTCAGTTGTTCCACCACCTCAACCACTACCGGCCCCTCGGTCAATGAATCGGCAGTCTTCACGGCCCAATTCAGGGCCTATGGCTCGAGGCCCTATTCTCCTACGACTTCTTGAACCCCGGGGTGGATGGGTGGAATACCACCCTTCAGCAGCTCAGTAACCTTAAAGGTTACTCGAGCTCGACTTTGCCTTCGTTGAGCTTGGGTTCCCCGAAATGGCGAGGGCCCTACGTTTCTTGGACTTCGGATCAGAAGTCCCTTCGGAGCCCCCCTGAGAGGACCTCTTTTGCTACTTCGACTGGTCAGTAACCCTCTGCTTGGCCAATTGGGCCTTCCTTGCATCAATGGCGACATCGTTAGAAAAAAAGGGAGATAGGATTGGAATCGACACATTGATTTATTTTTTTTCGCAATTTTTTTGAACTTTATGCATTTAAAAATGCACGTACGGTTCCTAAGGGATAACATCAGAGATATAAGAACGAAGAGAAAAAGTTGAACAAAAAAGGAAACGAAAAACATACAAGAGTGATGGGGCTCAGTTCGATCATGGCCGGGTGCCTCTAAGTCACGTTAGGCCAGTCGATGCTATTGCCTGTGATGATCAGATCCATATCGTCCCACTCATCGTCCGTTAAATCTTTTCTCTTTAGAGGCTTGTGATTCGGCTTGTAAAAGTTCCAATTCGTGGGAATTTTCCAAGGCACCTGATTTCGGACGATGAAGTATTTCTCCTTCCATCCCTTTTTGGAGTCCGGATGTCCATGGACTACCATCTTGTGGGGGCGAGGTGAGATGTAATATATTTCTTCGTGCTCTCCCGACGAACTGGCCCCCAGAACGGCTCGGAAGTACTTCGGCTTCAAAGGAACTCCCCTCTCCTTGCAAAGCAACATGAAGCACACGAGCTGCTTTCAGGAACGTATTTTCTGTATTTAAAAATCGTGTAATTTTTTTTTCTGCTTTCAAATCCTTTTACAATGTATTCTTAGATCTTCTATTAAAATCTATTTTTGATCAATAATTTTATTGTAACAATTTTCTATGAATTTTATATTGTAATACAAATCTTATTTTTGTCATTATTACTCCGATTTCTGTTATTATTACTACTACTGTTATTCTTAGTACTATTATTATTTTTATCACTTTTCTTATTATTATTATTGTTATTATTATTATTATTACTTTTATTTTAAATATTATTATTATTATTATTATTATTATTATTATTATTATTATTATTATTATTATTGTTTTTATTACTATTATTAGTATTTCTATAAAGTCCTATTATTTTTTATTGAATATTTACCCTAACCCGTTTTAAACCCTATAACCCAGCTATACCCATTTACCCTGTTTAAATAACCATACCCATTTGTTTTTTTAAACCCCAATACACTGTTTATACCCTTAAACTCTACCCGTTACCCATTTAATAACCCCAAACCCGTATCACCCATAATATACCCATACCCATACCCATTATAAAACCCTAATACCCTGTTTTAAACCCCCAACTACCCATTTATACCCAAAAGCCCTCAACCCAATACCCATTGTGTTTTTCCCCTAACCCTAATCTTTTATACTCTATATATTAACCCCTGTATTACCCTATTCATGCACCCGCCTCTAAACCCCTAGCCGTTACTCGCCCCTACCCATCTTCCATCTCTCCCGATCTTCTCCCTCTCCTGTCCATCCCCCTTCGCGCCGCCTATGCCCCTGCTTCTCTCTCCCTCGTCTTCCACTCGCTGCAGCCAGCCTTGATGATGCCAGCAGTCGTGACCTCCGTCGTGTCGTTCTGCCGGCATGCCACTTTCCCTGTGCTCCTGTCGCGACGCTGCAGCAAGCAGTAGCGACTCCGCCCACTGCACAGCCCTATCTTCGATGACAGCAGCCACCATACAGTGCCGCCAGCACCTCAGTACACCCTACCGGCGATCCCCTGCCTCCGCAGCCACTACAACATCTCGACACGCCGTAGTCAGCTAGCACATAGCCGATGCCAGCCGCAGCACACCCTTGTGTTGCCTCTCCCATTCTCGGCCTGCATCTCTCGGGTGTGTGTCTCCCCGGTGCTGTGTTTCACTGCCGACTCCACCCGTCCGCCATCAGCCCCTTCCCTGTGTCGCGATAGCCAGCCAGTGCTCCCCATTGATGGGTGGTTTCTTTTTGATCAAGTTTTGATCAATTGTATTGTGGGCCGTCCGATCTCCTCTTGATCATCACGATCATGATGATCATCAATTTCCTTTGTTCACAGCCGTTCGATCGATCGATCGATCGATCTTGATCATCATCATCATCTTCATCATCAGAGAGATCTAGACCTTTTGATCTGATCGTGATCATCGTCTCCATCATCATCAGTCTTGATCTGGCCGTTCGATCTGATCCGATCATCTTGATATTGATCTTGATCTTTGATCTCAGCCGTCCGATTGTGTTTGTGATCTTGATCGTTTTCATCTTATTCGCGATCGGTTGTTCATCCTATTCGTGATCATGTCGTTCGTGATCATTGGTATTGTGTTCGTGTCCCGGGAATCTGTTCACGTTATTCTTGCTCTTGCTTCGTCGTTCCCGTCGTCGTCTCTCAGGCAAGTAACTTATATTATTTTCTTTATGTAACACAAGTACTAAATACAGCCTGTAGTGCAGTTGTGTTCTAGAGACACTTCTTGAGTAAAACCCCTGTTGTATCTTGTCTCTATTGTGTTGACCTGCCCGTAGTTGCCTCATTACACACATGACATGAAATAACCTAGGGATGACACTTCTTGTTGTATATACATGCATGTTGTTCATGACTTGTTGTATGATATCGTGTGCTTGGTTGTGTTAGTTGTAGTATACTCGTTGTAGAATTGTGAAATACCCTACACCATGTTGCTTGGACATATAGTATACCATATTTCACGTTTGGTTATGTTTTGGATGAGTTTCATATGAACTAGTTGATTTTGTGCATGAAAGATATTTTCTGTTTTGTCGATTTCCCATTTTTGTTCAGTAATTTAGACCCTATTAAGGTCAGTATATGAAAATTATTTGTGAATATGAATTATATAAAATTTTTTCTACTTTCCATATTTTCTGACAGATCTTAGTTTTGATTTATGAGTTGCGAGTTATGACTATTTTACTACAGATGTGTTTAAAATTCCAGATCCAGTTTTATATGAACTCTGTATGGTAAATTATTTTTCTGCTAATGTTAAAGATAATATTTTGATCCAATATTTTGCTGGTTACAACTAGACTTGATTGATATCAACCCCTAATTTTTGTAGATTTAATTGATGACCTTTATAAACTATTCTATACTTGCAAACAACTACTATACATGCAGAATTTTCATGCTGTTCAGTAAAGAAACATAATTTCAACCTGATTCTATTTACTTTCTATAAAAACTTTGTGAATATGAATTATAGCCTATCGTGTCTGTTTTATCACCCTATTGGCAGATTTGGATTTTGTTTTATGGTTTGTGAGATATTGCTGTTTTCGTACTGCTGTGTTTATAATTCCAAATTTACAAAACTACTGCATCTTGATGTTTTCTGATTTTTGTTAACTAAACTATTTATATTGAAAAATTATCAAACTTTATATTCTGATGCTGCACATATAGGGGAATACCCCAGATTTTTCGTGGATTTAATTAATGAGTTTTCATGTTGTTTTCTTGTTCTTGAAAACAAACTTCTGATTTCTGGCTGAACATGTTTTCTGGGTTCAAATCTATTTTGAGTCTTATTTTTGTGACACACTATATGACTTATATATATTTGCTGGATTCGGCCGGGATTCTATTTTTCAGATTCTTTGATGGATCTCGATTTTTATGTTTGCAGCAATGGGAATCCTAGATTTAGTGCAGTAATGTCTTCCTATCCTGAACTAGAGTTTTCGTTGTTCTATACTTTTATGAGTTGTCTTTCACCTGTGCATGTTTATCTTTCAACCTGAACTTTTTACTTGTTTATACTATGTTATATTTGCCCTGTTTGTGACACATACATGCCTATTTAATAATAATAATAACAAATAACTAAGCCGGGGTTAAGGGAAAGATCTAGTAATGGACAATATAGGAACCTGTACTTGGAAGGGAACTTGTGTTTCCTATGTGAAAAGTTTACCGACCAAGTTACCGATCAAGTTTACTGACCAAGTTATCGATCAAGTTACCGACCAAGTTACCGATCAAGTTTACCGACCAAGTTACAGACCAAGTTAATTTTCTGTTACCGATCAAGTTTACCGACCAAGTTTTGTGATCCTATGAATACCTGAGTACATGACCTATAGAATCCCCTACGAAATCTAAAACGTAACTTGTTTGAATGTAGCAACCATGTGGTAAAAAGATGGATGCATGAAGTGCTACCTAGTTAGTAATAAATACAAGATTTGACATGACATAATACCTGATACATGAAAACATGTTACATGCTTGCCTGATACATGTCACCTGCATACCTGTTCATCTATTACCTGTTTACCTGTACATGCTACTTGACACCTGTTACATGTTTACCTGCTTACATGATACCTGTTACCTGTTA
The DNA here is from genome assembly GCA_017893485.1 of Hemerocallis citrina. Classification (NCBI taxonomy): domain Eukaryota; kingdom Viridiplantae; phylum Streptophyta; class Magnoliopsida; order Asparagales; family Asphodelaceae; genus Hemerocallis; species Hemerocallis citrina. The sequence continues at coordinate 30,740,629 of CM030360.1, forward strand.
CATGTTATATACACCTGTTATCTCACTACATTACTTGATTCTGTTTATGATTTATACTAGTTGTTCCATTTTGTTATCATGCCTATTCTATACTATTTGTTCATCCTTTTCCCTATACTTGTTGCCTGCACTACAAGCGGCCCGTAACTTGCATTGATGGGAGTTTGTTTCTTTTTTTTCTCTTCCTACAATTTATTAAATTGCAGATTTTGGAGATCAGGTGGCAGATGATGTAGGTGATATGAGATTCTAGTTGTTGGAGTTTTGCTATTATTATTTTCTGTTGCTTGTTTTGAATAATGTATCTGTTATTTGGATTATTTTGTATTGGGCAATGTGACCCAGGATTATTGACTTGTTCAGACTTGGTTTATTTGAGATTATTATATTTTGGTTTCAAGTAAATTCCTATTGCTATATTGGTTCAATTATGCATGCTTGGTTGACTTTACTTGCTTCAGACTCTGTTTATTCTTGTGAAATGTTGTGAAGATCCTGACAGCTTATGGATGATGAAAATCATTTGCTGGGTCTAGTCACGTATCTGTATTCTGTATTTTCTTTTTGGGAAGCGGGACGTGACATTGGGTCATACTGCATCGGGCTCAGACTCCCCTGATTCAACACCTTCTTGTTGAACGGGTGCAGTGGCAGCCGCACCCCGACCTGAAGGCGTCTACCGGAAACATGCAGTACCAAGGGGCCAAATTGTCCGTAGGGCGGAGACCAGGGTTCGGAATCATCAACTCATGCTCCAGTCCTATGAAGTAGTTCGCCCGTATCAGCGGTAGGTCACTGCATGTCAAAACTCTCTGCGTCTTGTTTATCTTGATCTTTGGTTGGCTAGGCGAAGAAGGATGCAATCCATACCGAACCAAGTCTTCGACATCACTCGGATACATCCTAATGGAGCCCAACTACTGAAGAAAAGGGATGTTAGGCCCATGTTTCGGGAGAAACTCATACGGCTGTTCCGGATTATCCAGGAGGGTCCACCCCATCCTCCCCTTAGATGCGAGGAGCCTTGGAGGATATGGCGTCTCCAACGATTTTAGATTAGGGGCCTCACCCGATGGATCGACTTCCATAACCTCATCCTCATCCTCGTCACCAACCCCCTTCCAACTACATCCTCCACATCTTGCTCGGTATATCCAACTTCCTCCATTTCTTCCTCGTTACCCGCACCCGCATCGACTAGTTTACTTTCATCAACCACCTCTGCCACCCCTACCTCTCCGTCCGAGTTGCTTGATTCCACTACGAACGACTTACAATTGTGAAGCGGCATGACATCGTTGACCTTTTCACTCCTTTCCCAGGACAATGAGTTGGAAAGGCGATCCCCATCGCCCTGAATAGACATAGAGGCAGAAGAACCAAACTGAGCCATCGACATAATATTCAATATACTAACCTGTGATTATTGCCGAAAAGTTCGTCGTAAAGCTGGTCGTCGGTTACTGAACGGTTCCTAGTGTAACATCTGTTTCCGATTATATGGATTTCCATTTCTTTTATCCTTTCCTTGTATTCTTGTATTTCAATTTCCGAATAAATTCTTTCCTTTGCATTTAAATTCTTTTGGAATATCCTATTGAAACCCATCCTAATATTTATTTAAAACCAAAATTCATATTCCAGACTATAATCTTGTTTTCTCTTCTTTTTATTTATTTATTTTGAAGCCCAATTTTAATCCATACTATCATATTATTTTATTGATTATTTTAATTTTATGTGAAGCCCAAACCCAGCCTAACAATATTGTTATCCATGTTTATTAATGTAAGCCCAAATATTAAATCCAAACTCGCATTGGTGTACCCAAACCCGTTAACCCAACTTAAACCCATTAACACAGATTCCCCCAGATCTCTCCAACTCCCTCTCACATTCCCCACAAATCACTCTCCTATAACGGCATAGCCCACACCCCCTCCTTAATCTCCTTCGTTATTTCATTAACTACCCATTAATCCATCACTCTGCTTAACTACCCCATTGTTATATTATAATATTGTTATATTAAAAACTCTCCCCCGCTATCTTTCTCTTCCTCTCTCCTCCTTTGTTTCTTCCGAAACCCAAAACCCAACTCCAAGTCCCGTCAGCCTCCCCTCCGACCTCGACTGCCACCTCCCGCTCGAGCCGCCACCCGAGCATCACCCTCTTGCGCCCCACCGCCGCACACAACCCCTCATCGCCTCACCGTAAACACCACCGCAACCCGAGGTCCAACTCCTACACTGCCTCGAGCACCCGAGCACCACCGTGCCTCCACTACCCTCCTCGTCATCCACATCGCCCCTCTTGTATCTCCTGCAACCACTATTTTCAGCCTCACCCCTACCTTCATTCCCCTTCAACACCATTATTGCTACACCGTAGTCACCATCATTGTCGACCTGCCATTGCTGACCACCTTGCCTCCCTCTTCCTGCACCTCCAAGCCGCACCCCCGTCTCCAACCTCGCGAGCCCCTGCTCCTTCTTCGTCGTCTTCTTCTCTCTCGCGACACCCTCGCCAACCGCCATCCCCGTTGCCGCCTGTGCCTCCATCCGTCTTCGCAGCAGCCACTGCGACCACCCGAACTCCTGCCCCCTAAGCCTCACTGCTGCTCCCGACTTCTCCTTACGACTATTGCTCGACCACAGCTCCCCCGAATGTGACCTTCGAACCACCACTGCCTCTCGAGCTCCTCGCAATCGCTCCCAGCCTCACCGCTCGAGCTCGCCCTCGACTGCAGCCACTGCGAACTCCATCTCCTCCTCCTCACCATCTACCTTGTGACCACGCAGTTGGAACCTGCGTGCCTTCATCCACCACAGCACCGATCAAGCTTGTTGCCTTCATCACTGTCCTCTCCTTCGTCAACCAAAAGTAGCCTCGACAGCCTCAACTTCTCCACCTGTGGCCGTCGTCGCTGCACCTCTCCCTCGCAGTCCAGTTTCCACCAGCAGTGACCTCGACCCCGACGCTTCCACACTGTTGCTACATCTTGTTGTCGCTGCCTTGGTTTTGCTGCTGTCTCTCGCTGTTCGTTGCCGCAGTCCCTTTCTGTTGTCGCTGCTGCCTTTTGCCGCTGTTGCTGCATGCTGCCGTCTTTACTGTGTGTTGTTGTCGCAGTCATTCATCATCATCTCTTGCTGTCGTGCTTGTGATTGTTGTCACCGTTGCTGTTGATGAATCTTTCTTTCCGTGGATTCATTCACATTCAAAATTGTCACATGTTAAGGAAAGCATCTCTTGTACACTTTTTATTCCGTGCAAGCATTTTCTTTAAATTCTGGCAAGTAGTAATTGAATTGAATATCGTAGCTAATTGAATTTCATTATTGATTCATTATTGATTCATTATTTTTTTGATCGTATCATATTAGTGATTCATAGTCTTCTAATTAAAGTTTGAACAGTAAATTTATCACATTATTAAACATTCAATTTTATTGTTGTATGAATTGCTTGAGTTTGTACTGATGTTTCGACCTAGTTCCTGACATCGAAACTTAAAACCTTGTTTATAGAAATTGTAGTACAATAAGTCTTGAATCTGGAATATCTTACCGATTCTCAATCCGATTTATAGATTGTACGTTATCACTGTCTTAGTACTGACATGTTATAATTTCCAGAACCGAGACTGTGCACAAAACCCGTAAAGAATTGATTGATCGACCTACTTACTGTGACTATTATGTATCGTGTGAATATAAGTTGAAACCGGCAGAGAGTCTACTTTCTAGAATCTCTAACGGTATCGATTTGCAATCCCGTAGAAGTGGGAAAGTGAATTTGAGTACCCATGTGTGTTTTTGCATATAAACCTGTTATTTTTAATATTTAAATGAATTGAACTCTATATAATTCATGTATTGCATAGACTTGATATCTTCTTGATATTGTATTGATACTATCATTCTCATCGATTGTACCCATTGCATAAATCTTGATACCATAGTACTCGTTGATCGTATCAATTGTATATTCATGATTCATATTAATAAATTAATAATAAGCCGGGGTATAAGGGTCAACTTGGTAGTGAAGGTTAGTGACTATAATCGGATGAGGGGCTCGTGTTTCCCTATCTTGTTATCTTGTTATCTTGTGGATAAAGGCTTGTTATGGATTGTGGATGGTGGACTTGTTATAATTATCGTGCCGAGTACATAATCTGTAGAGTTCACCACTATAGTCTAAACGTTCACTGCTTGTATGCACCGAACTTGTGGTATGAGACAATATTATGTGCATTAGATAGATTAATAAAAGATTGATAGACCTAAAGAACATTAACTATTGATTATTGTTCATCGACTATTGATTATTGTTTATTGATTATTATTCATCGACTATTGATTATTGATTATTGAGTATTGTTTATTGCCTATTGTTTATCTGTCATTGACTATCGAATATTGTTCTTGTTATTGATTATTATTTATTGATTTTTGATTATTATTTATCGACCATCGTACCATTGATTATTGACTTTTGATCTTGTTATCATTTATCATTTATTGACTCTGATATCATTCTAATTTCTTGTTATTTTTATATAGTCCTTTATTTCTTTCGCTACTCGCTACTATTTGTCGCACGTAGCTTGCTCTAACGGGTACTCTCTATATTTCTTTTGAGTTATTGTTTATACAGGTACAATTAATGAGATACTGAAGCACTTGACGTACTGTTATGGAATTGTGTATTCTCGGCATCCTATAAGTTCTTGTATCTCAGATATTGGTTATTACATTATACTCTTGTTCTTGTGATTATTATTGTATTGATGAGCTTATCGGTATTGAACAGCTGATGAATGATATGAATTGGTATATTTATATCATTCGCTGGGCGTCAGTTACATGCCTGTATTTCTGTATTCTGGGAAGCAGGGCATAACACCTAGAGAGAGAAGCTCTGCGAACTAGAGAGAAAAAGTAAAGTTGAAAATAAGAGGGGGAGTGATGGATATATAGACATCTCCATGGCGCCTTGATATCCACAAACAATCTCAGCCACCCAATCTAGATCATCTAAATCTAACGATGGATAAGATTTCGGCGCTTTGATTTCCACAACCGTGACATGAGCGTCACATGTACAATACACGTGTCCACTACAATCACAGTAAGTGTGTTCTTTTTCACCAAGCACACATCGCTCGATGCACGGAATGAACCTCGAACTGGCTACTAGCTGTTTGGCCTCTCTCGATGCTCGACACGTTCCTCGAGCTAGCAGCAAGTTTTTTCACAAGCTACACTACGCTCGACGCACGACATGACCCTCGAGCTGGCTACTAGCTGTTTGGCCCCGCTCGATGCTCGACAGGTTCCTCGAGCCACCATCAAGCTTTTTCACAAGCTACTCCATGCTCGACGCTCGGTATGTTCCTCGAGCCAGCGGAAAGCTTTTTCACCAAGTATGCGTCGCTCGATGCTCGACATGAACCTCGAGCTGGCTACTACCTGTTTGGCTCCGCTCGACACTTGACACGTTCCTCAAGCCAGTAGCAAGCTTTTTCACAAGCTACGCTATGCTTGACACTCGGCACGTTCCTCGAGCTAGCAACAATATTTTTCACAAGT